>PVIH01000449.1:13405-83728 GCA_004025045.1 Sigmodon hispidus | reverse complement strand
TCATTAAACCCAAAGTGACTCAAAAAATGTGACCTGCGCCTGACACTCTGGTGGATAAACCTCCTATACTGTTTTGCGAGTTGTTCTTGTAACAGCATTTCAAAGTCAAGGGGCTAGTTTTCCATTTTCCCATCATGTATGACTCACTTTTTTAAAAAGGAGTTTTATTTTAGGAAAATGCTTTAAGCAATGACTATAGTCAACCAAACAGCATGTTTCTGGTTGGAGTCCATTTGAGCCCCTGGAAACGTGATGCATGCAAACCTTACACTAGAGATAGAGAATGGTCCCTCGGTTGTCTTTGGGATCAGAGTGTGAAACAATTAGCAGAGAAAGGAAGGATGCAAAGGGAAGGTCTCCCCCTGGCCTGAAGGAAGTGGGCAGTCTGGTCTCACAGCCTGCTAAGTACTGCCATAGAGTTGAAGGTCTATGGCCTCTTGCCTTTCCACTCTGCTGCTAAGGGTGACAGTTGTGGGCTCTGTGATCATGAAGATGAGTGCTCTGTGCTGAGAAACCAGGGCTTTCCTCTTTTACAAGATTCCCTCTGATGGAGAGCCTGGTGCATCTCTGAGGTACATGCATGCTGCTCACCAAGGGTAGGGAAAGCAGCCTACGTAAAGAGGCCCCAGTGCTGAGCATGGGGGTTCCGTGTCAGTACATTGCAGAGGAGCCCTTGCTGCAGCAACATAAAGAAGCAGCATGTGGCTCACCTGCAGAATTGTTTCTGGAAGTAGATGACAGAATGTATAGGACAGAAAATGAGAGTAGAAGCTTTAAAGGCTAAGTAAGCTTCTGCCTTCTTTTTTTTTTTTCCGTTTTTAAAATAATATAATTAAATTTCTTCCTTCCCTCTCCCCTTCCAAACCTTCCTACATACATCTTCCAGTTCTCTTTCAAATTCATGGCCTCTTTTTTACTAGTTTTATGTATGATATATATGTTGTATATATAGAGATATAGATATAGATAGATACTCCTAAATATAACCTGCTCAGTCCATATAATTATATATGTATGTATATATATACATATATATATATATGTTTTAGGGGCTGACTATTTGGCATTGGGCAACCAATTGGTGTGCCCTTCCCTAGAGAAAGCCATCTCTCCTGTTCCCAGGTTTCCTCAGTTGCCTGTAGTTCTTTGTGCAGGATGGAGCCTTAGGTCATTTCCCCATCCACTCTGGCACGCATACGGTTGTTCTTGTTCAGCTCCTGTTGAGGCAGTTATGTTGGTGGGACTGATGGGTAACTTCTGACATTACTCGGTGACACAGTCTGCCAGCACACGCTCTGACCTTCTGGCTCTTACAATCTTTCTACTCCTTCTTCGGCAATATTCCCTGAGCCTTGGGTTTGGGAGTGGTTTGAAGATTTATCCCCTGGGACTAGGCTCCCCATCTCTGCATTTTCATCACTTGTGGTTTCTGTAGTGGTCTCTGTCTGTTGCAAAGAGAAGTGTCCCTGGTGAGTGGTGAAGACTACACTTACCTGTGGCTATAAGGACGGATGTTTATAGGCCACTGTTAGGGATGATGCTGGTTTAGTAAACTGGTGTTTGAAGATGCTCCTTTCATGACCTCAGACACTGAGGAGTTAGGTTTCCAGTACAAGTACCTGAAAGGTTCACTGCAGACAGGGCATGCTCAGAGAGTGAAAAGCCAGCAAATGTGCTTGTTTCTCTTGAACAGAGACAGATTGGAAGAACCGCCATCAAATCCTCTCTCCCTGGTCAACAGTGAGCAGCGGAACATAAATTTCAAACCTGGCCCTGCGTGCTTAGACGGTCATTCTTTTGAGATCATCCTAAGTTACCCCTCCAGCTAGCTCAGGACAAAGGAGCAATTGGCTACTGAAGCAAACACGAACCGTCCATAATTTGTTCTTGCTGGAATTAACACCATGCCAACCCCATACCTCTGTTTTCTAACTTACTGCTAGTCACAGTCACAGAGTATTTTTAATGAATTCTCAACTCTTACTTTATGGGAATAAATGTGTAGCAACCCCCCCCCCCAACTAATTCATAGTTTGCAGATTACCTTGGGGAATCCTTTCTGACTTCTTTTCTTGGTATCTCCTTTCTGAGCTGAAGGATTAAAAATCTATTTTCTGACTGCCAGTAATATGCTGTATACTTAAAATGTTAAACCTTTTCTGTATTTAACTCACACCTCTTACATTTTAAATTTCTTGATTAGGCATAGTTTATGTGATAAAAGTTTACTATATGTGTTTCATGTACACCATGTCCTAGTGAGTTCTGACATTTTATTAGTGGTAGCCAACTCCTCAGCCTCAGCTACCAGAGCCACAGCATCCAAACTCAAAATAACAAATGGTACCAATAGAGTCTTTAAACTCTGCAGCTTCACACACCAGGTCTTCTCAACATTCTCATCTTCCAAACTCCCATAGAACAGCTCACAAAGCATTGAACACTCACCAGCTTCTCTTGCCCAAATTGCAAATTTCCTCCAAAGTTCCCACAATCACCCTCCAACAACATGGTCATGTCTGTCACAGCAATCCCCCACAATCTTCCCACCAATTTCTGTCCTAGATAGGGTTACTGTTGCTGTGACATAAGGCCGTGGCCAAAGCAACTTGGGGAGGAAAGGGTTTATTTCATTTTCTACTTCCAGCTAGCAGTTCATCACAGAGGGAAGTCAAGACAGGAACCGGGGCAGGAAAGCATCCTGGAGGCAGGAGCTGATACAGAGGCCATGGAGGGATGCTGCTTACTGGCCTGCCCTTGTGCTTGCTCAGCCTGCTTTCTTATAGAACTCAGGACCACCAGCCCAGGAGTGGCCCCACCCACAATGAGCTGGGTCCTCTCTATCCATCACTAATTAAGAAAATGCCTTACAACTGGATCTCATGGAGGCATTTTCTTGGTTTAGGTTCCTTCTTTTCCAGTAACTCTACATAAAATATCCAGCACACACTATATGCTCTTCTAGATTTTAGCAAGTATGCACTATGACTTTTTTAACTTACAAGTTAAGTTTAATAGATGTAAGTTATTTTGCCATGCCATTCTTGCAAAGTTTCCTAGTATTAATATATTTCAAACTGTACCAATATGGCGTCCTATTAAATCTCCAGCAAACAGCAGGGATCTGCCTTTCTGCAATTTACATGGAAAGACAGAGCTAATGTATTTCTAATTACTTATTGGAAAACCACTATAAATGAGTATATTATAAATAACAAAACTAAGTGAATCTATTCCACTAGTGAAGTGGTTCTCAGCCTGGGGATCGTGACTCCTCTGGGCAATTCTATATCAGATATTTACATTGCAATTCATAATAGTAGCAAAATTACAGGTATGAGGTAGCAATGAAATAACTTTATGGTTGGGGGTCAGCACAACATGAGAAACTGTATTAAAGGGTCGCAGCATTGGAAGGTTGAGAACCACAGCCTTAGTGCTTGGTTTTGACTCACTTACCTGATAAAAGCCCGGGCTTGCTACACCCCCACTCCAAAGAGATAGTATACAGAAAAAATATAGTTGGCTACTAGAAAATGGGCTTTTACTGAAAATAAATAAGCTGCCTACCTCTTCATCCTCCACCACCGCCATGTGGACTGACTGGTAGCTGTGGCTCCTGTTGCCCCAATTCTTTTTAGGAAATGTTAGGCTTTGAGCATGCTTCTAGGGCAGTTTGGTCAACACTGCATCCAGCCTGTGTGTGTCTTTGTAAAAGTAAAGGTGAAGCCTATGTAATAAAACTCATGCATGTGACAGTTTACACAATTTTTCATTTGATTTTTACACAGGCTGAAATACTGAGTGTCCTCAGTCACAGGAACATCATCCAGTTTTATGGAGTGATTCTGGAACCCCCCAACTATGGAATTGTCACAGGTAGGAGCTCACTGTTGGTCTGTCTGCCTTCCCAGTTGCCTGGCTTTTAATTCCTTCATATGCTAAAATGCTTAATATTAGGTTCTGTTGTGAATTGTGCGCTACTGTCAGATGTCACTTTTGTTGCCATAAAGCATTAATAAAACTGATTATATCAATATAATTAAGAATGGTGTTCCCACCTCTACCCATGTTTAATTGTGCTAATTATACCTGTGTAGATGCTGTTTAAATGCACCTGCAGCTGCAATGCCAATATGTAAGGTGCCGTTTAACTAAAATTTCATTTAATTAGTTGAAGTGAGAGATGTTTTTTGTAACTCTGTGACCTTTTATAAATTAAGATTTCTTGAGCTGTTCATGTTGTAATTCTTGCAATGCATTCTAATCCCGTTAGAGCTCCTTATTCAGGTCTCCCATGTGAAGGCCATATTTTTTCAGGCTTGGTCATTTGCACTAATAATGACCTTGAGCTAAATTATCACATGAGCAGGAATTTTTAGCTGATGGAAATACCCTTTCTGAAAATGAGCACATGGAAAATTTTGCCACAAGGAACTACAAAAGACATACTTCTAAACATTTTGCCCTTACATTTATACATGCTACTGAGCAGTGCTAAGCCCACCGTAACTGTAATGTTAGATTTTACAGTAAATAACTTGGATTAAGTTCTTTATTGTGGCACCTCTTTGACTCAAATGAAAACCAAATCAGAAAACTTTAAGAGATTCACCTATTTTCTTGTACTGTAATGGCAAGGATTTGGATTGTCTTTAGAGAAAAAAAAAAAAACCCAAAAACCAAAAAACGAAACCCTCGTAATAGAAGGAAATGTGCTAGGTGCTTTCTGATAAATGTCTTACAAAAGCCCTACAAAGTGAACAAAATAATTCTCGTTTATAAGAAACTGACCCTCTAAGTTAAGTGCCTGTGCCACATGCTCACCCAACTGGCAGCAGACCCAGAGTGGTGTAATTCCTTACATGGCTTTTCCCAGGAGCTCCTCCTGCCTACAAGGCAGGTTTGGGAAGGCTCACTGGTCCTTCCCAGGGACGGACGGGTTGGTTATGTTCATCCTCTGGTAGTCTGATATGCTCTACTCTTGAATAGCATCTTTTACATTCTTATTAGGCAGAGAGACTCAGTTTGCAGTCTTTCATCTGCACTGAAATGGGTGCTTGGCAGTGTTTATCTTGAACCTGTGTGTCCTATGATATGCAAACCCCAGAATAGTTTCTGCTGTTGTTTAAACCATACAACACCCTTGGTGTCAGGTTTCTGATTCAAATTTACGTTTTCTTCTGACTCGGTTACCATACACCTCCATGTCCCAAGTGCATCATATTTACTTTTGAGTAGTGATGTTCATTGTATAGATCTGAATCCAGTTTTCTCATCCTCATTTGTAGCTAATAGTTGCATCTAGCATATGTTATTCCTGTCCACCAAGGAGACTAGCAATGGCAGTCTCTTATTCCCATGAACTTTAATGCCTGGAGAAGGAGATTTTAGCTGAACAAAAATCAATGGGCATGTCTTCGTTAAGATTTCTATGACTGTGATTAAACACCATGACCAAAAGCAACTTGAGGAGAGAAGGGTTTATATTACCTTGAATATTACAATCCTAGGGAAATCAGGCAGGAACCTGGAGGCAGGAAATGAAGCAGAGGCCATAGAGATGCTGTTTACTGGGTTGTTCCTCATGGCTCACACTCAGTTTGCTGTCTTATATGTGCCCTTTGACAACCTGCCCAGAGGTGGCACTGTCCCTGCTGTGGACTGAGCCTGCCCACATCAACCATTAAGAAAATGCCCTACAGACTTGCCTACATGTGATCTGATTTTTCTCAATTGAGATCCTTCTTCCCAAATAACTCTAGGTTGTGACAAAACCAAACAAACAAACAAATCCCTAATGAGCACAGGGCTATTCAGGGACTTTTCTAGTTTTCTGAGGTGAGGATGGAGAGAAGAGATGTGAATCCTTTTTCAAGACTTTAGGGCAGTGCCAAAGAAAGTGTGGAGTGTGTTCAGCCGGCACACCAGCCTGAGCCACTACATCCAATAGAAAGAAACCAGGTCAGTCCTGAGGGCATTGATACCATTTGCCTGCTTATCTGATTAGCTGGGCTTTACTCTGTGACTTCCTGCAGCACTTTCTCTTCCTACCTACCCAAACTCTGGTTAATTCTTTCAAACACATTGTTCCCTTATGTGTTTATGTCTGAAACAAAAGGTAAGCAGCTGTTATCATTAAATTTAAATTTAGAACATTTAAATTCTTTAAAGTAAGTTTCAGAATTATGGCATAACAGCAAATTGTGTATTTCTAGTTTTCTTATAAATCCTGATTAGGAGAGAGACTACTTAACCAGTGTTGTTGTTTGAACATGTATTATATTACTATGATTATCTTTATGCCTAGACAACCAACCTTCCACAACATTAGGATGAAACCTATTCAGTGTACATGCCAACCATGCCATGTTAGGGGCTAAATCATCAGTTCAGTGAACCTCTTCATCTGTTTCAGATGTTGGAGACTCCAAGGGAAGAAATTGGAATGGCTTACATTCATTAAGTTTGAGATTTTTGTTAATAAAAAAGATGGTTAGAGGGCCTAGATAGATGACTCAGTGGTTAAGAGCACTGGCTGCTCTTCCAGAGGACCCAGGTTCAGGTCTCAGCAACCACCTGGCAGCTCACAACTGTCTGTAACTCCAGTTCCAGGGGATCCAACACCATGACACAGAATATATACAGGCAAAACACCAGTGCACATTAAATAATTTTTTTTAAGAAAGAGAAAGGTTGTTAGAGCAGGTAACTGTTGTCACTCACGTTTGAAGGAATGCTTTGTTAGAGGTATACAGTAAACAAGTACTGGAATGCAAGCTAGAAGATGTGAGGTCTTGTCCCAACTCTGCCAAAGCTTTATAGATAACTGAGAATTCCTCTCTGTCTCCAATACCTTGTATGAATGAAGGGATTGGAAGAGATGCTCTCTGGGGAGAGTGTGTGCATGTATGTGTACACTTCTGCATCTATATTTGTGGGAGATTTTCATCATAGACTTCCAGAACTGCTTATGAGGGGGTGTAGGGAATTATCTAAGACACAGCTGTCAGTTTCTTTCCTTTGGAAGAGAAATGGTCTGTAAAGCAATGGAGTAATTGGAGGCTCAGACTCCAAGGTCAAAAGAAAAGATACAACAATGGTTTTCTTGGTCCTTAGAAACCTCTTAATACTCTAATATGTATAAACCCTGTGAGGGGAAATAGAGTGATTAGATACTAGAACAGATGGGTCTCTTGCAGAAGCCGTATCAGAGGAATATCCCATTGAAGGGTGCCAAACTTGGTCCCAGTGTTCCAAAAGAAAAATGGTTTAGGATCCCAGATTGCAACTCCTGTTTATTACGTCTATATTACTTCTTCCCATTGCATCACGAGAATATACTAGTTCTGCATGGCTTGGTAACAGGCCAAATCAAGTCCTTGTTCAATTCAATAACAGTACACATTAATTATAAGTAACCAAATTCATTTCCTTTAGTTTGATCCTGATTTACTTTAATCACAGACCCATCTAATTTGTATGTTCTGTTATTGGCTGGTCCTTCTTATCAGCCAATTAAGGACAAATGTCACATTTTATAACATACTGCAGACATTCACCCAAATTAATTCATTCTGCTGGTAATAATCTAAACCAAGGTTCATCTTGATGGCTCCTTGTTATAAAGAAGTTTCATGATAATGGTATTTGTGACAAGAGTAGTACACTGGGCTCTTATTATGCAAAGGTTCCCCATTCACGGATTTAACCAACCAAAGAAAGAAAGAGAACGAGGTTGGGCATTGGTGAAGGAAAGCAATTAATATAAATAATATAAATAATAGCCATTATTTGCTTAGCCTCTACATTGTATTTGCTAGTGTGGGTGGTGTAGGGCTGATTCTAAGTGCAGATGTTCCTGTACCAACAGGGGGCTTGAATCTCAGTGACCCACCATAAATTGCAGGTATCCAAGACTAAAGAGCATTTAGCACATCTAAGCCATTACACATGAAAACTCAGCAACACAGTGCACTGTAGAATCTGAGAGGTTCCTTTTGTGATCCCTGTGACTGACTGGAGGCCATGGCTTGCTGCTGCTATTGTTCAGTGTGGCAATATAGGAAGAAACTGCCATATTGCATATGACCAGCAAGAAGACATCATAATTCAAAGTATGTTTTCTACAGAATGTGTGTCATTTTTACATTGAGATATTAAAATATTTGCATTTCAGAGCCTGCTATCATTACTATAAAACTCAAAAGAAAATAAAACCTTGGAAATCAAAGGACATCATTGTTTAATGTGTTAATAACTTTGCCTACATGAGGGTGTCAGATCCCCTGGAACTAAAGTTACAGACAGTTGTGAGCTGACATATGGGTGCTGGGAATTGAACCTGGGTCCTCTGGAAGAACAGCCAGTGTTTTTAACCACTGAGTCACCTTTACAGCCCATCTTAATAACTTTTTAAAAAGAATTAAAACAAAGCTTCCTGTGCCAATATTGCTCCCATGAACATGATGAAAGTTCCTAAGACCCACCAGACATTCTGGAAAAAAAAATGTGGTAAGCATGAGCCCCACCAAGGGACACAGGGCAAGAAGGGCAAAGGGTTCTTGGTATGCCTGGGAAAGGGGCATGATGATAAGAGGCAGAGTGGCCATGGAGGGCAGACTGAGCCTACTTTTCACAAAAAGTCTAAAACTACAAAGAAGAATATGCTGAGACCTGAGTGTGCTGAGCCCATGTGCAGATCTGAGAGGATGCGGGCTAGTAAGAAATGTGAGCATTGTGAACCTGGAGTCATCAACAAGAGGAAGGGCCAAGTGATCTAGGTCCAAGCTGCCTTGTTATGAAGACACTAAATTCATGAGCTTTGCTCACAAAAGAAGGAAGAATGGAGAGAGGGAGGGAGGAAGAGAGGGAGGGAGGGAGGGAGGGAGGGAGGGAGAGAGGGAGGAAGAACCAAAACAAATACTTCACACTGAAGCTCCGTAAGCTGCCTGCTAGGGAAACATAAAGTGACTTGACAGGTATAGAACCATGTGGATTTATGGTGAGTCTTCAGTTTCCAATGAGATACCCAAAAAGGTAGACAAGTTCACTTCCTTGATTTAATAGTTAAGATGTTAGTTCTGCTAGCCACATGTGTAAAGCTATATAATGTGAACTATAAAAGAGCTCACATCCAAACCATTGATAAGCCAAAGTAAAAATTTTAGATACTGGAAAGGAAAAACAGCTCACATATAAAAGACATTGTGATCAATGGTGACTTTTCATATCAATAATGGAGGCCAGGTACCAATAAGATGATAGGTTAGTATCATTATAGATTAATAAAGGAAAGGGTTGTGTGGAACAGAAGAAAATGTCTTTTAGTGTGAAATAACTCTAAAGATATTCTAGGGCAGAGAATGAGTGATTTTATAGCAGGTAGATCTGCTTTATAGGAAACACAGGGCTCAGAGGGTAGCTTAGAACATGCAGGTCTAGCTGGAGGCCTTCAGTGGGAGCCCGAGTATGGAAACAACAAGGAACACAATGCTAAAGGAAGGCCTTTGGGCCGAAAGAAGACACTAGATAATAATTAAAAATCTAAGGAGGGAAGTCATGGTAAGAGAAATGGTAAAAATGATGATATAAAAGACTGTTTAAATATATTTCATTTCTCTTTCATAACATGTTTAAAAACAAAATTTCATAGAGCAATAAATGCTTTATTGATTAAAACATAAATTTAACATATTACAATAATAGTATAAAGGATCATGGAGGAATAGTCACAGTGGAGAAAAGAGTATAAAATATTTTATATTTTAGATTAGCACTAATCTGGAATTATTGTGCTATAAAATGTGTTTTATCATTCCTCAAGTCACCACAAAAAAAAAAATCACTCAAGAAATTAAAAGCACATTGATCAGGAAGGAGGTAGTAGGTGTCTATAATCCTAGTGCACAGGAAGCTGAAGCATGGGACTGTGAATCTGAGATCAGCCTGGCTGTACAGGAAAAACCTTATTAAAACAAAAATCAAAGGGGTGAAGAGATGGTTCAGCAGTTAAGAGCCTGGTTGGTGTGCAGGCCTTTAATCCCAGCATTTAAGAGAATAGGCAGGCACATCTCTATGACTTTGAGGCCAGCCTGGTCTATGTAGTGGTCTTGAGGCCAGGCATGGATACATAATGAGAGCCTGTTTTAACATGCACACTACTCTTACAGAGGATTTGAGTTCAGTTCCCAGCAGCCATGTTGGGTAAATCAAAACTGCCTGTTACTCCAGCTCCCGAGTTGTTTCTAACACCTCTGATCTCTTTATGAGTACATATTCACACACAGGTGCACATGCACGCTTGCACACACACATTTGAAAATAAATCTGTAAAACAGTCAAGGAGTTAAAATGATACATTAGGGTGCAGTAAATAAGGAATATCTGACCGAGGACAGGAGACATAAAGAAAAGAAGATGGCAGATACCAACCTAATAGTGTCATTAATTACATTAAATATGAGTAGTCTTAATATCCAATCAAAAGACAGATATTTTTTAGATAGGATAATAAAACAGCATTAACATATATACTATCTATAATACTATAATATATACTATCTATAATCAGAGGCAAAGACACAGATTGAAAATAAAAAGAAAGAGAAGATGTCCTATGCCCATTAGAACCCAGGGTAGCTATACTAACCACACAAAATAGACTTCATATAATACTGGAAACAAATGAGACTATTTTATAATGGTAAAGAAGCCAATATTACTAGAGATCTGTAATAACTGTAGCTATTCAACAATAATTAGTTGCAATCTTCCTTTCCATAATTGGTAGGATAACCAAACAGAGTTGGCAGAGGTGTGAAGAAGCTGAAAAACATTCTCGGCCAACTCTCCCCTAACTCCATCTGCATAATACACCATCAGAAGTGGGGCATTCTTCAGAGGATAGAGTAAGTGAGGTCATTAAATAATATCCAGTATATCAGAAATAACTGGAACTGTACAATGCATTGTCTCCAACCACAGTTGAATTATATTAAAAATGGGCAACCAGAGGATGTGGTAAAAAGTATTGAGTATTTGAAAATTAAATAATATGCTCCTAAATGCCTCTGAGATCCCCCCAAAAATCACCATGGATTCTTAAAGATTTGAACTAGAAGAAAATGAAACGGCAACATGCCAAAACTATGGAATGTAGCACTGAGCAGGGAGTGCGTAGTCTCCAGCACGTTTGATCATGGTCACATCAGCATCTTCATCCTGAAGAAACAGCAGAAAGAAGAGTCAAATAGGACCAAAAAAAGACATGGAGAAGAAAAAGTAAGATGTTAGAGCAGGTGCAATAAAGTGGAAGATTGAAATGGCAGAGAAAAATCAGCAAAAGGCTTAGTTTTTAATTTTTATTTATTTATTTTTTTAAGATTTATTTATTTATTATGTATACAGTATACAGAAGAAGGTACCAGATGTCATCATAGACAGCCATGAGTCACCATGTGGTTGCTGGGAATTGAACTGAGGACCTCTGGAAGAACAGTCAGTGCTCCTGACCTTTAAGCCACCTCTCTCTAGCCAGATTAAGAAAAGAGAGACACTGGCAAAGCCATGGATGAAGAGAAGAGAATGTTGTGATTCCTAAGGGAGCTCCACGAGATCATGAGTGACTGAGCAGCTGTGCTGATAAATGAGACTCTTGTGTGCATCTGCCCTCTCCTAAAATGACACAGGGATCTAGCTGACCCAAGAGCTGCACCTCTGAACCATTGTCAGCTCTTGGAGGCTCAAGCAGAAATATCAGGAGTTCAAGGCTAGCTTTTGCTCTGTAGCAAGTTTGAGTCTAGCCTGGTCTACCTAAGAGTCTACCTCAAATAAACAAAACAAAACTGACTCAAGGAAAAAAAATCCAAATTTCTTATACATTTAATTAGTAGTTTAAAATATTTCCATAAAGAAAAATTATTTTTTGCTAGTGAATTCAACCAGATATTTATAGAAGATATAATATCAACCTTTCTTTCCCATACTCTGTCTGAAGACAGAGGTCAGAAGTCTATAAGGCTAGTATTATTCCTACAGCAGAGCAGCCACACAAAGACTTGATCAGGAAACACAGGTCAGTTTCTCAGGCATGCAATACAAAATTTCATAACCATATTAACATAAAGAATCCAGCCACATATTAAGACAATATTCTATCATAGGGCTGTATAAGCAAGATCTGAACAATTCTAACAACAGGGACATCCCATTGTAGATGGGGAAATCTCACTGACCACACCCCTAGATGAAGAGCTACAATCAAGTAGCACCTGTTGAGGGGGGGAGACTTGTTCTTCCCAGGGATGAGCCCCGGATTGGTCAGCTAGTACAGAATGATCAGTTCTAGAAATACGGACATACGGGCTGCACTGAGAGGACCCAGTGGGTTGTATATCTATGTTTATTCATTTATATGTATATTTAATAGCAGTGGATAAAGAAGAGGGAAATGTGAGTTTGGGAGCAAGCCCAGACATGAGAACGGTAGAAGGGAGGTGAGAGGGGAAGAAATGATGTAATTTTATCTTTTAAATAAAAAATAATTAAATAAAAAATTAAATGAAAATAAATTAAGTAATAACAGTAATAAAAGATTGTACTCCATGACCAGTGGGATATTTTCCAGGAAGGCAAGGTGTTGGCTAACATCTGAAATCAGTTAATATAAGGTACAATAATGGGTAACAGAATAGACACAAACTGGGCTGGAGAGATGGCTCAGCGGTAAGAGCACTGACTGTTCTTCCGGAGGACCTGAGTTCGATTCCCAGCAACCACATGGCAGCTAACAACTGCCTGTAATTCCAAGATCTGACACCCTTACACAGTTATACATGCAGGCAAAACACCAATTCACATAAAAATAATAAATTTTTAAAAAAGAATGGACAAAGACTTAAAATATGGACATTTCAAAAGATACAAAATAAGCATTCATTGTTTTGGTTCTTTTTGGTGGTTGTAGGGATTGAACCTAGGGCCTCAGACATGCCAGAAGAGTGCCCTATCAAGGAGCTATACCCCCAGTCCTTAGAGAAAGCACTTGAGAGACTATGACCTCTATTGATAATGATAAATCCCCTCAGACTAGGAGTAAAAAGGAACTTTCTCAATAAATAGCATCTACAAAAATCCACAGCTAATGTCATATTTAATGATTAAAAAGCTCTGTCTCCCCAAGACTGGGTACAAGATGAATTCTGTTCTTAACACATTTATCAGCCTCGTACTGAAGGCGCCACCCAGTCTACTTAGGCAAGAGAAGGAGATAAAAAGCATCAAGTTAACAAAATAAATAAATAAATAAAAAGAGTAAAACTGTCTTAGTTACTCAACACCATGACCAAGGTAACCTTAATATAATCTTTTGTTAAGATTTAATATGTTTTCTCAATGGAAAAGTAGAGTCTCGCTTCCAAAGCACAACTTTAATTGTGTACTCATTTCTTTTAAAACAGAATATGCTTCCCTGGGATCACTTTATGATTACATTAACAGTAACAGGAGTGAAGAGATGGACATGGACCACATCATGACCTGGGCCACAGATGTAGCCAAAGGTAACACTGCTCACTATATACCTACAGGGGTGGGTGGTGTCTTCCCACCCTGCCCTGGGACAGTATGTCAGAAAGGTTTTTATTCTATGTCTTTAGGTATTTGTTTTTAGATCAGATATAGTAAAACATAATTCAACTCACTGTATTTTAGGTCATTGCTTTTCTATCACTGAATTACCTTTGTCTTTTTCTGTTTTCTTTCTTCATTTATTTCCCTAAAATTAAGTTTTACAAAGTCAGTAAGCTTCAGGGCAGAAATTTTACTATGTTTTGTCATATTGTAGTTGACAAACCTACTTGCCATATTAAATGGGAAAAATCATAGTTCTGTTGTCCTGGGAGTCTCTTCATGGGTCTCTAAAAATGTGACTTATGGTAGGTCTGGTTCTATTCACTTTGAATACATAATTATGTACTAAAATAGTAACCACTGTCCTGCATGAACAGTAGCTTGGATTTTATTTTATAATAGCGGAAGCTTGGATGTCACCCTTGAAAACTAGATATTCTAAGTATACAAAATCCCCAGCCAGCTTCCTGATTCCCCCTTCCCTAGAAATTCCTGTGTAGATGAATCTTTCTGAAGCAATTCAAATTCTATTAATTTTTCTCCTTTTTTTTTTTTAATGTTCTTACCTGAGCAGTTCAAAGCTTTTTTCATAACTGTTGGAATTGCCTTGGAATCTGCTTTATCTAAGTAATGGCTGTGGTCATCACATTTGTAGTCTGGGATCCGCTAGGATGCAGGTGTTTGGTATTTTACCTGGGTAGTCAGCTCCTGTGCATCCTGACACTCTTCTGTAGACATCTCTTTACAAAGCAAGTATGTAGTGTTGCTTAGTGTTCGGTAATGGAAGTAGCTTATGTTTTGTTTTCATGGCAAAGATACAGATACACAGTATCTTCAACAGGTGCCTCTTCTGTGGGGGAATTGTCCCAAATGCTTTAAGTTTCACCATCACCTGCCAAGTTCCTCAAACAGGAAAAGTCAAGGAAAGCAAATTAACTTTGGTGCTAATGCCGCTATTCACGGTCCGTGAGTTAGATATAAGCAGCTCTGTTTAAATGTGATGCCTTGGCTATGCTGATGACCTTACCCATGTATTCATGCATCAGACATCTATGTTAACATTCCATGTTCTTGAAGATGCTTTTATGTAATATCATAGTCACTTTGATATTACTGCGTGTCCGTGGTAGGTACACAAGGAGCACCTGTGAGTAAGGTTGTGCTGATACGAGGATTGCCTTCAGCGTTGTGGAAATGCACCTACATGAATGGAAACACACATCTTTATTGCACTTTACTGACGTTATGCTTCAGGTGCTCAGCTAATAGCCCTCCTGTTATTACTTAATGGTACTTAGGATGTACAGACAGCAAACAATTAAGTGGCAGCTTTCAGCTGCGTTCTCTCCACCTTGGAGTCACCTGGTCCTACTGCAGCACCCACCTCGGCCGGCCTCTGTTACTGGCCCTATTTGAGGGCCAGATCTTGGCTCCAGTATAGCACTGTCATTCTCTGGAGTTTCTCAAGAGAGCTGCTTCTCCACTTGAGAAGAGTAGGGAAGAGAAGGAACAGAATTAAATAACAAAAGGGAAGCAGAGATGCAGGATAAGGAAAGTGGGAAGAGTTCCATGTTCCAAGCTAATAAGATCCCTCCTGTCTGAGGAGAGAGTTAATCTCAAAGACAAATTCTCATGTGTTTGGCCCCAGAAGATGGACTCATTTACTCACAATCCTAGATGATATGTAGTATGTATTCTTTCAGTTGGTCTGTGAAAGGAAAAAGGAATCCATACTTTAATATTGACTTCAACCCTCTCCCTACAGCTAAATCTAAACTTTAAATAGCAAAGCTTGACTCTGGTTGATTCTGTTTCAAATTCAGCCTGTGTGCCCTTTGGTTTGACCATGATTGAAGCCACTGAAACAATAATGTGTTGAGACATCGGAGAATGAGTAGTTCATCCTGGGAGTTGACTCACGCATTTGGAAATAGGCATTGCTCATTCTTTGTTGTTGAGAGTGGTGTTCAACACTGCAAGGATGCTTTTCCTTCCAGAAGGAGAAGTGGGAGGGGTGGGCACGTGCATCCCTAGTCGTGTATGAGGGACAGTTAGAGCAGGCTGGCTTGAATGCAGCCTCCTCCCTGGTACCTATCAGACCTTATAAAGAATTCACAATATGCCTAGTGGTGGTGCATGCCTCTAATCCCAGCACTCGGGAGACAGAGGCAAGCAGATCTCTGTGAGTTTGAGGCCTGCCTGGTCTACAAAGTGAGTTCCAGAACAGCCAGAGCTGTAACACAGAGAAAGCCTATCTCAAACCCCTTCCCCCAAAGAGAGAGAATTCACAAATAGTTAAACCAGATGAAAATATTTTTCAGCTCTTTTCAATAAAAACAAAGCAGGTGACAGAAAAATTAAATTAAATTTTCTGGCTATAATACATAGTGAGATGTACACTAAGTTGTCAAAGCTGGGTACTATGCACTGTGAACTAATAATTTATAGGACTTTTTCTTCTGATAATCTGACACAAGAGGAAAAAAAGCTTATCTTTTAAGATTTTATAGTCCAATCTTCCCTTTGGAAATCCTTGTCAGCAAGTGTAAAAATCATCTATTCATGCTTCTAATCATAGTCAAATAGACTATACCTGAAAATTATTTGGAAATCTGAATTTAAAGCAAAGAAGACATAACTGTGAAATTCAGCCATATAGACTATTATGTACCATACAAGTAGCAGCTATTGAACTTTCCAGTTGGAATATGTAGAACTTGCTGTTAAATGAGACCCTTTATCCCAGTTACATCAGTTAAGATCGTTTAAGTTACTAACACTTCTGTTAACTTGATTCTTCTCAGTGATATCATTATGTAACAAGAGTTAAAACTTTTTTCCTCTTTTCTTTGTTCTTTTGATGCCTCAATATATAATAACCAGAATAGTAGAATAGCTATTAATAAATTCACCTTTATAAAATTGTAATGTTCTATGTGCATACTTATTAAATTACTTCCATGGACATCTCATCAAAAAAAAAAAGTCCTGTTTAATTTGATGTGAGGAAGGAGTTTGTTTGTTTTATGATTTTGAAAAGAGAACCTGAGAAATGAAAGTACTGTGTAGAAAATGGGTTTTTCTCTATATTCGCTGGTTTTGTCTAAAACAAAGAAGACCCAAATACTTTGAAGGGGATAATCATGAAATACTTTAAATTATAATTTCTCACTCAAAATAATAAAATTACTGACATTTGATTCATCAGTGTATGGCTTCCTTGATGGTTGAGAATATATATAAGATATATAATATGAATATCTTAATTCATATTATAAGCAGATCATAGTGAATTTGGAGATCTATTCTTGCGAGAACTAAGTATTTTGTAAGCATTGTACACCTATTAGCATAGCGCCATTACCCCTCAGTGGGCTGCCCACCCCACTCTGTCTTCACTCTCAGAAGTAATGTCACTGCATCGCAATGGCTGCAGATGACCAGGAGAGATGAGGAGCCCGGGCCTGAATAGATATGGCTTGCACTTGACAATGGGATGCTCAGGGGTCAGTTGGGTCATTTTGGTGTCTTTCTAGGTACTGTAAGAAATGAGGTTATCCACAGTTAAGTTCTGCATTGGTTTTGCTGAAGAAAATGTTACTTAATGTAGAAATAGCAGATTTTTCTTTTATGGAAGGGCAGAACACATGGACTTATTTTTTGCTATGGATTTCTTTGCAAAGTTGTGAGTGTTGTACTGATGCAATACTGCAAACTATTAATCCCTTCTCCCTCTTATACAAAAGGAATGCACTACTTACACATGGAGGCTCCAGTCAAGGTGATCCACAGAGACCTCAAGTCAAGAAATGGTAAGTGGCCAGACATTTCATCTTACTGGTTTACTGCAGTTCACTCACACCTGCATATAAGGTCAGCATGATGCTTTACATAGTTTTGTAACTATTGTCTGTCTTCCCTCCACCATGAAAACATTTCACTGTCAATAAATATTAAAATCTATATGCTATTTAAGCAAGTTCCCTGCTTGTGAGTCTAACTCAGGATGGAGACAAAGTAGATTGCTTTTTTTTTTTAATATATCTCTAATTATTTCCTTAGGATTGTTTTCTTACATTTATGGTTGTGAGCCAAGCCTTTAACAGCTGAGCTATCCCTCCAGCCCAGGATCATTTTCTAAAACTGGCATTGCCAGGTTAAAGTGTGTAGCCATGCACTTTAAGTCTGCTATTATTAGATGTTTCCTTCTGGCCAAAGTTTTGGGTTTATTTCCGAATTACATGGTATACATCTTTTGGCCCTCATCCATGTCCTTATTACCTGGAGTAGAGCTCAGAGATGACCAGCATGCTTGAGAGTGCAGGATGTAAAGGCATCCTTTTTTTCTTTCTCTTCCCTGTGCTTGCTATATTTTATGAGCCTATATTTATCATTTGGAAAGTGAGCATCTTAAAATAGCCCCCAGGATTAGGCGCTACCTTCTTCCATTACGTCACTTCAGAGTTATCAGAAAGGCAGAGCTAAGTGAGCATCCGAGTTCACTGCTTAAGAGAAGAAGAAAGAAAGCAACCCTTGCTCGCCCATTCCACACTTTTCAGTGGCTCTCAGGAGGGAGTAAAAACATTCGTTTTTAGAAATTTAAGATCACAGCAGCTTTAAAACAGGAATTTACCAGCAGTGTGGTCTTTAGAGTGGGTGACAATGATAAGTGGGATAAGAGGAGCCTGGGCGGGGCCCCTGCTGCTCTGCTCCCACTCGGGACCTCCAGACCAAGGTCTGTCAGGTGTGAGCAAACCAAAAGAACAGGAAGTTGTAGGCAGCTGCCACCATCAGGAATCCAGGCTGGCCCCTCCTAACCTGGTTGGCTGGCTTGGCTGATATAGAGCTGGCTAACAGGAAGTCATTAGAAAATAATGTCTAATCAGGTAGAAAGGAGCAGGCTTTTATGACTAAAATTTCCGTTCATGCTCTCAATCTCAATATAAACAAGCTATTTGATTTTTAAAAACCTCTATACTTAGCACAAAGGCTATGCAACAATGGCGAATTCCTCAATGTAAAAATATTATAGGTTATGTAGTTAATAGAAAACATTAACATGAAAAGAATATCAGCCTAACTTTGGCAATTTATTTTTACTAGGAGAAGGAGTGAGACTTTGTTTTCTGTAGTATTTTTGAAAACCTAACTTATGGGCTAGCTGGACGGCTCAGTGGGTAAAGGCACTTGCCACCAAGCCTGGCAGCCTGAGGGCAGTCCCCAGAACCCGCCTGCGTGTTAGAAGGAGAAGACTGACTCCTACAAGTTCTCCTACCTCCATGTGCTTATCTTGGCCTGTATGCACCCACCCACATACATACATGCACACATACATACATGCACACATATGTGCATACACACACATACACACATACATGCATATACATACACACATACATACATGCACATACATACACACAATATACATACATACATACACGCATACACATGCGCACATACATACACACATGCAAAAAAAGTAAATATGTATAATAAAACTCAAGGCGTGTTGCGCATATGTGGTGTGTCTGTGTGCATGCACATGCTAGAGTATGCTTTTGAAAGGCAGGGGGCGACTTTTGTGGAGTCCATTCTCCCCTTTGTCCTTTATATGGGAGCCAACTCAAGTGACCAGGCTGTGTGACAAGTGCTCTAACCCCCACTGAACTGTCTCTCCAGCCCCCATAGTAAGTGTTTTTATAATGTTATTTTTTAAATGAGGCACTTGCTGATCTTACATTTAGAAAGAGGAACAGGGAGATATTTTAAGAACGACTTAATATAATAGCAACATTTATTTACATTTTTATTTGCAAAAGTATGCAGTTCATTTCTCCCAACCCCACATTAACTTTGAGGCTATTTTTATGTATTAGATCATAATACATTTTATGTATTAGAATATTTTCTCCAGTTATCAAAGTCACTAGGAACAGCTGCTGTGTTGATGATCTACCATGCTCAAGGCACTGAGTGGCTTCCTAATCAGATCCCAAAAACCCTGCTGAGGCTCAGTCCCTAGGCTCCTCTCTTCCCAATCCCATAACAGCCCTAGTTCTGTGACAGCAAGCCCAAGCTGATCTCAACTTGGAAACTGCTTATCAGGAGTACCCGCATCTTTTCTTTCTCCTCCCCAGCTTCTCTCCCTGGCACCTGCTAGGTAACTCCCTTGAGTAAACTCGCGTGTGGCAAAAAAGAAAAAAAAGAAAGAAAAAAGAAATGCCTGTCTGGATACTTTACATGAGCTCAAAGTATATTATGTCCAAGCTGACCTTCCCCTCTTTCCCCGTAAAGAGCCGCTCCTACAGCCTCTTTCTCGGTGAGGCAGTACCAAGTGCTTTTGCTTCCCTCACTGCATCTGTGTAGAGCAGGACCTTAAAAGCCATGTGAAACAGCACCTCATAGAATCAAGCTTTTCGAAAATGTTATACCCTTATGCAAACTCTCAAATTCAGAAAATATTTTTATTTTACTTTATAATATAAAATTCTGCCTCTATTTATCTCTCTGTTGCATCTCACACACACATACACCCCATTTGTGTGCCCTGGAGTGTGTGTGTGTGTGTGTGTATGTGTGTGTGAGTGAGAGAGAGAGAGAGAGAGAGAAAGAGAGATTGAAACAGGGTCTTGTTATATATCTCTGACAGGTTTGGTTCTTTTTTATTATTATTATGTATAGAGTATACAGAAGAGGGTACCAGATGTCATTATAGATGGTTGTGAGCCACCATGTGGTTGCTGGGAACTGAACTCAGGACCTCTGGAAGAACAGCCAGTGCTCTTAACCTCTGAGCCATCTCGCCAGCCCCCTGGTTCTTGTTATATAGCACAGGCTGGCCTTGAACTCATGATAGTCCAGTAGTCCAGCTGCCTCAGCCTGGGATTATGGGCACACACCACCATGCCAAATTTATATTGCTAAGTTAGAAATGTAGTGATATCAAAATTAGAAATATGAGGCTGTGCTTTTCTCGAGGTAGACAATGATTTTCACACTTTCCCTCTGTCCTCTTTTAGTGGTCATTGCTGCGGATGGAGTACTGAAGGTAGGCTGTTCCTTTTAATTTGGAGAATGTTGTTCATTTCTGATGGATATAATAATAATAAAAACTAATAGTCTTTCATCAGTGCTGGGTAGAAAGCTGATTTTGGTTCCTGTGTTCTCAGATCTGTGACTTCGGTGCCTCTCGCTTCCATAACCACACAACACACATGTCCTTGGTTGGAACTTTCCCATGGATGGCTCCAGAAGTTATCCAGAGTCTCCCTGTGTCTGAAACCTGTGACACGTATTCCTATGGTGTGGTGAGTGTGCTTTCCATTTCTTGTTTTCTAAAGGACATACGAGGGCAAACAGCCTAGAGAAGAAAGTGGCCACGGTTCAGCTCATGTCTGAGACAGGAGGGTCATCTACGGGGGCATAGGGACAGAACTTTCCAGCTGTCACGATGTGTGTTTTGCTTACTGTGACTCTGAGTTATCTGCCCTGCATTGAGTAGAACCATCATTACTTCCAAGAAGCGAATACAGAACCTGATCAGTGCTGGGCCTACCCTCACCCCAGGAAAGCTGCTGTGTGGGGTGGAAATAAGTGTATAGAATAGTATGTAATTCACTGATACTGCGGTCTCTTGGAATACACTTGATTATAATAGGTTGCCCACATGGTGCGTGACTACCAATAGGTGCCAAGTGAGACAAACTTGTGCATTTCTTTTTTTTTTTTTTTTTTTTTCCTTTTTCTTTTTCAACTTTATTTATTTATTTGCCTTGGTGTTTGCCTGGAACTGGAACTACAGACAGCTGTCAGCTGCCATGTGGGTGCTGGGAATTGAACCCGGGTCCTCTGGAAGAGCAGACGGTGCTCCCAACCGCTGAGCCATCTCTCCAGCCCCGCATTTCTAAAACTACAAAATAACATGATAACCTGCAAGACTAGATAAACTTGCCCAGGCTGGTCTGTTGAAAGTTCTACATAAACAAATGTTGAAGTTGTTACATTAGCGTGACAGCAGGCAGGCTTAAGGTCTGGAGAACAGGAGAGGAACCAGATGAGGAAGAAGCTTCTGGTAGGGTAGCCCCTGCTGCAGGAAGGAATTCTTTCTGGTCCCATTTTTGAAGATGTTTTCCCCTAAAATATTGTCTGTCCTTTAAGAAGCCAGAGCATCATGGGGAATACTGCATCTCTAGGTCTTATCACCATAGGTGTCATGTATACCACTCCTCCATTTACACATCACCTTGCCAAGAGGACACTTGTCATTGTGAAATACATCTCATGCCCCCTCAACACACCCTGAGGTGGGAGGTAATGGCTAGAGAAGGACCCACCCCTTCCCCCGTCAGTCTGCTGGCTTTCTTATGTGCAGGGGTTTTCCAGTTGGCTAGGTACTTTCTAAATCATGAACCTCTTATGCACAGGTGAGTTTTGTTGGCTATTGAAAACAATTTCAAGAATAGATTATATATTTTTGGCTAAAGTCTAGGGGCTTTTTAGTTTTGTTCTGTTTTTCAAGACAGGGTTTCTCTGTATAACAGTCTTGTCTACAAATACACTTTGTAGACTGGGCTGACCTTGAACTCAGAGATCCACTTGCTTCTGCCTCTGAAATATTGGGATTAAAGGCATGCATGAGCCACCACAGCCAGCAAATCTGGGCTTTTTAAGGTTATAGGATGACAGCAGTATATGCTTTAAATATTTAATTCCCCTTAACTCTGAATGTTTTGAAGAATGAAAACCACATTACTACTGAAAGCAAAGAAATAGTTCTCACTGATAGAAGGGGGGAAACAACGTAATAGTTCTGACCACACTGCACTCTGTGTCAGGGGTCATTACAGTGTAACTGCTATATACTCATTTGGAAATTCTGAAAAATGAGAACTTTGTTACAATTTAACACTTCTGTGTTAGGGCCTACCTGGGTAATGGGACACTTGCCTGGCATTTACAGAGCCCTGGGTTCAATTCCCAGCACAACAGAAGGAAAAGAGTTAAGCCTTTTGTGAAATTGTTTTCTCTTACCAAGTTGCATTCCTTTACCTTAGGGAAAATGATTGTTTATTGAGTTAGTCTCTGGTCTAGACAGCAGTGTAGTTGATTTACATTTTACATAAATGTACCAGTGCCTCATTCTTCATGCTATGGAACAGAAGCCAGTGTGCTTTTCCTGTAAGGGACCAGGCAGCCATGGCTTTGGTTTTGAGGACTGTTCACACTCTAGCAACTGAGGGGGCTTCGCAACTCCTGAAACATGGCAGACCCAATTTGTGCTTTGCAGCAGGCTGTATTCTGCAGGCCCTTCTATGGAGCACAGGGATTCAGGAAGATATCAGAGTGGCTGGAACACACAGGTCATTTGGCCATGGCCCAGCTTCATGTAACCGAGCAGGAAGCCAACTCTCCTTACATGTGCAGGTGCATATAAAAATAGAAAAACATATTTAGACAGCCATGTTTTAAATTAGCTTGTACAGTTCTGTTAATCAGAGGGCTTTGAGACTTATTTTCTCCTTCAACAATCCATGTGTTATATTTACTCTGACAATTCTCCCCAAGCTTTGGAATTTCCCCATTAAAATTTTTTTACTTAAAGTTACAGCTATGAGTTATGTATAGAATGAAATTTTAGTTTCAATATTATCACATTTATGAAAATAAAGTTTGTATCGCTTTCTTTCAAAAGCTTCTGGACTTTGCGTGGAATGTACCGGTCTACCTTTCCTTAAGACGGTTCTCTCTTGCTACCTGTATTCAAGAATTAATGCCTTTCTCTGGAAACCATAGCTGCTGAGCCATGGCTTCTGATAGTAAGCTAAGGATTTCACCTGTGTCTGTAAATCCTTTTGGCAGTCCTCACTCATCACTTCCTCAAGCATAGGCTGAGTCCATCTTTCTGGAGCTGTGTGTTTCCTATTTATTACAAAAGCCTTTTACTCCAGAGACTGTGTGCCACTTTTGAGAGAAGGATTTCTGCATGCACATAGGAGGCCTTCGGTCTACACATGTACCTCCCCTACCTTCGCATGCCTTGGTTTGGCTTTCTTGTGGAGAAGGTTTGTTTTAAGCCAAGGGCTTGCTATGTAGCTCTGGCTGACCTGGAATTGCCTGTGTAGGCTAGGCTGGCTTGGAACGTCACCTAACCTCTGATATTAAAGACATGGACTGCCCTGCCTGCTGGAGAATAACAACTCATTTCCTAAAACACACCCACACAGCCAGGACTACACCATACCACACACCAGGTATAGCTGAGAGCCTGACTGCCCATTCTCCTGGCTGTATCTGTCCAGATTCATACAAGAGCCTTCCTGCCTTGAGTTACAGAAATAGAAAATGTTTCTATATGTATTTAAAAACAGCTTCTAGAGGACTGAAGAGTAGGCTGCTCTTCCAAAGGACCTCAGTTCAGTTCCCAACACCTACATAGAGGTTGACAACTATCTGTAACTAGGGGATTCAATGCCATTTTCTGGCCTCTACAGTCACGGTACACGTGTCATACTCAGACATACCTTCAAGCAAACATAACATGAAATAAAAATAAATATAAATCTCAAAACAACACCAAAGCCAGCATCTGGGTCTAAGAAGTGGCTTAAGTAGGTAAAAGTATTTGCAGGCAAGCCTGAGTACCTGAGTTTGAGCCCTAGGGTAACCCACCCATATGGCAGGAGACAGCAGATTCCCACACACTGTTGTCTGACATCCACATGCAGGTCATGCGCAAAAGCAGTAAAGATAAAAGCATCTTCTGCTGTTAGTTTCTCTTTAGGTGAAGTTGGGCTGGGAATGCCCGCGTGCCTCACAGATCTGTCAGCACAGCTCCAGGACGTTCACTCGTTCTAATTTAATGATAAGCATACACTATGGCATTTGACACCGACCCTTCTTTCTCTCTTCATTCTCAGTAAGCATCATCGGCGAAGGGAACACCAAGGCTGGCTCTCCAGAACCAGACAAACACGAAAAGCCATTGTGGGTTCCCAGTGGGTTGGCACCAACTGAGGCCATGTTAGGCATAGGCGTTTGTGATCCTCAAACTTCAGAAATGGCATTGACCTAAAAAGAACAATATACTTATGGAGAATTTTGGAGTCACTTCAAAAGAAGGAACATTGTTCTAACATAAAATATCTCATAGTTCATGAAGAACACAGCCATCAAAAAGTTGGCTTTTGAAACTCACCCAAAAAAGCAAGACATGTTTTTGATTGTGTGTGTGTGTGTGTGTGTGTGTGCGCGTGCGCGCGCGCGCTCATTTCTTAGCATATGGCAAGACTAACTAGCCTTGTGCTGCCTTCAGAAAAACTTCTTGTTTCCAAGGCAGGCAGGCAACTGTCATTTCTTCATTTTGTGAGAAAGGAGGTGTTTGTACATCCCAGGATAGTATCTCCTGAAGGATTGAGAGTATGTCCAGTATATGACCAAGAACACAAGTAAAGGCCCGTAACCCTCCCCAGTGACAGGGGCTAGCTTCCTAACAGCTGCCAGCCAAGGCCAGCCAGGACTGTGCTAACTTAAGAGACAGCCTCTGCAACTTACCTGGAGTCTCTTCCAGGATCAGCAAGGCTCAGGTAATGGCTTTCCTATTGTTTGTGAGAGAAAAGGCAGAAATACACAGTCTCGTCCAAGTTTCTGTTCTGTAAACTGAAAATAGAAATTTTCCTTGTGAGTGCAATTGAACTGGGAGGACGTCTCCATATACAATGAGTTGGAAAATATTTTTAAGGTGAAAGATCACAGCAGTGTTTGGCCTGCCTCCTTGGAACTGGTATTTTAAGGCATCGGCTTAATGTATTTTTAGGCCTCCAAGTGACTTCCTCAACAAACTTGCTTTTTTGTGCCAAATGTCATTTTTATTGAATGTAGAAAAAAGCTGTCCTAGCTTGTTCTGCTTTCATTTGGGTACATTCCCAAATCTGGGGAGTTAATAAAGGGAAATCATGGGAGGCACTGCTACTGGAACCATACAGAAGACTTTGTGTGGGTTCCAGAGCGTGAGCACTCTGGCAGTGAGCACCTCTACCTTCACAGGTTTGAATCCCTCCAGCATCTCCCTGTCATAGCTATTCAGAGACACAAATGGAGTAACACTGTCAGTTGTCTCAGGGTTGTAACTCTTAATTTATTAGACTTTTGATATTTTCCAGGCAAGGATTTTGGGTTAAAAAAGTGAAGAAGTACCTTTCCTCAGACTCTTGGGACTGTATTTTACTCAGTAGAACCCCAGCAGATGTGTGTGTGGGCACACATTTGTGTATGTGTTGTGCTCGGCACCCTCCCCCCCAACAATAACTGTTCACCTGAGTGTTTGGGGGGATGGAACACTTGATTTCTCTGAAGCTGCCTCCTTATTTCCATATTCCTCAGCAATGCGGGATTGTTCAGTTTTCCTGTTCTTCACCTCCTTTTCCTCTGTCCCCAGTATCAATAGAGTGTGGTAAGCACAGCCAGTCTAGCTCTGTCCCCCCCCCCACACCCCCGCACAGGCAGGGTGGCAGGGTGACAGGGTGACTACACACCTGTGCTGACCTTCCTTCCTTACAGCCAGCACTAGGATCGACCCCTTCTGGGATGCCCCTTACATTTTTCTACTCACTTGTGTGACTGAAATAGAAGTATTCCGAAGCTCTTCTGAAGAAGTACTTTACACACTTGATTAAAAGCCCAAAGAGTCTTCAGGAATTTTTTTTTCCCCTTATGCTTGAGGAGCATCTGCCAGTTTTCCTGATTTTCTTGCTAATTATCTTCGTATCAGACAGCATTCATTTAACATGTTATAGCTGGCTGAGGGTATAATGGCCATAGAGTTGAAGGCTTACAGGGTTTACTCAATAGAGTCATGCCCTCCATCTAGACACCTATGAAGAAATAGGCTTTTGAGTTTGCAGCAAGGAAAAGCAAAACATACCTTGCAGAGTTGTTGCCCGAGTTGGCCTTGGCTCCACACCTACAGCAGAACCTGTTGTGGTCTAGGCCTGGACTCTCTCATCCCTAGAATCACATGGGACAGGGCAAAATAGCACAAGTGCCAAGTCAGCTGTCAGGTCAGAGAGCAGCCTATATCACCGCTGGCGCACTCGGTAGCTGGGTGTCTGACTTTCCCAGACATCTGTTTCCTCACCTGTAAATTGAGGGCGACAATGATCGAGATGACACATGTGAAGGGGTTTTGGAAGATATTAGGTTCTCGATACATTACAGTGGCTGTCACATTGTGATTATTAGCAAAACTAGAATTGCTTTTGTTCTTTGCAATGTACTAGTAGACTAAACTTTGTGATGTCAGCCTGTCATAGTAACACATGCCTGAATTCTAGCACTTGGGAGGCTGAGGCAGGAGGATCATGAATTCAAGGATAGCCTGAGCTACATAGCCAGACTCTGTCTGAAAACAATTGTTTTTGGGTGCCTATTTGAATAAAAAGAGACAGCAACAGCAACTATGTGTTCAAATCCCCACTAGTCCATGTTTAAAAAGAAGCCAAAACCTCCACCCTAGCACTCACTTGCTTTTCTTAGAGTTCTGGTTGGAGTTCATTGCCACACTTGAATCTTACACGCAGCTGGGTGCACATAGTCACTCATGCACACGGTCAGCCTACATGTATTAAATGTGTGCTCTACTTTAGAATATGGTGTAATATTTGTATATAGAAACGGATCCCTTAGACTGACTCATTCTGAGGGAAATTTGTCCAGATCACAAAATATTAATGTTACAATTTTGCACATATCTACCAGTATGGGGCAGATGAATTTGCTAGGGATTTAAATTGGGGACTTTTTTTTTTAATGTGACCATTATGAACTTTTAAAAACTATATTGAACTCCTGGTTACTATCTATAAAAAAAAATGTATCTGAGATTCAAGGCAGAAAAGCTGTTCTCTAACAAAATACAAAACCTAGTTTGTGGTAATATGTGAAAATCCCAGTGAGTCAAAAGACTGTATTTAATCACTAATATAAAATTTTATGTGTGGACACTCCAATTCCTAAAATAAGTTTTTTTCTTTATATACAAAGAACATGAACATATATAACATATGGTAGAAGTCCTATGTGTGAATATATACATGTATTGTCTAAGTTTCTAAGATGGTTGGCTACGTCCAATAATTGGATACAATTAAATGCTAGCTACGTTTTCAGTAATATACCAATATAAAGTACCAGAATAAAAATTCCATTTTCTTTTTGTTATAGGTTCTCTGGGAGATGCTAACAAGGGAGGTCCCCTTTAAAGGTTTGGAAGGATTACAAGTAGCTTGGCTTGTAGTGGAAAAAAACGAGGTAAGACTCCATTTCTCCATTCAGGTGCATAGATCAGAAAACAGTATTGGGGTTTTGCAAAAGACTTTTTCATCTTCTTCAAATTGAAAGTAAGTTCACGCTTATGGAAAGATTAGCGGTAGGAGCTAACACAAAGGGTCAAAGTGATGTTATTCCTCATGAATGGACCCTTTACATCTAATTGTTGCAGCTTCACGTCGTGATGCTGTAGATCAAAAATTGTACAAGTACTGTACTAGTTTCTCAGTCTCAATTGTAAAACCTGGGGGTTTGTTCTTAGTGATGAAAGAAGCCGTTGCGTCCAAGGTAGGGGACAGTTTAACTGCATCGCCTGCGTTTAGGACATCTTTTTTACTGGCCGGGAGTTGATATATCTGTAAGAGACCTTCAGCTACTTCAACTTACCTCTCCCAGCAGGAGTCACTATAGTACAAGAAACTGTCGCTTAGATGAGAATTTCAAAAATAAAAGAAGAAAAAATAGTTTCAAAAAGGGGAAAAATTACAGTTTTGCCACCTACGTTGAACACTACATTGAAGATGAGCTCCTCACTGGAATTGGCGAGGCAGTGACAGGAGTGCTGCCTTCTTCATGCAGAGTCGTTCCATTTCAAAGGAACTTCAGTGGCGTAAACACCGTTTGTGCTGGGTCCCCAGCCTCGCTTTTCTTCCTTCCACAAATTGAGGCTTTCAGCTAGTTGGACCTATGAGCCTACATCAGAGAACATGGCACATCCATATCAAAGAGAGCAACTACATTCTGAAAGGTTTCAAATTGCCACTGAAACGCGCAGCCATGGAAATCTCTCAGCCTAAGGACGTAGCATCCAATATCACGGCATTAGGAGAACTTAGATGGTGCTGTGGACATGCACACGTATGCTTGCAAGGCAGAATAACTTATTTCCCAGAACTTCTTCATTTCCACATCTGTATACAAAGGCTGAGCGAGACCTTAAAATAAAATCATCTCCAGAAGAATATACAAAGAGAGCACTTTTAGCGCTTTACCATGGCTGGATTGATCTGCTCCCTGTGTGAGTACAGAGCAAGCTAGGTTAATCCAAAAGCCAAGGAGAAACCAAGATTCTGTCTCCTGGATCCCATTAACCCAGGGTTACCTAACTAATTTGTCCTCCTGACTCACTGGGAACGGGTGGCATGTTGCAGTGGCTGAATTTGATGGGAGCGGGCTGCCAGCATAAGAGAAGAAAAAGACTTTCGAGCAAGACCAGGCCTCATTCATTGCTTCACAAGAACGGTTAGGGTTTGATTAGATGATCGTCATTTCCCATGCCCTCTTTAGCAAGACCTCAAATGGGTTAGCTAATAGTTTGGAACATGAAGACCCACTGTTCTGTTCTATATCTTTTGCCAGAGAGATGGTTGAGTGTTCAGTTCAGGTTTAACAAATCCAAGTGAAGAGAGCATTGACCTTCAGCTGACCTGGAAGCAGTCTCCACACTACACAGGATAGATTAGAAAAGGGATTTACAAAGCCATCCAGATCCAGTTGACAAGATAACTAGTATTTTGCAACATATATATATATATATATATATATATATATATATATTCTAGAGAAAGGCAGAGTGGGTGCATGGTAATGCATTTCCAAAGTATTGAGTATTTAAAGCTGAAAAGAATGGCAGCTTCCATCCTGCCTGAGTGTTGGGAAGCCAGGCCAACACTCCTAAGATCCATAGCATCACATACACAGAAGCCACTTTCTTCTGTCCCCTGCAGATACCATGGACACTGTGGTGAGCTGCCATGAGTGGTCCATAGCTGGTGGAGACGGCTCAAAGACTTCCTGAACCAATCTCTCATTAAATGAAGTAGGAAGTTGAGAGAACCCACGTGGTGACAGAAACTCTCCCAGCTTGCCAATAAATTGAAGTAAAACTGGTTGCATTAAGGATAATTATCTGTTATTCCCATTCTACACAGCACTTACTGGTCAAAAAAAAAAAAAAAAAAAAAAAAAAAAAAAAAAAAAAAAAAAAAAAAAAAAAAAAAAAAAAAAAAAAAAAAAAAAAAACCTGTGGAAATTAGGCCAAGATGGGGTTTCCAGTGTTTCCAGTCAAGAAGATGTCTTCGTTCTACCACATTAGAGGCAATGGCTTTCCAAATCAACTCTGCCCACATAGTGTCAAGGCAATTCCCAGAGATTGAGTTTACTTAATAATAAAACTGAGACTTCATAAAGCCTCTTCAACTTTCAATATTTTATTTATCTTTACTGTTAAATACTTTTAGTTATTGAGTTGGAGAAAGGTTTCCATATTTTCACATCTCCATTTAAATACGAATGGCATGTTTAAACTGCTAAGGAGAGATTGCAAAAGTGCTCTGTCTAGTCACTCGGTAACATCTATATCCAATTAGTGGGATTCCTTTTGTTTTTTAAAGCTTTTTATTTTTAAATAATTATGAACTCCTTAGAGTCTGTAAAAATATTGCAGAGAATCCTGTGTCCCCAGCTCCCCCACTGCTGATACCTTATATAGCTGCAGTGGCACCCAAGCCATGCAGTTAGAATTGGGACAGCACTCTCAGCTAGGTGGGGGGTCCTTCCTTCCCTCACCACTCCCTCCACAGAGAGCATGTACAACTTATCTGTAGGAAAGTCATGCATTATAGCTGAGGAGCCTTGCCTCTAACTCTTACAGAATAAGGCTTTTGACTAATCATTTTTTCTGACATTAGCTTCTATTAAAAGTAGATTAATAAACCCTTGTTACACTTTATTAAGTGAGCAGTAAACCTTACAGAAGGCATGAGCTTAAGAAGGCATTACTAAGAACTGTTTTTAATACAGGAGATACATAAATTTGCCTTTTTGTTCCATGAAAATCAGTGGGCCTTCAGAATGGCTAAGTGTATAATTTCTACTTTTATAAACACTTAGATTCTTGTATAATATATATTAATTTGTTGTAAATAGCAAATTAATTAATGTAAAAAAAATCTTGATAAAAGTTAAACTTAATTGGGACCAGTGAGGTGGTTCCTCAGGTAAAGGCACTTGCTACCAAGCCTGACAGCCCGAGTTCGATTCCCAGTACACATGATAGGAGAGAATCTATTTCCTCAAGTTCTCCCCTCACCTCCACGTGTGCATGTGCGCGCACGCGCGCGCGCACATACACACACACACACACACACACACACACACACACACACACACGCACACACACAATAGGTTAACTAATTAAAAAATTGTGCACAAAATTTTTAAACTTAAAATTTAGTCTTGTGCTCTTTAGCTTCAAAAGGATAAAAACTTAAATATTTTTGCATCTTATGTATAAAATGATGCAAACTTTTTTTAAAATACCCTACCTAATTTAGTTATTAGGAGCTATCTACTTGCAGTGTGAAGCCTTTACTCTAAAATATCTAAGCTGTAAGTAATGCTACCACATACAAAGAGCTGGCCATTTTAGGATGTTTGGGATCATTAGGAATGCGTTAAAATTGTGTAATTAGAACATAAATACTTCAGCTTCTATTTTAAACCATTCTTTAATACACCAAAGAAATCCCTTACATAAAAGTGTCTGGGTCTCTGATTAGCTAATATTTGACAGCATTAGTTATTAAAAATTACTTTTTTCTTTGTGTGCTGTTTGAAATGTGTCTAAGAAGGCTTTCCAGGAAGAGGACAAAAAGCACCCAGCTTCAGCCTGTTGGTGTCCTCTACATTGGTAACCCCTGAGGTTAGGTTGTGCTGCAGTGTGTAAAACCCCCTCTGTCTGTTTGTAGAGAGTACTCACAGGGGCATGTGTGCACCTGCCGAGTGTCTTCATTCATGGCCAATGAATGAACCTGCAACCTTTTTCTTTTTTTTTTAAGCAAACAACTGATTTTGATCTATGTCAACAATGTGCGGTTCACAGCATAGTCAAATAACAGTTAAAACGGATCACTGTTGTGTTCTGTGAAGTCAACACGCTGGAAGTTTGAAAGACTTGACCTAGCTTTCATTTGGCGACCATCAGTTTATTTTGTTAACACTATCTTGAGTGAAGAGTGTGTGCAGTTCTAAATGTAGGCTATCAGTTTTCTTGCCCAGACGTTTACTTTCCCAATTCTATGCTTAGCTTCACTCAAATTCAGTTTTAAAATTTCTATTTGTAAAATTTTCTTTGGCAGACCGTTCCAGGGAGTTGAATCTTAGTGCTTTACAGCTGCACATTTCACAGTCCCCAGCTCCACCACACCCAGCATCCCCCCAGGACACACCCCTCTGCACTGGGGATGCAGGCCAAGGGCCCCTTGAGCGCCTGCTGCTCTGCTACTGCAGTCTCCAGCCTCAGTACTCTCTTTTCAACTACCTAGACAGTCTTTGCTCTGCTAAAAAGGAAGCCAGGAAACCTCAGCTCACCCACATGCAACACGCTTCAAGTCAGTATAACCCTGTAATGTGAAGAATAAATAAAAAGACTACAGTACACACATGCTCAGGCAAGACCTTGCTAGTCATGATGCTGAGGTCATTTAAGGCGCTTAGCCTTTAGGTAAATAGCACTAAGTGGCTGGGAATACAGCCTGATAGAGGTAAGCTGTGTTAATGACTTAGCTTCAAGACCTGCACTGTTGCTAGTGACAGTCCTAAATTTGTAGTTAGGCTATGAAGAATGCAAAAGTCACTCTCCTTTGATTTCTGAAGTGTGGGCATTGCACTCTTGGGAAGTCTGGTGTTTTGGAAACTGTTCAGAAATATTTTCTGTTTATTTGTAACTCAGTTGTCTACATGCCAAGTCCAGAAAATTCTAACTTCATTTTGTTTATTAGGCTACCATAAAGCCACATGAAACATTAGTGATTTGGTGGCTTGCAAGAGAATTCTTGATTATTTGATGCTTTGTGATATATATGGTCATCATTTATTTTTATAGTGTGGGGGATCAAACTCAATGGCCATACATGCCAGGCCATTCTGTTGCTGCCACTGAGTTATTGGCTGGCCCCTCAAGCCTTTTAAAACAAAAATTCCTCCTGAGGATAGGGGATGTCATGGTCTATGAGAACCAGAACTGTCGGATTGGTCCACAAACTAATTTGTTTTATAGCAAGTCCCTTTCATGGGTGTGACCAAAGGTAAAGCCATAATAAGAATCACCAGTGCAAAAATGCAGAGTAATCTTCTGTGTCTCACACCTATTGCCAAAACTCAACTTGTTTCCTAGTTACCTGGCTGGTTTGCAGGAATCACAGGTTACCTGTAAAAACACAGTAATAAATTTGCGATGTAGCGTTATGTTCCAGCTTGCCCCCTCTCCTGCTGTAGTTTTTTTTAGATGTGATTGTGTTGTGGCATTTGTCATGATGAACCTGACTTTTCCATTTCCTGTGATTTCCATATGGGAAAGTGGGATTCTCTGGAGATGGGACAAGATAAACCTGTGTGTGAGTTCTCCTGTCACGTAGTAATCCATGGAAGCTTTAAATTCTGTGTCTTATTCATGTTTCTAAATTAGCTCTGTGATGATCCTTTGAGGAGTAATGCCTTGTTTCTCTGTCTGTCTCCCTCTGTAGAGACTGACCATTCCCAGCAGCTGCCCCAGAAGCTTTGCCGAGCTGCTACACCAGTGCTGGGAAGCCGATGCCAAGGTACTTCGTTATTGCTCAAACTTCTGAAATTTTAGCTGCTTGTCTCTGAGGTTTAAAACTTGGCGGAGCAGAAAGCATTACATGGCAAAGGTGAATTGCCCAGCGTGCGAGCCTGGGATGACTGCTACAGCCCTATGTTGACATCCCATACCTTGACCTTGAGATCAAAGGACTGTTATCCACTCTTCCTTCTTGAAACAGCACTCTTCGGCATTCTTGACTCAAAAAAAAAAAAAAAAAAAAAAAAAAACACAACTTTTTTTTTTTTCTTTTAATTGTGGCTATTAAGTCTTATAAGAAGAGCTTCACTGTATGTGAAGTTCGGGTATAGGAGATGATCTCACCCTTGGCTTACAGATGGAGACTCGAGGCACACATAACGTAAATGATGAGTTATGGCCACAAGTACAAACTGGTGGGGCTGGATGTGAACCCAGACCGTCTGCCATGGCTCTTAGTGTCTACCCCTTGCCTTTCTGTCTAAGGGAGGAGCGGCAGACACTGCACTTCCCTAGGATCCTACTGTGTCCTCCCGGGCAGTTCCACAGGTGTTTTTCAGCTGTCACAATAAAACTGAAGAAATTCTAGGCTTTTGTGCACATATGACATATAAGCGTGGATAGACAATATCCTTTCCTCAGAAAGATTGGCTTTAAGAAAACATGGAAATAGTTACAGATAAAATGATAGATAGCTTTGAATTTGCTTCAAAATTAAGGTCAGCAATACCAAATTAAACATGATTGGAAGTGACAAGTTTCAAAGCTCAGTCACAGAATAGAGACATTATGTATGTTAATATTTTCATAATAAAATTTGTAATCTTAAAATGACCCTCACAGATTAAATATTAAAATAATTGAGCCATCGAGAAAGAAGCAAAATTCAAATTTGTCTAGTGTTTTTCAGGGAATAGAGGTATTACAACTTATTCAAAAATACAGGTCTTGAGAAATATCAAAGAAACCTACAAAAATATGGAATTCTTCTCTAATTTATACCCATTTCCAGTGAGAGCCCAGGAACGAGTGTTGCTGACAGATCTGTTCTTGGGTAATTAGCTTCTTTGGCGGCAATGGCTTAGAGACAAACCAGGCTGGGGACAGAATATTTCTAGCACAGTGTCCACAATGAGAGCAAAATTCAGTGACCAGGCAGCAAGAGCCAGTGTGGGGAAACTCACTCCCCACCCATGTACCTTGCTTCATTCGGGGAAGATCCAGTTGCCGGCTCTGCTGCCTGTGCATCCTGCCTTGCCCCTGCAGCTTACCGCTTCCGATCCGGCTCTGTAGACTTCCGCAGCCTTCTCAAGTGGAATCCTGTATAACTTAGTATTGTTTTTCTTAAAGAATATGACATTTGCATTGTTACTATTTTTATTAGTACACTCTCAACACTGTGAGAAGTTGAGTGTTCTGCCCTACCCCTGCTTAGACCTTATTTCTAGTATGTGATTTTTTTTTTTTTTCAGAATGTGGAGTTTTAAGCATTAAAAGAAATGTGTACTTTACAACTAATTAGGTTCAACCATAAGCAGATGTTTGAAGTTCATTTTCAAACATGTACTGTTTAAATGTTATCACATTCCCTCTACTTTTTGTCTATTAGAACATATACAGTGATTTAAGTAGTGCTTAGAAATTTCACCTGAAATTATTTGCATTGAATTAGATTAATGCAACCAGATCTCTAGAATTGTGATCATATTTCAGTCTGATTTAATTTCTCAGTTGAAAACTTGGTACTATGGTTAAAATCCTAAGAATGTACACTTAAATTATAATAGAACCACTCCATGCAACATGGAATTTAAGCCCAGAGCAATCCATATAAAACTGGCATGTCTTTAACGTGTAGGAAATAGAACCTTCTTTAGGACCAGGAGAATTTTGTGTTCCAGCCTCATGAAGTATAAAGAAAGCTTGAAACTGATTTTTGTTTCCTAAAGTTGCCATACTTTATTCTGACAAAAGTACTCCAGGCCACTGTATTTGGTTTGATTGGACAGCAGCTGCAGATATAAGTATGTAAGTAGTGTAAGTGGTCCTCCTGTGGCTTCTTAAGATAAGCAATCTGTACATGACACTCCAGAGACATCCAAGCCCTTCAGAGGAGCAGCCACAGGCCCCAAGCACAGTTCCGTGTTCTGCTATAGCCTAAAACCATCACTGTAAAATTCAACATTGTTGAACTTCAGTAATCCTTCTTCCTCAGCCTCCCAAATAGCTAGGTGTACAGAAATGTACCACTGCAGCCAGCTATGGCTGCATCTTAAATGCTCATCCTGATAATGTGTGAGAGTCTAACTGTGATAGGGAGATTTCTTTATAGTCTTTAAATAAGAGGAATAATTAAATGTAGGGGGAAATAAGTCTCTAAAAGTTCATTAGGTGGTCTGGGAATTTAGTACAAGGTCCTGGGTTCAATTCCCCGCACTGTAAAAACTAGGTGTGTTATACAGTCCAGCATGTGGGAGGTAGAAGGAAGATCACGTGTTCAGAGTCATCCTCAGCTACACAGAGTTGGAGGCTAGCCTGGGATCTATGAGAACAGGATTTCTATTGTTGTTAGTTAGTTAGTTAGTTAGTTAATTTAAAAAGGGAATCAGTGATTGGCTCCTGTTGCTACTTTTCCTTACAAAATGAAAACCCCAAGTTTCCTGTGTTTATTTGATAACAGTTCTCATGCAGAGTTATACTTCTTTTCTTCATGTTAAACTTGACCCATAGTGGAAGACACACAGAGATAGGAACAAAGTTTAAAAGCATAGACTCGTTCTCATGTGTCCTAATCACAGCATTCTCCTTTGTTCATCAGTAACATTTAACTATGCCTGCTTTCTACACACATACACACACACACACACACACACCATTTGTATATGTACACACATGTGTGTATTTAAAACAAATGAAGACAGAAAGTCAATAAATATCCTAGTTTTATATTTCTGAGCTATGGGAAAGTGCTTTTCTTAATAATGTCAGAAGCACCCAGGTCCTGAGCGCAAGCCACCGCAACATTGTTCCTTCCTGGTTTTGTGCTCCTAAATTAAAATGCGTGTTTTAATTGCTGTAGCTGTAATTTGTTCTGAAATGGTGTAATTATGAGGCATGATGAGGAGAGAATGTGCATCATCCTTTCATTATCTTTCTCCATTTTTTTGTTTTAACCTTTTGTCTCAGCCTTGGCTGAAATGGAAAGAGGTGAGCACATCCCTGCCTGTTAGAGACAAACTGAGCATGTTTTTCAGTTGCTGCCTACAGCATGTGTTGGTCCAGGGTCCTGGACCAAAGCTAGCTTCAATGTAAACCTTGAGAACAATGATGTTATTGTGGCTTTAATTTTTTTTCAGACCAATTGATTGGAGAAGTTGTATTAGTTCCAATAGGTTGGTAAGCAGAGATTGCCTGCCCACACACATTTTATTAAAATGGAGAGGGGGGATGAGAACGTTTGTGTAGTGAATAGCAGGGTGTTCAGAGTGCACCATCTAGTTAATTTTTTACTATCTCTACCACAGAGGTAGGCCTTTGATGACTTAAGATTTTCCTATAGGTGTTCTTTTTTAAAATATTTATCTTATTTTATGTGAATTGGTATTTTGCCTGCATGTATAACTGTGTAAGGGTGTAAGGGTGTCAGATCTTGGAATTACAGACAGTCGTTAGCTGCCATGTGGATGCTGGGAATTGAACTCAGGTCCTCCGGAAGAACAGTCAGTGCTCTTAACCACTGAGCTGTCTCTCCAGCCCAGTTTTCCTATAGGTGTTCTTGATCATATCTCAAAGTAGGACTTGGTATCTCTCTATTCTTACTAACAGAAGAGTGCTCGTTATCCTAACTGACACCCTGTGATTAAAAAAAAATTAACATACCTAGCCTTATGGATAATTTATTGCAGACAAAGAATCTGGCTCACTACACCTGTGTGATCTGGTGACTATAAGCACGAAGTCAGAACACTGTCATGTTTTTGTTTCATTTCTTAAGTCTCATGGTGGTTCCTTTTTCTCTTCTTCAGAAACGGCCATCATTCAAGCAAATCATATCAATCCTGGAGTCCATGTCAAACGACACGAATCTTCCTGACCAGTGTAATTCATTCTTGCACAACAAGGCGGAATGGAGGTGGGTGGCCCCAGCCTGAGTCCCAGCCCACAGCTTCAGTGGTGTGAGCCAGACACCTAACAGACAGTCCTGATTTCTAAGCACAGCATGGGGCTGGGTAGAGGCTAAGATTTATAACCTTGCATCCATCTGGAAACAAGAGTTACTCTGTATTTGTTGTCTTTGTACTTGGGAAGAGTATTGAATCATATATTCTGAAGCAAAGGGCATTTCCAGACACTTCTCTGTACACATTCAGTGTTAGGAAGCTTTAGCCTCTATCCAGGAAAAAAAAAAAAAAAAAAAAAGAATCTTTTTAAAAAAATAGATATGTATCTTTTAAGAAAATACATATCTACTAGTGCAGGAATTGGGGAAACCTATGAAAACATGTTAGATGGTATAAGTCTTAGCAAAACAAATCAGTAAAGAGACAGCTGTATTGTGTAAGTGGAAAAAGTAAATCCAAGATGAAACAGTTGGACCAGGTCGAATGACGCAGGGAATATAAATAGCCTGTTTGGGAGCTGGACGATGTTCCTCCCCTGACTCAGCAGAGATCTGAAGTAACTTCATCCCTGCTCCTGATATCCATGGCAGTAACGCAATGCCCTACGCCATCTGCTGGTGCTGTGTGAGTACTGCGTGCACTTGAAGACCACTGGATCTTGACTCCTGTCAGTCAGTATACATTACATGGGCTTTCTATTTGATTGATATTTTATAATGACCTTGTTTATTTTCACTCCTTTGAAATGACTAATACCAGTCACTTTTGTGAATTTTTCTTGGCAATACAAAATTAATACAGTAAGCTCCAAGCTAGAGCTGAGGGCTTTTTTTTTTTTTTTTTTTTTTTTTTTTTTTTTTTTTTTTTTTTTTTTTTTTTTTTTTTTTTTTTTTTTTTTTTTTTTTTTTTTTTTTTTTTTTTTTTTTTTTTTTTCTGGTCTAAAATAACTAACCAGACCTTGGTGTGACACTGTTTCCTATAGTAACAGGTCAGTGCACATGCAATCATATCACTTCCCATCAGATCCCCATATGGATTCTGTTGCTTTTCAGACAAAGTCAGAAACTTCTGCCATCCAGAGGACCCACTATCTTAGCCATACCCCAAGCTTCAGGCTTTTAGTCCCTCCACAGACACACAATTCTCTCTTACCAGAACCGCTGCAATGCAGACTCCTTTTTTATAGCCACCCTGTTTCAGCTGCACATTCCTCCAGCTTCACCTCCCCCAGCTCCCATTAGCCATCTAGGACCGTTGACCTAGCTCATCTGCAAGGGAACGACCCCGGCTCCTTGGCCAGGTCAGTGCCACAGAGCTCTGAGATCACTGTGTCTCTCCACCAGAGTGTTGAGAAAGCAAACATCTGTGCATCTCTGTCTCCATTTTGTCCAACAGCAATTGCTCAGTAAACTTATGGGAATCAAGGAAAGAAAGCCCGTAGGCAGGCCGAGAGCATGGCGGGAGTGATGTGAACGACACTGCTCCTGTCCTAGGAGAGAAATATGTACCCAATGCATTTGCCCAGGCAGAGTGCTTCTAGTTACAATCTCTAAATGTCTCCTGGCTCAGGAGAGGCTCATGCTCTCTAGGCTCGGGGCTGCCATGGTGAGTACAATGTCCCCAGATGTGTGGCACTCTCCAGCAGCAGCCTCAGAAACACCCAGGTTAAAATGCTGAGAATGAGAACACAGTTAACCATCCGAATCCTGTACTGGCAAGCCATATGGTAGAAAACCAACAGCTGATAGCGCAGGAACAGTGAGATCTGATCCTCCGATCTGAGTGTAAAATGTAGAGGTTCCCTGAGGAAATGCTGTTTGATCTCTTATCCAAAGGATTAGAGGGGTTTTAAAACTGTGATTATTAGTGTGTTTAAGATAAGGTTCTTTAAGTAGGCCAACAATAACAAAAAGTTAATTTTCTGAAAGAAATTGAATTTACTATATCCAAAAACAATGCCCATCCTAAATAAGTTTGCAAGAGAAATAGCATACAGTTATAGCTTTCTCCCTTTGTAGGATAGACGTGAGCTTCTCAGCTCTTTGGTGCCTCCAGTCCACTGTGTGTATGTGCATGTGTAGACAGAGGTGCACACACTCATGTGTAAGCTCTTTGGTGCCTAGGACTCCAGTCCACTGTGTGTATGTGCATGTGTAGATAGAGGTGCACACACTCATGTGTAAGCTCTTTGGTGCCTAGGACTCCAGTTCACTGTGTGTGTATGTGCATGTGTAGACAGAGGTGCACACACTCATGTGTAAGTTCTTTGGTGCCTAGGACTCCAGTTCACTGTGTGTATGTGCATGTGTAGACAGAGGTGCACACACACATGTGCACAGAAACAGGGAGGGTGTTGAGTGACCTTTATTACACTATTTCCTTATTCCTTGAAACAGGAGCTAGGCTGTGGGCAGCAAGTCCCAGTGACCCTCCTATCTGCCCAGCACGAACAGCAATGGGGATGTAGACAAGCACTGCCATACCCAACTTTATATGTGTGTACCATCCCTCCAGCATCTCTGTCTCACTCTTAGAAATTATGAGGGGCTCCAAGAAACTTTTGAGTAAATGAGTCATATCTGATAACACTTATTACATTTAAAAAAGAACTGAAAAATCATAATATATTTACCAATTCATTTTACAAACAGTTCACACTGCCGAAAAGATGGCTCCGTGGCTAGGAACATTTGATGCTCCTTCAGATGTCTGCAGTCCATTCCCATCCCCCATCCCAGGAGGCTCAGAACAGACTATAACCCTAGCTCTAGGTGACCCGATCCCTCTTTTGGCCTCTTGGGCACCCACACACATGCATATAAGTGCAAACCGATACACACATACAAATCTTTTTAAAACAGAAAAAAATTCTGATTCTGCCTTCAGCCCATGGCCATGTGCCAGAAAACATCTAGAAAATTACATGTTCTTATGAGAGAATGGGAGCAGAAAAGGCCAATTCTATCTTAGTGCCACCTTGAAAACCAGTTAGGCCTTAAGAACCCTCTGAAATGCTCTCCTAGATCCCCAAAAATACTAGTTACCTTTTTTTTTTTTTTGATTTTTTTGGGGGAGACAGCGTCTCTCTGTGTAGCCCTGTCTGTCCTGGAACTCACTCTGCAGATCAGGCTGGTCTCACTCACAGAGATCCACCTGCCTCTGCCTCCCAAGTGCTGAGATTAAAGGTGTATGCCACCACTGCCCAGCTAGTTACTACCTTTAAAGCAGCATTGCATTAAAACATTCTGGTGAATACAAAAGGACATTTCACAAGAAGAAACTAACCAGCACTATCATAAAGTAAAAATAGTGTTGGTGAAGATGTGAGAAAGAGGAATTCTTATTCACTGCTGGTGGATGGTAAATTTATGTGGCTGCTGTGGGAATCAGTATCGAATTCCTGAAAAAGACAAAATGAAAACCTCCACATGACCCAGCTAAACTACTCAGGTGTTTACCTGTTTTAGTTGGTGTTCTGTTTCTGTGATGAGACACCAGAATCACTGCAACTCATAGCTTTAAAAAGCATTTAATTGAGAATGGCTTACAGTTTCAGAGGTTTAGTCCATTATCAGCATGGCGGGGAGCATGGCGGGGAGCATGGTGGCACAGGTGGTGCTGGAGAAGGAGCTGAGAGCGCTACATCTGGAGCAATGAGCAACAGAAAGATAGAGCCACTAGGCCTACCTTGGGCTTGTGAGGCCTCAAAAACAATCCCCAGTACACACTTCCTCCAACGAGGCCACACTTCCTAATCCTTTCAAAACAGTTTCACTCCCTGATGACTAAGCATTCAAATACATGAGCCTGGGTGTGAGAGGGGGGTTTTGTTTTTGTTTTTTTGAGACATTTCTCTGTATAGCCCTTGTTGTGCTGGAACTTGTTCTGTAGATGGGGCAGGCTTCTAACTCAGAGAACTGCCTGTCTCTCCTTCTTGAGTGCTGGGATTAAAGACATGTGCCACCACTGCCCAACTATGGGCACTATTTTTATTCAAACCACTCCAACACAGAGTAACACATCACTAAGACACTTATCCAACTACTACACTGTACTCAACAGGCAGGAAATGTTTCCTGCCTGGAGCCTACTAACAGGTGAGTGGATAAAGGAGATGTAGTACCCTGGAATTACATGCAATCATAAAGAAAACTGAAGTCATGTCGTTTTCAGGAAAATCATTGTGTTAAGTGAAATATGACTGACAGATGCCACATTTTCTCTTATATGCAGAACCTGAGTTTAAAATACACACACACACACACACACACACACACACACACATCCATGCAGGTGTTGGTGTGTGTATGTACACATGTAAGTGACTGGCTCAGTAAGGTGTGTGTGCAACCCTTCTGCAGAGGAGCCAGACACAGACAGATCCCTGGTGCACACTGGCGAGCCTGCCTAGGCAAATCTGTGAGTTTCAAATTCAATGTGACACCCTTTCTCAAAAAAATAAAGTAGAGAGAGATTTAGAAAAAAACCTAACCTTACACACAACCTCCTGCTTACACACATGCAGGCACACACATATGTATACACACATACACATATACACTGTGCATACTCATATGCATATATACATACACATATACACACACATACACACTGTGCATACTCACAAGACAACCAAAAATGTAAACCACAATGCACATACACATATAAAAACACACAAAATAAAATTATATCTGTGTTTTTATATGTGTATATGTGTGGGTTGCAAAACTGACAAAAAGCTTCATGGCAGGGAGGAAAAATTTTGAGTGAGGTGGGAAATAGAAAAGGCAATAGAATCCGTGTGGCAGGAGAGCAGAATGGGCGGGGGGCAGAGGAGGCCAGGGGGGTGGGTAAGAACACAGTACGATGGTTCATGTGCAAAAATATCATGCGGAAACTCATTCTTTTGCATGTGAACCTAACAAATTAACTTAGGAAGAGACCAAGTAGCTAATAAGCATGGGATATATTCAACTTCACTTAGCAAACAAATACATAGAAGGGAGAATTATTCATTTATCAGCTTTTCAAATTTTCACATTATAAAATTAAGTTGTACTAATAGGCTTTCTCTTTTGTTTTTGTTTTATTTGGGGTTTTTTGTTGTTGTTATTGTTGGTTTTTTTGGGTTTGGGGAGGGTTTGGAGGGGTTGTTTTGTTTTGTTTCAGTATAGTTAGATGCCCTAAAAGTGTACAAATGCTTTGCCCAGGCAGTCTTACCATTATGACTTTATCATGGGGCAAACCATGGCAAAGCTCTGAAAGAAAGTAAGAGAACTGGTTGAGATGGCCCCAGTTCAAATGCCAAAGCTAGAAACAGACTTTGTGTAATGAAGAAGAATGGCCTTTACAAACAGTATCTCCACACCCAGAGTGATGTACCCTACCCAGGAGTTCTGACCAAAGGATCTGAGAAATGAATTTAAAATGGAGGCTATAGTCTTGTTTATCCAAAACAATATAATTTTAAAAATAAAACCAGTACATATCAATGTGTATGTCCATGTACTTAAAAAATGCATCAGAGAATCAGTGGGTCACTGGGTAGTAACATTTTTCTGTTTGTCTTTTTTTTGAACTTCTACATTAAGTCTGGATTGATTGGTAAATGTAATGTTTAAAATGCTTCAAGGTGAAAGCTAGAACAGTACATGCCTGGAGACCTTCCTACTCAAGAGGCTGAGACAAAAGGCACACAAGTTCAAGCGCAGCCTGGGCAACATGGCAGAACTCCATCTCAACAGCAAATATAGACAAACAAATCCCACACCTAAGGTGGGATGTTAGGAGAACTGAGAGTAAAGAATGGGGAGGGAGCCCTGATCAGGACGGGGGCACCTGCCATTTTGTGGGGGCTTTCTTGGGGTCTCTCAAGAGCTGAAAGAGTATGTGTGCCTCACCTGAACCATCAAAACTAATTGGAGGCAGCAGAGCTATGGAACTGAATTTGACAATTGGTTAAAGCCACAAGGAATGATGGTTATAATACTAATAAGCTGTTATTGTTTGTTAGGCTCCTCCAGATGCCCATGCTTCATTTGAGTTATCTTTCTTAATCCCCTTAGCAGCCCCAGCCAGATCCCAGGAGCTAACATATCCCTGAACCCTCACTAGCTTGGGTAGCTCGCCTGAGCTTACACTGTACTGCAGTGGAGCCGGACATTGGACTGTGTCCAGGTGCTGTGACATTGAACTTCGGCCGTCAGTCATGCCAGCTGCCCATTGCCATGCAGTATTCTTTTTACCTGATTTCTTTTTAGTGGAGAAGCAGATTGCAGGATGTGATCATTTTAGGTTGCCAGTCAAGTCAGAAAGCTGTCATTCAGCATGCCACATGCCAAAAGAAGACGGGGCTTTCAGATCACCTGGTTTTCAAAGGACAGGACACTTGTGCTACTGCTTATGTTGCCCTAACTTTTGTCAGGGTCCAAAGACGTACAGCAAATAGGAGTCACCATGAAGTGTGAGTCCAGGCATGCTGGGATACTTGCAAATGGCGGCCTCCTGTTCCAGCCTTCTTTCCACAAAGACAGGCAACACACTTAATTTAGAAAATTAAATGATTCTGTAAATCTAACTTATGAAAGGATACTTAAACTATGTAAGGAAAGAAAGTGAGCCAAATAAATTAATTTGATGATTCAGTTCATCAAATCCTTGGCTGCCCCTTCCCTTGACAAACACAGTCGGAGCAGAACCTGTCCCATGGTGGCCAAAGTGCTAGGACATGCCTTTTGAGAGCAAAAGGCAGAGATCAGGAATGAAATCTTTGCCATTTGAATATTAGGACCCATCACATGGTCATACCACAACTACACTTGTACTGACCATGTACTATATAGTCCATATGGATATTTTTTAAATTGACCTGAGATTTCTCAGTGAGTCTGTCTAATGAGAAAAGAACAATTTCAGTTCATTTCCTGGAAAAAAAGGGAAAATTGATACTAGTTGAAATCATCCTTGGCTGGATTTGATAGAACCAGTTCACACACACACACACACACACACACACACACACTCTCTCCAGTTGTAGAGATGGAAGGGGCTATATAAATAAACAAATTCATGTGATAGGAAGTGATGTGCCTATTCAAAACAAAGAAGCAACAAAGGGTGTGATGTCTTTTCATGTCCTTGGGTTTGGGTCACTCTTTCATGACATTCAAGAGAGAGCTGCCCTGGGAAGCTGGACCTGCAGGACAGACTAAGGTTATCTTCCCAGCTGCTGTGTGTTTCTGTCACAGCTTTTGGCTTCCTTAACTGCTCATCTGTTCTGTACAAGGGCTCAAACATCACAGTGGGCTCCCTGGCTGGAATTTGAGATGAGGCCTTGGATTTAATTACAAGCAAAATCCACTGTGTTGGTCATTTGCCCTGACTGAAAGGACCAAGCTTCAGTGGGATCAGTCTCACTGGTGGGAGATTTGGGACAGGCTTGTCAAGTGTCCCATAGACAAGTGACCCGGGTTACCCTACCACTAAGTATGCTGCGCTCTGCATCCTCCTCGTTACCCTCTGATCCTCTCAATGGCTCAAAATGGCTTGTTCATTTTTGTCGTGGAAGTTTATGGTAAGATTTTCTACAGAGAGTTTTTCTCTTCAATCCTCCATTTGAAAAGTTAAAACAAACTTGGTTGTGAACTGGCACAACATTTTTGTCAGCAATATTAAGGATTAAACTATTAAACTTGGATTTTATAATAAAGACCTAACTCTAAGAGGTTCTGCTTTTGTGCCTTTCTTGGAACTGCAGTGGCGTTAGTGTGCCTTCCTGCTTTGTCACATGGCCCCGGTGGAAGAGAGGCTTGCTGTAATTTTTACATGCTGAGGGACTTCCACACAGGCCTGGAAGTGAAGTTTGGTGCAAATGCAGATCCTCCTCCAGCCTGCTCCTTGAGTTGGGCAACTCAGTTTTCATCCATAAGGAGTGGAAGAGAGGTCCACTCACCCTGACTTTCCCGGGAAACACAGAGGAGCTTTTGCTTAGGTATATTCATTACCCAGCTCTGGGGCCCACACTCAGGCTCTCACCATGACAGTGTGGTGTGTAGCGCAGGCTTGTCTCGGCAGCCAGCCAGGACGTCCTTCCAGGACACCAATGGTGCCCTTTAGCTCTTCTCTGCACCCCACCCCACCCCCACCCGGGGCCCTTTCATCTCTCATTACGTGGCGCATGGCTTGTGTGCCAGCTCTTCAGAAACCCAAGGAAGAGAACTTCCAGTTCTCAGAGCATAAATTTAGACATTAACATTGAGACATTCCGGAGGAGGAAAACAATGCTAAGCCCATCCCACCAGTTTCAGTATCTGTAAGGAACAGTTTCTATTACTAGGCGCACTGTCCTAAGTGGCCTAGACATGAGGGAAAGAACTGCCTTTCAGATTACAGAGTCTAAAAGAAACTCAGAATTTTCCTGGACTAATCTATCTCATGCTTGCTAAATTATAATCATAAAGCTTATTTCTATGGAATTCCTGTGTGTACAAACATGTATGTCTCTACATCTATATATGTTCCTTATGCCTTTTTTTCTCTTCTGTTTGTTTTTTCTTATTCTAGCTTGTTTTTGTTTTATCTTATTTTATAATTATTCTTTAGATGCCTATTGGTTTTCTGAGGAGAGACAGAAAGGGTGTGGATTTGGATGGGCAGAAGGGATCACAGAGGGTTAGGGAAAGAAGAATTATAATCAGAGAATATTGGGGAAAAAAAGTGTCTTTTTGTCTTGTTTTGTTTTTCGAGACAGGGTTTCTCTCTAGTAGCACTGGCTATCCTGGAACTAGCTCTGTAGATTGGGTTGGCCTTGAACTCACAGAGATCTGCCTGCCTCTACCCCTGGAGTACTGGGATTAAAGGTGTGCACCATCACTGCCCAGCTTGAGAAATGTCTATTTTCAATAAAAGAAAAACAGAGACCAAAGTTACTTATGCTTGTTAAATAGTGGAGAGAGGCAGGCTTGGCCAGCCAGCAGTTCACGTTTGCTCTAAAGTAAAGTCACAGTTTTCCTTTTTTTTTTTTTTTAATTTTTTTAAACACTTCTATTTATTTATTTATTTGCCTTGGTGTTTGCCTGGAACTGGAACTACAGACAATTGTTAGCTGCCATGTGGGTGGTGCTGGGAATTGAACCTGGGTCCTCTGGAAAAGCAGACAGTGCTCTTAACCGCTGAGCCATCTCTCCAGCCCTCCAAGTCACAATTTTCAACAAGCAGGCCCAGGAATGCTCAGGATGAAGAACATGGTAGAACCCTGCTATCTTATAACCACTGTTCCTACAACCAAAGAAACTGCCAGGTTGATCAGCCTCACTGAGCCACTCCATGAACAAGAATGCCAGCCCACTAGCTTGCTCTGTGTGTTTATACAACCTGTGTGTCATTTTCCATCCATCCATCTAATCCACAGACTGGTACCCATTTCTTGGGGTTGTTGTGGAAGTAAGATGAGAGACTGTGTAGTGGTGCTTTGTGAGCTGTAAAGCTTCATAAACTGCAAGCAGGCAACCCACGATGCTAGCTCCCGATTTGTGCTAGGTAGTTTCTGGTCACTCTTCAATGCTTTGTCGAAATGCTCTGAGTTTGTTTTTCCCAACTAGAAACTGCCTGTTGATTTTGAAGGATAAGAAGGACTTAGGCTTCTCTGGTCGGTTCCTGGCCAATTTCAAAGTCCACACCTTAGTTTTTCATTTGGTTAGCGCTCCGGTGGACCCACTGAGTGTCCACAGCCCCAACAGTAGTGGGAACTCACTGAGTTATCTCTCTGCAGGTGTGAAATCGAGGCAACCCTTGAGAGGCTGAAGAAACTAGAGCGAGATCTCAGCTTTAAAGAGCAGGAGCTCAAAGAACGAGAGAGACGCCTGAAGATGTGGGAGCAAAAGTTGACCGAGCAGTCCAACACCCCGGTGAGTGCGCCACCTAGCGGCTTCCTGCAGTACTCAGAGGCCTGGCTGAGCATGGCAGCATGGCTAATCTTCCCCACCTCCAACTCTTCCCTGCTTCGCTCCTTAGAATTAAGGGTATAAAACACCAAAATGCCACAGGTTTAAAGGGAAAAAGCCTATTTAGAAGAAAAATCCCTCCTTCTGGATCTTTCCTTAGGAACTGCTATTCTGTCTGTGCATCTGTATGTTAAAGTCACTAGAGTAAAATCTACTGTATTTTTAGACCCTCTGTTAGATTCTCAGACACTGTTGGAATGCTGCTGTTCCCATTGCTCTTAGAGGCCATCAGTAATTAGTAACTGTAATTGCAAGGCAGCCAGGAATGTCTTGGGTGTGTCAGAACTTAACCACATTTTCTTTCTAAGATTGAGCTGGCCTGCTGACTGTGATGATGAACATTAATATTCCTTATTAATTTAGTGCTATGATTATGAGCAGCATAAAATGGGGAAAAGGCTTCTCCTGGGACAGGAAGCCTGCTTGCTCTACCTCCAGGAAGACCTTTGCTCATTCCCAAGTCCAGAGGAACCCTGGCTCTTTACCTTCTAACCCTGAGCCTAAGCTGTATGTTAAATTTTACATCATTTCATCATTCTTCTAGATTTTAAATAAGTTACTTTAAGGAAGAAAGAAAAGCTTAGGATTGGTTTTTCTAGGATTTTCAGTGGACACCTTTTATCTATGTAAAATCACAAGAAATGAGAAATAAAAATAAAGTTATTGACTTATATATTAAGAAAAAAGTTAAATACCCTTTATTTTGTGTTCCTCAAAGACATTTCCTATCTAGACAAGTCTTACCCTCCATTGAGCAGCCTGTGACAGATTGCAAAATGTTTTCCCATGTCTAAAGGATGAAAGAATCTGTCTCTGTCTCCAATTCCTATGGAGAAGCAGTCTGATACCCCTAAATCCACCCCCTACCCTTAAAAAGGAGTCTAAATGTTCCAGATCTATTCTTTTCAAAAATGCCTTTGGTAATCCCAGGAATGCCTAAGTAAGAATTGAATTGACTGTCATAAAATATTAAAAAGGTACTTCACTTTTATTAGTGAATCCTGTGAATTTAACCAGACTTTCAAAGAATGGGTGAAGGGGCAAGTTTCCCGTTCAGATTGAGTTGGTGCCAGCGGGATGTAGCACCCAAGGCTCGTGAAGGAGCCCTGCCTTTTGCAGGAAGGTGTGGTGGGCAGGAGATAGAATGGAACTTTGTCCCTACAGCCCATGCGCTGTTTTGTTTTGCTTTTTAAGTGCATTGAAACCTTAACTGTAAAGCACTGCATGGCTTGACTCCTTCTAAATGCAATCTTGTCAGGAAAACTTTCAAGTGCCTATTAGAGTATGCTTTAGAACCTTGCCTTGGCTTATTGGCATCCGTTTTGCTAAGAAATTATGGGCTGCCTTGCACCTATTATTGCTGCTGGTAACACAGTTGTGGATTAAAGAATAAAACACTACGGGCGCTTCGTAGGTTGTATCTTGTGTTTTAACTCCAGAAAACTTAGTTTAAAAGAAAGTGCTTAGCAGGCCACCGGCTAACAATAGACAGCATGGCTCACAGTCTTCATGTGGCCCCCTCTCTTTTTACTTATGAGGCCCAAATTGTCTTTGTTTATAATACTTGCTTTCAACGTCTCCTCTGCCTAGAGCTAGCATTTCTAAGGGAAAGGAGTTTATGCTCAGGTGTTTGCTGAGCAGCTCTTTCCTTTTATCTTCACTTCAGTTGCGAGTTGGCTTTAAACTTGACTGCTGAGAACAAGAGAAATCTTTTTTAAAGTGGCAAAACTGGGCTTTTTCATCTTAAATATAACAGTCTAACATTTGCACAACAGCATAAAATACTATCAAATTGATTTTGGGGACTGCTTTCCTTCCTAAAACTGAAACATTAAAGATGCCTGGGAAGATGAGTTATCTGTGCATAAACAGGGATGGTGCTCATTTTTAATTATTGTTGCAGCTTGCTGTAAAAATTTTAGAGATCAAGTCTTTTTTTGAGGAATATTTACAGAGCTCTTTAGAAGCTAACATGTGAGAAGAGACTTCAGTAATAATAAAATAAATGAGCAATAAAGAATTTCTGTCGATTGAAAACATACCTGAGAATTCAAGAAGGATGGTCATAAGGAGTGAGGCCCTGCCCCACCATCAAGATCAAGGCTGGCTGGATCACGTGACCCTTATGCAGAGCTCACAGCACCAAAATCCTCTCCTAATAGCTCATTTTTGAAAACTGAGCTCCAACAGTAACTTGAATTAGAAAACTTGGTTGCTGAGATGACTCTGTGGCTCTAATGTGAGCCTGATGACCTGGCTGAGTCTCTGGAACCCACAGGAATAGGACAGAACGAACTCCTAAGTCTGTGTCCTCTGACAACCACCCCCTACACACACATACACACACACACACACACACACACACACACACACACACCTGTGGCATTCATATGCCCACAACAATAGTAGGTAAGTTTTTTTTAAGGTCTTAAAATTTTTAAAAAAGGTACTAAATACTTGGTATCTTCACACTCAGGATGGAAAGTTCATCCAAGAGTTTCATTGTTGGTGCATTAATTAGCTCATGCATATGAAGCCATGTACAAAGTATGAATCTTTATTTGTTTCATTTTCAAAAGAAGATATAAAAACATCATCTTTATATCCCAGTGGTTTTATCATAAAAGAAATAGAACAAGACAATATGGCTTAGGTTGGCTGTTAAAAGTAATTACGTAAGGAAGACAATAAACATGTGCCACCAGTGTGACAATATGAGAAAGAATTCATAGACAAAGGTTCCACTGAAAGGAGACTTGAGCATTAGTGTCTACAGTGAGGAGGCAGTCTACGTGAATCCGAAGCAGAACACCCCAGTTTCCAGGTGTTCACTGTAAATGACTTAAAGGTTAGAGACATTTATTCCCAGGTGAGTTATATAAAGACTTGAATAAATTAAACAGTGTCGTCCAGATCTAGCCAATGAAGTGGCCTTCAGGGTGTGCTCAGGGCCCTGGCCTGCGGGAGAGGCCCAGACCCCCGGGACACAGCCTAACAGCCTCTATCCTTCCTCTGAGCTCTTCCTTGGGATGCGGTTTCTGAGTTTTTTGAGATCTAATCTCTGCTTCATTTCTTCTTTTAAAAATTAATATAGTGGCTAATCAAATGTTTCTGTATAGAAGTGAAATTAGGAAAAAATTAAGACACATCCTTAAAAAAAAAAAAAAAACTATTTTGTTTTAAGCAAAGCAAGAATTTAAAAGCCGGTCCCACACTGTCCATTTGAAATCTGGCTCACTGTGGTGCTCCGCAAGCTTTCAGTTATGATTTACTCTGTCATTTGTAAATTTGGCCAATGCACTGGTGCCAGCTCTGCCATTATGTAAGGTCCTTGTCATTCCCCTCCTGCAAAGTATCAGCTGATGTTGTGAATCTGTCCGGTTGGAATCGGTGCTAATCTCTCTTTTCAATTCTGTCCTTTTTCCCTCTGATAGCTTCTCTTGCCTCTTGCTGCAAGGATGTCTGAGGAGTCTTACTTTGAATCTAAGACAGAGGAGTCAAACAGTGCAGAGGTGTCATGTCAGATCACAGCAGCGAGTAACGGGGAGGGCCATGGCGTGAACCCAAGTCTGCAGGCCATGATGCTCATGGGCTTTGGGGATGTCTTCTCAATGAACAAAGCAGGAGCTGTGCTGCATTCTGGGATGCAGATAAACATGCAAGCCAAGCAGAATTCATCCAAAACCACATCTAAGAGGAGAGGGAAGAAAGTCAACATGGCCCTGGGGTTCAGTGATTTTGACTTGTCAGAAGGTGATGATGATGGTGGTGAGGAGGAAGAGAATGACATGGATAATAATAGTGAATGACGGCAGAAAGTAATAAAATTGAAATTTTTTTTTAATGTATTATCTGAGTCTGTGCAAAAAGCAACTTAGGAGGCAGGCACCGAGCACCGCATTGTAGGCCAAGCTCAGTGAGGGCAGCTTCCTCATTGGCATAACTTTACTTTCGCATTCAGAAAAGCGAGGCAGGGGAATGACGCTAAAGGTATATGTATCAGCAAATGTGGTGCCTGGTTATAGAAAAGTGTGATTATATACATACCATGTGCTTAAACGAATGACACTTGGGCTCTTCCTTTTAAAGTGCACACTTTGTAGTTTGTATCTGACTGTATTTTATCCCCTTCATTAACATGGTTGGAAATGTCTGGTTTTAACAAGAACTCCACCCCCACTCCACGGTGACCCTCAATTCTTCCCCAACACGCTAAGGTTTCTTCCTGAACAGTACATTGTAATGGAGGTGACTGAGGGCTACAAAAATCCAGCCACATTTAAAAAAAAAAAGAAAGATGAAAGATTATTAAAAAAAAAAAATCTTCTTCAGAAATACCTAAACACTAAGAATTTTCAAACCAAATTGCACACAGCTCCTCAAAGTAAAACATTTCAAGGAGAAATACTCTGGTTTAAAGCAAGCAGCAGATATCACAAGCTTGTATCCCCCATGCCTGCTAGGAGCGTTCTAACATAAACACTGTCACCGAGGCTTACCTTGTCCTTTACACAGAAATGCTTGGTCCCACAGGGACATGTGAGCAGGCTGAGCACACACCTGCTCTGGACATCCAGTAAAGACACTCTGTTTCTTTGTTTTCCAGAGGTGCCTAATAGTCATGCTAGACTTTAAACTGTGTGTAGGAAAAATAAACACTATAAATAGGAAAGAGAAGTTATCCTTCTTAGACACAAGTGCATTCTGAAGGAGACTTTCTGTTAAATGTTGCTGTACAGCGTTACCCTGCCCCCTTACTTTTCACTGCGCTCTGTGATGCTGGTTTGAGAAATAGATTCAGGTGCTATTTACAATGAAGGCCAGGCTATCCAGAGACACTCTTAGAAGACCAGCTTATCTATCAAAGCCTATAAGCTATAAACTTTTATAAAAATTAGAACAAAGCAAAACTCTTTATCAATCTAAGAAATAATGTCATTCACTTGATAATAAAAATGAAATGGTTTGGTTGGGCCTTTTTGTTCAGAAGTGCTAATGTTGGGTAGGTGTGGAGGCTGAGGCAGGGGGACAGTAATATTAATAACAACCTGCTTGAGCTACATAGCAAGACTCTGTCCCGGGAAAGGACTAGCAATCGACTAATGTTTCCAAGTATGTTCTGTTACGAAGTCTTTGGGAATCTGAGCTGCGATTCTCACTCATCCTCGGTCAGAATTGAAAAGTACCAAAAATGAAAACATACTACAACTTTATTTGGGGAGGAATAGCCAGTGTGATGTTCTGGGTGTCTGTTTGCTGTGTGGTCTTGGGTAGACTATTTAGTCTCTGGTCCTCTTTACCTTCATTACATGATAGGAATGCTAACCTGCTTCAAAGAAAAAGGATGTAAAGAAAGTGTGTAACCATGAAGTGTGTTGCCCGGCCATGGCAGGTGCCACCACCAGCTACAGTTAATTGCCAAGTCAAAGAGACACTGAGAGATAAGTGGGTTCAGGAACCTTCTGGGACACTAAACTATCGCAAGTGATTCTTACTCAGAAGCATGAAGTTAAAAGTAGATATCTTTCAGGAAAAATAAAGAGAGCAGTTCTTAGGATGTAAAATGGGCAAACAGATTTAATTCAGTTGCTCTTGAACCTATGTGCCATGCCCAGGTCCACCTGTGCTGAGTGTTTACAGACAGGTACAGGCTGCCTGATCAGTTGGGTCCCCCTCATGCCCATCCTGCTGTAACCCTCTGCACAGACATATTCTAGATATGTAGCCAGGCACTCAAACACAACATCTTGGAGGGGAACACAAGGGATGTCTAGAAACTCCTGGTTTCCCAGCATGCCGTGAGTACCTGAAGGAGACAGTGGCAAGTACAGGATCTCAAAGCGTCTTGCACATCTGCCCAGAAACAAATAAAGCTTTTGGCCCAACAAGCATTCACTGGGCCCCTGGTGTCTAGCGAATTCTAGAAAATAGCTAGATAACAGTATTTACACTCAGAACGTGCATGCTAGTGAGCAGGAACTAGCAGCTGGTAGAGCGTGCATCACAGAATGTTATGATTTTAAGTGCATGTTGGAGATTGAAGCAAAGGAGGAGGAGGCTGGTGAGAGAGGTCCTTAAAGTGTGGTCAGGAAAGGCTTGGCAGATGGGTAACATCTGCACAAAGCCAAAGAAGTTAAAGGTGTTAGTGAAGAGTTCTGCCCTAGATGGAAGAGCATACACCTCACCACCCACTAATCAAAGTTCATCTAGAATATCTAAATGGCACGGAAATAATGATTTTATCCTAAATTAATACCTAAATAAATATATAAAATTTTATTCTATATAAAAATTTTAGTGCATTAAAAATAAACCAGATAGTGCCACTAGGGAAAATTTCCAGGATTCTATACCCGCACCTAGGTTTACCATTACCAGGGATATTTCTCCCATCTCCTAATTGCTGTCTTTTCTCGACCAATGTTGTAGCCGTGCTCATAGCTCAGAACTCCATCATGGAGAAACCACAGGTCTTGGGCTAGGGCACAACCAGCTTTCATGAAGAGCTTCTAGCCACTCTGTCTGGAACTGCATAATACGTCATTGGATGTTTTACTTCTGCTCCAAATTAGTGTCTAGATAGTGGCTTAGAAATGCTCAAACATGCCAGGTGTGATGGCATATGCCTTTCATCCTAGCACTTAAGAGGCAGAGGCAGGCAGAACTCTGCAAGTTGAGGCCAGCCTGGTCTACTGCCAGGGCTGTTACACAGAGAGACCCTGTCTTGTGGGGAGGGAGGATGTTCAAACCTCCCTGAACTCTAACTCATATAAATAGGATCCTATAGAGTTCTCACACCATCTGTAAAAATTACTAGAAAGCTTTAGATTCAATTAATTTTATAAACGAATGTCTATTAGCCACATGCAGAATTTTTGATGATGCTACTGTGGCTCTAACTCGCTTCTTAGATCAACTTTTGAAATGATGAACTGTCACTGTTAGATTTTACTCCAGTGCCCTGACTTACAAAGGAGCACTATTCAGAATCTAAAGAAGTTTTGAAGAGTGTAAAGGTTCAGAATGAGATTAGAACTCTACATTGCGGCACTATTTACAGCCAGACACCTGAATACATCACCTGTGACTTTTACCCGGAAAGCTGAGTGTGTAGAACTCAGGACACCTCTAGTGGTCCTCAGCTGAGAGGTGATGTGATTTTGAGCTACCAGCTTACTGCCTAGCCTGGCGGAATCCTGCTTGCCAGGGACAATCCTCCCCACAGCACCACACCGCTCCACTGTAGAGTTTGTTAACCCTTACACTTCTTCTATCCTAACTCTAGCTTTCCTTCAAACAAAATTAGCCAGGCTTTTCCAGAGTGATAATGGCACCTCCCACATTTTAAAAAGGTGTATTTTTTTTTCTCAGAGTTCTATTTATGGAAATGATTTCTCCCCGCTCCCTCTGACAGTTGCTGGTAGGAACACTATGAAATAACAGCATCCACCCAGAGGAGGTGCACTGGCCCACTAAGGTGGCCACAGTAGTATGGCCCTAGTGGAGATGCTATCATTCTGCAGAGTCATTTAAAGGGAGTGGTCTTTTATCTTTTTTTTTTTTTTTTAAGCAAAATCACATTTTTATTGTTTCACAAATTGCCAGTGGGATAAAGTTAGAGGTACACACATATCGCTTTTGATGCTCTGAAAATATTAAGGTGTGTTTTTGGTTTAGTTTTGTTTTGTTTTAACCAGTAACTAAAATAAATAAATAAATGTGATGAATTTATTAGACTCTAAACACCAGCCGAAGTGTTTACACTTGATCCCATTAAAATCAAAGGGACTAGGGGAAGGGAGATGGTTCAGGAGAGACCCACCCATTTATTTCCCTTTGAGTTACTATGTAGGTATACAACTTCAGTTTTCATTAGAGTGCTAAGAATTTTATGAAAGATGATTTTAAAACCTAGTGAGTTAAATATTGATACTTTAAAAACAAGTTTTGTCACACTAGACTTGGGCAGCCTTGTGGAACTAGTCCCACCATACCACAGACACACAGTAGAGCATAATTCTTTCTATAATCAGGCACCATCTGCTGCTTTCAAGAGAGACCGTTTTTTTCCTGTGTAGACTGTAAGCACTGCCACAGAGACTCCACCCTGCTGGACATAACATAGCCTGATAGCTCTAGGTACTGCATTCTGTGATTGAAAAAAATGAATGTCTATCAGGAAATCAGGGACGGGCCATGCTTTCTCAGACCCCAGCTTTGTGGGTACTCTGTTGCTTGTGTGAGAAACTTTCTGGCATGTGGTTAGTTATTTCAACTAGAGTTCAGACACTGACACAACTATTTTATAGCGTGTGCAGAATACTCTGAATTCCAACCAGACACACTGCTTTTGCACTCTAAAAAAACTGCTCTTAGAAAACATTTCTATCCTTTGAGTTTGAGCTTTTAATAGGTGGCATCATCACTGTGTTTTCATAATCTTCTCCCCTTCACTCTATTGCGATGTTATTCTGAGCAAGTCTTATGTCAAATGCCATGTATAATGTTTGTATGGAAGATTAAACTGCGCTCGTGTGTGGTGAGACTGTTTAGTTGCCGATTTCATAGCTGGAATTTGATATTCCAGCACTGAGTCCACGATGTATTCAGAAATCCAAGTTGGTGTCATACATTTCGTTCTGATGTGAACTTTCCTCTGCTTTCCTTTGTTCTAAGACTCCATTTTGCAATAAACGTTTTGACAGTAAATCCCTTTGTTATGTGTCGCTGTGTACATAAGATCTTTGTTAGACCGGGTTCCCAACATTCTTTGAAGAAATCAGTGTCACACACATGCACATGAGTGCTAGCATTTCTCTCCTGAAGTCTGTTGGAGTATAAATAATGAATTACTAAAGTGAGGGGGCAGTCAGGAGGGATTTTTTTTTTTATCCCCAAAGAAAACAGAAAAGCTTAGAACTCATCTGCAGCAGATGTACTGATGATATGTTAACAAGGCACAGAAAACAAGAGGGAGATGGCAGAGCCTCTGTGTGACTGGAGATCATTAACTCTTAGCCCCTGTCTTGCCAAATTCAAACCGTCTTGCAGCAGCGCCTGGCCCCAGCCCTCCTCTCACTGATCTTAGCAAGCATCCACAGACCCCTGCTGGAGGCAGCGTCAGGCAGAGCTCAGGTCTTCCCTGTGGCATAACGTTGATGAGCCAGCCTCAGATTGCCAAGAACTCTGCTGTCCTTTGCACATTAAAACTAAAGATGTTGGTTATTTCATTTGCAGTCTTTATTCAAGAAATAGTTATTTCTTGGTTTTTGTTTGTTAACACATATGGAAATTATATAAAAGTAAAAACACCACATGTACATACACGCACACCACATCACATTCACACACACACACTGACGTCCTGTAGAGACCAGCCTTAATGCAGGGCAACACTTCTGTGTGGTATCTTGATGTCTCTTACTTCACATTTGTATCCATAGTGGGCAAATTGTACATTTCCAGCAGCCCTACAAAGAAGTAAAGCTTGCTGTGTACTTTCTTGGATCCGCTTTACATGAGTTTTCCCGAGTCACTCATCCACACTATTAAGCAGGCGAGTGTGCTAAGTGACTCCTACGTAGTGCCTGTGTGTCAGAGGAAGGGGGCACGTGGGTAGCAGAGTATGTGGAGAATCTGAGCAACTCGAGCATACACTTTATGTCCTTGTAACCCCGGTGATAGTACTCAGAGCCTGCACATCCATGTTTATTTTAAACAGTCGGGTTTAAAATAATAAAATCTGCTCTGCCACACCCAGAATCGGCTTTTCTTTTTCTTCGAACACAATTTTACTGCATCTTGTGCTCCTGTTAGGTGAGCATGGCACACGCACTCCATCCTCATGGCCAGTATCTTACCTAGTTATTCTTCCTCGCCTTCTCTTTTTTCCTAGAGTCTGCAATCCCCAGCTCAAGCCGCTTGCCTTCCATTCCCCTGTCGTGTGCTATGAAACAGCAGTTCTGTATGACTATCAACAGTGAGCAGACTATCATTAATTTGGCAACTAAATACATGCATCATTCATTCTATAATTTTTAAAAGATTTGTTTATTATGTACACAGTGTTCTGCCTGCATGTACGCCTGCACACCAGAAGAAGGCACCAGATTTCATCACAGATGGTTGTGCGCCATCATGTGGTTGCCGGAAATGGAACACAGGTCCTCTGGAAGGACAGCCAGTACTCTTAACCTCTGAACCATCTCTCCAGCCCCCTTCATTTTATAACTTAATTCATTCTATAAGATACTATGATTAGAAATTACACAGGTGGGGCCAGAGAGAGAACTTGGTTGGTAAAATGCTTGCTTCGCATATATGAGGACCTGAGTTCAAGTCCCAAAATATATATGAAAAGCTAGCTGTTGTGACATAAACTTATATCCCAGTGCCGGAGGCACACAGGCAGATAGGTCTCTGGCACTCACTTGGTCAGCTGGTCTAACCTAAGTGGTGAGCACCAGGCCAGTGAGTAGTTCCTGAGGAATGACACCCACGATTGTCCTCTGGTCCTCATATACATACATGCATGTACCCACACACATACAAATATGCATGCAAATGTACCAAGTATTATGCATTAGTAACAATAACAAAAAAACATTATAAAAGTGGCCTCTTCCAAATATAATCTACAGATGTTTCAGTTCTAGTAAAACTCTTTATAGACACTATACCTTTCCTAGCAGCCTGAGCCCCTGGTTATCTAAGTGGGAAAGGTTGATTTAGCTGCCATCAGATTGTCACACTAGCAGTAATTGCAACTAAATTCAGGTTTTTTTTCTTTTTCTATTGTTCTTCAAAAATTTTATACATGTATACAAAGTGTTTTGATTATACCTACTCCCATCAAATTCTTTTTCCCAATTTGCTCACACACACAAAAAGACTGTAACAGAGGTTGTGTGATACTTCAGCATACTCTTTTGTGAATCATGAGTAAACATCTTGACAAGCAAAGCTAGTTGGAGCTATAGCAATAGGACACGGACGGGCCTTTCAAGTTATGAAAGTATTTGCTATTTAGCCCGTAACCATGGGATGGATGCACTGATGTACCCTGCAAGCCCCCATTCCACATGTGTCCATGACAGGGAAGTGTTTTAGTCTGTGTTAGAGCAACTCTGAACCAGATGCCTTAGGACAGTTCCAAACTCACATGTCCTGCCTCATCAATGCAAGGGAGATGGTTAAGCCCCAGGAACCCTGGCGAGAATAGGCAAAATAAGTCACCCGGTTACTTACGGTTTTAGAATTTCTGATGGTAAGTTCTCCTATTATCCTGCTGCTGGCAGGAAATTCTAAGGCTGCTCTGCTAGCTAGTGAATGTCAGAAAGGCCTTGATGGCAGGATCCTGCTGTGGGATGTACAGCCATCCCAAAGAAGACTACACCAAGTTGTATCAAATCCTCCTTAAAACCGCTCCTAAAGTAGAATGGATTGTTGCCAGGAATTGGTTTGCAAATTGGCTGCAGGCTCAGCATCCTTGGATCCCGAAGGTTGAGCGAACTGCCTTCCTTAAACCTAAACCGCTTCCGGAGGAAGCCATAGCAGCAGGAGAGCTGAGACAGAGGACAAACCAAACAGACGAGGATAACATTGCTTCCCTTTTTCATTTCCTTCCTATCTCCCACGCAGCTGCTGCCTTCCTTTGAGATCGGTGCATGGACTGAAGACGATGTGGTAAGCTGCTTCTGTTAATGCCTCATTGGATCTGGACAGGAAGCCAGCAATTTTGTCCACAAGTTTGGAAATGCAGTTAGAGAGAGCTGGGTCTAGCTGGCAGAAGCTAACAAACTCCTCTTTTTGCATAAATAAGTAATATAATAGTGACTGAAAATAAGGACTCAACAGCAAAAGTAACTAGCTTTTCAAATCTTATGAGGATTCTTTCTTCCTAACTGGCAGCGAAAATATCCAGAATACACTAATACCAATAGCAAGATAAAAGCCATACCATATTATATAATATATATACATACACTTCATATACATACATATACACATACATATGGAGTATATATATAAATACTCCAGAATATAGTAATACTAATAGCAAAATAAAAGCTATACTATAATATATATTCTGAAATATACATATACTGTAGAATATAGGAATGCCAATAGCAAGATAAAAGCTATACTATTATATATTCTGAAATATATATATATATATATATATACTGTAGAATATAGGAATGTCAATAGCAAGATAAAACTATGATTAAAGAATTCTAGAACTTTCCTACATTGCCAGCGGTAGACTTGAGCATGGAGGAGAGAGACAGTGACCGGCTGGAGTTCCCATACATGTTCACCCTCACCTCAGGCCTGCTCATTACATGACAAGATGCCTAACTGCATTCCTTACCCTGGCCTTCCCCAGGAGAAATGGACAGAGTAAGCCCCATAATCTTCATCCCAGGAGGTAGGATACTTAAATCCACAGGAAAGATCCATGTAGCTCTGGGTAGACTCCCCGAGGAGCAATCCCGAGTAGCCAGTTCTCTGTATCTGCTTCTTTAATAGCAAAACAATTTGAGAACTGCTGATGAGGGTCTTCGGGGACCCTTGCCTATCTAGACCCATTTTACCAGGTCAAGGGCATCATTAAAGAAAGAAGACAATAAAGATGAAATGCTAGTTAGCCATAGTAAGGATGGCTTCCACCTTAGGGAGACAGACACTCCAGGGCATCTCAAGGAAGAAGAGTCATGATTAGAAAATCCAGGAGACCTGTTCTGGCCCCAGCCTGGTGTGAGGCTGGGGCATGCCTCCTCTGCTCTTTGTATTTTTATGAATAAGTTTCCTAGGCAGTTGCACAGGCCCCACAAACTAGAGAAGCTGGGTACCAGCTTCCTGTTTCTCCCCATTCCCTGAACCCTAGAAGCTGAGCCTCTTGCCAGCCCTGCCATGTACATAATTGCTTCCCCCAGCTACAAGGGTGGTCCATCTCCTCTGAAAGGAAATTGATTTGAAAGAACTGAGTTAGAAGCTATTTTTAGTCTTTGCTGCAAGGTTAAGTGGCTCACATGCCATTCAGCTAAAAGTCCATTGTCAAGGGACCCAGGGCACCAGAGTGACTGAATCTGGCCTCTTCTCCAAAGTAATGTTAGGCCACCGGTAAACAGGTATCAAATGGTATACAAGGACAAGGAATCCCTGGGTGTAACCACCTCACTGGACACAAAGAGTACCATCTTTTGCGTGCCCCTGACCCCCGATGGCTGCCATGGCCAAACAGGCCTAATGGGGATTCTCATTCTGTCCATCTCTCTGTCCGCTGCTGTGTGGCCCTTGTTACTCACACAGTTTCTGCAGTAAGTACCATGGCAGTCACTACCTGCACGTATAAATGGAAAAGTCATTTTAGAAATGCCTTTAGGAAAGATGTAAGCTCGCTCCCAAGGAAGTCTCTCAAGGGCCCAATGCCCCCCTTGGAGATGGAAGGAACATCTCCAGTTTGAAAGCTTGAGCCTTTAAAACTACAAAGAGAATGCTTTCATCTTCCCTGTGGCTAAGTTAGAGACATCTGAATCTACTGGGAACTGTTTTCTTGTTGAGCATGGCTACTGCCCATACGTGACCCTCCTGAACCGTGTGTGCCCTCTCTTCGCAGTATTTTTGGGTTCAGCAGCTCGTCAGAAAAGGCAAGTGGAATACATTACCTTTTTATTTTTGAAGTTAACTTCATTGGGCTATATAAGTTAGCCTCATTTCCTGCCTTCTGCACTTCTCCCCTAGGTGACTTTTCAGTAGAAATGAGTGGATACGCAAGCCTGTTTAAGGAAAACAACATCACAGGCAAGCGGTTGCTGTTTCTGGATGAGGAAGATTTGAAAGACATGGGCATTGTCTCCAGAGGACACATCATTCATTTTAAGGTACCTGGTGGGAGAGCATCAATAAATCAGCTGAGCATGTGCTGTTGATGGTGGACCACGTGTTAGCAAATCGAGACGAAAGCATCCCAGTGTAGAACGTTAGGTGCTGAGATGCCTCCGGGCTTGTCCCTAACTGGGTGCCAAACCTGTGCTGCCCCCCTGTACCACCAGGAAGCCTGGAGTGTAGGGGGAGAATAGTGTCTACAGTACTGTGCGATGATACCTGTGAGAGATGCCACAGAGGGGTGGGGGAGCTGGGCTGAGGGTGGACTTCTGGAAGGAAATCAGGAAAGCTCTGCACAAGCAACATTAGCCAGGTGAAGAAATAGCACTAGAGGTCTGTGAGAAAAGACTTGGGGCAGGAGGAAGCTTAGGACAGGAACTATGATGAGGCCCTCATCAAGCTGGAGAGGCCAGACATTCATGAGAACTCCCTAAGGAGCCGGGAACTTATGCACTGCCCAGGTGAATGCAAAGCCACTGCCGCCATCTAAATCCTAGGAGAATGTGTGGCATCTACAGTCTTTGTCATGCCTCTGAAGCCTGAAGTCGCTCCAGAAATCCTAACAGCCCCCCAAATCTTAGTCTTGAAAAACTTTATTTTATTTTTCATTGTTGTTGCCATCCTTTCCACAGTTTAACCCAGATCACGGCTGGGGCTGGTTGCATATCTCTGAGATAGTATGCCCAAGTTCTGTACCCACCACCCTTACCCCCTTATGTCTTTACCAACTTGCCTCAAGGGTCAGCCTAGGGGAAGGGAGTTACTTTACCAAACCAGAAGTGGTTTAAATGTTCCTAGACACAGTTAGGACAACAGAAGTGTCCCATCTATTCTGTGTAATTAAACAAGTAATGTCACAGCTTCCTGTTTATGGCTTATCAAATTCAGTGCATGTCTGCTTGCAAGACTGGGCCTGTGGAAATTCAAAGAATCACCTTGCCCTAAAGGAATGTATGCTCTAGAGAAGAGATACAACACACATGTACAAATCCTTACAAGCAGCTGGAAGAAAAGGATAGTCCATTACCTTCACCAATGGAGGGAGGCAGATCCTCCAAATGGGGGGGGGGTGGTGCTTTGAGTTGGACCTGGGGCAGGACAGAACAGAAGATGTTGACAGAGATGCTTAATGATGGACCAAAGAAGATGAAAGGAGCCCTTCGCTCGGTTCAGGGGAGCAGTGGGTGGGTCACTGGTCTGCTGGAAGCAGAAGGCTGGAGCAGACCTGGGGATAGCTTCAGGCTGGATATCTGGATATCAGAGCTAGAAAGCATTGAGAACTGACATGTTTAAACTTGACTTCTGGAGAGGCTCAGTTTGAAACTCCAGATAGGAGGTTAAAATAGCCAGAAATAAGGCCTGCCTGACTCCTTAGCAGAAATGGGAATGGAGGACAGAGCGGGCCAGGTGAGCAGTTGCTGAAGGAACCCACAGTGAGATGAGGGTATATGCTGCAGCATGAATGAGCCTAGAAAAGATGCTCATGGGAAAGGCCAGACACAGAGGTCACACTGGTATTCCATGTATATAACGTATCCAGAATAGCATACCACAGAGATGGGATATTACAATGGGTCTTTCTTTGGACCAGTTCCAAATAATGACATGTGGAGCCATTTTTTTATTAATTATGAAAGCTTGGCCTTGGCTAGGCTTGTTCCCAACTAGCTCTTAAAATGTAAATTCACTTAAATGTAGATTATACTGATCTACATTTTACCATGTGCCTCATTACCTCTCTTCAGTACCATATGTCTGACTTCCTCTGTGTCTGGCTGGCAAATCTCCTGCCTCATATTCTTTCCCAGAGTTCCCACCTCTCCCCGGAAATCCCGCCTATCTTCTGCCTAGCTAGCTATTGCCTGTTCTGCTCTTTATTAAGCCAATCAGAGGGTGCCTTGGCAGGTGAGGAAGGACAGAGACTCATCACACCATATACAAAAAGATTATCCCAACAGAATCTATGGGGTGGCTGCCAGTGGGTAGGACAAGGTGGGGGAGGGATGGCGATGGGTAAATGAGTGTCATAGTCCCTTGGGGTGATGGAAAGTGTGGAACACGCTGGAGAGGAAAGGGCTGCATAACCCTGTGAAGGAAGCAGATGCTGCTGAAGGAAATACTTAGAAATGGGTCTCGATCCACAGGTGGAAAACCACTGATCTAAAGCGTTATCTCTACAGTTCTTAGTTGAGGCTGCAGCCTTCCTCATGTCTTTGCTGGTCCACTCCTCTGCTCAGTGTGTTCCCAGTTCCACCAGGGCAGCCACATGCTGAACACTGGAGCCTTAACTTGCCCTGGTGAGCTCAGGTTGGAAGGACAGCTCTATTTATTGCACTCTGAAGGTTTAATATTCCTGCCTTGATTATTGAGTGTTTCATTTCCAGCATCATTTCAATTTGGCTTTTCCTCGTTCATTTTCTCAATTGAATTATATTTCCTTATCTTATATTGACTTCCTATTTCATTCACCTCTTGGATTTTTGTCTTGAGTTGTCTGAACATAGTTTTAATCATTCTCTTGAATTTGGGAATTCTCTTGAGGTCATTCCCCTGGGGTCCTGTCTTAGTTAGGGTTTTCATTGCTGTGAAGAGACACCATGACTACAACAGCTCTCTAAAGGAAATAGTTAATTGAGGACGGCTCGCTTACAGTTTCAGAGTTCACTAAGTCCACTGTCATCACTACAGGGAGCACGGCCGAGTACAGGCAGATGTGGTGCTGGAGCTGAGGGGGTTACATCTTACAGGCAACAGGAAGTCAATCCACAGTCACAGTGAGCAAAGCTTGAGAAAGAGAGACCTCAAAGCCCGGCCCACCATGACACACTTCCTCCAACAAGGCCACACCCACTAACAATGCTACTCCTTTGGGGGCCATTTTCTTTCAAACCGCTACAGGTCCCTTATTATGTGATAAGTAATTTTTGGAGGAGACATGTTGTCCTGGGTTTTTATTTTGTTCCCTTTTTTTTTTTTCCACAAATTTTCACATTTGGGACTAATTAGTTGGTTAAGTAGGAATGTGGTCTTCGGTCTGGTGGTCTAGAGGCTGTTTACCTGCTGGCACGAGGGAAAATAAGGACAAAACTTCAGGGCCCAGGAAGCCTCCATAGATGCAATCGCGAGCTAAATTGAGTAGAACTGTGGCCCAAGCAGTAGGGCCTGGCGGGCTTTCTTTGTGGGGACAGGAGCTGCAGAGGCTGTGCTTTACCAGCTCTAACTAGTCTCCTGCCATTTCAGTCATGACTCTTTCGTCACAGTCAGACCTATATGCCCAACCAACATCGATGTTAACATCCCCTAAGACACTCTATGAACTACAGAGAGTTCTTTTTTTTTTTTTTGTACGTTCAGTAATTTTAATCCTTTTTGGCTTCTTCCAATCTTTACTAAAGCCATGTGATTTTTCCCCTTACAGTCAGCTATTGAGAAGCTAACCCATGATTATCTGAACCTATTTCACTTCCCACCACTAATCAAGGTAAGTAAGCTTTCCCCACTGAAGGCTTGATACTTTTATTGGCATAGGCACCTGCCATGTCCACACCCGAATTTACTAATGTCTGGAACTATTGTTTGAAGTGAAATTTAATTACATCTGTCCAACAAAAGACTCTTTGACAACTATGATCTATATAAATTATACACATTGGTTGCCCACACTTTGATATACTAACAACACATTCAAGATAAGGATAGTGCCCTCCCTAACATGTAGGTGCAGGCCTCTGGTCTCATGCCTGATTCTAGGGGCCTTTTTCTACCTTTTAAGTTACCAAAGAAAGCCACATACCAGAGCTCTGGGTTGCCACTCACCCTGAGGGTGGGAGGCAGAGGAATGTGATTTTAATAGAACATTAAACAGCAATCCCCTCCTTATCTGTGAGAATACATCCCAGCACCCCTGCACCTCTACAGATGCCTGAAACTAAGATTAGCACCAAACCCTTTATACACTTCTTTTTCCTGTGCAAATATGCATGTGATCGAGTATGATATATAAACAGGGCCTTGAGGGAATAACAATACCAATAAGAAAATAAATAGAACAGTTTACCTATTAAAAAGTTATTTTAAAACTTGTGGACTAAGGATATATGACACACTTCATTATAAAATTAGCAAATGCTTGTAATTAATACCCAGAGCTGTACTAGTTTACTGACAGCCATGGCTTCCTGTCTCTCAGCTCTGGAGAAGCTGCAGATTTCCTCTCTGGAAAGAGTGTATAGATACCTTGAGTATTGTGAAGCTCTCAGGCTGGTATCTTACAATGCATCCAGTGCAAAATGTGCTTCTAGAATAAACTGCACAAGGCCAGATGCATCTGGAAGACCAAGCCAGCGACTACCGATGGGAAGAACACAAGCGAAATCATTCAACTGCGATCTCAAAGCCATGTCATTTCTCTCGCTTCCGGCGAGATACAGTTACAACTTGTATTTTAATCTAGTAATAAAAGTTCAATAAAAGGTTAGAATGAAAAAAAAACTGTTAGCACCAGGAGCTGGGGGGAACTGTAGAAGTGTAGGCAGGGTTTCAGGGCTAGGGACTCCTAGGCAGTCAGAACCAGGAGGGAGGCTGATCAGGCCTGGTGGGCTCTTCCCTACCTGCTTCCCAAGTCAAAGGGAAAGCATGGTCTAATGACAATATCTCCCTTTCTATTTTAGGATTCAGGAGGGGAACCTGAAGAAAATGAGGAAAAAATTGTGAACCTTGAACTTGTATTTGGTTTTCACTTGAAGCCAGGAACTGGTCCACAGGTAATACGCTTCAAATCCTTTGCGCAGTTTCAGTCTGTAACTCAGTATTTTCATGTTGTGGTTTTGTATACCAGCCCCAACAACCTGCTAACATGATTCAGAATAAAAGTATAGACTGAAGACTTCATAAAACAGAACCTAGCTGACAGACTGCCAACTTCCTCCAGAATCCAATCTAAGAAATGTATAATCTCTGTCAGTAACGAATACTGGGGATACCACGCAAACTCTCAAGATCACACATAGCAAAACACAGGCAAGGGGACTTTTGGTGATTTCTCACTCTGCTTTTTGGCTCCTGGCTCTTGAGGAAAGGAACAATCAAACCACACTGAGAACAGAACAGAGACAAAGTATAGATCTGGATTATGAGCTCCAGCAGGACAGCAGGCATCTGACCTACACTCATTCAGTGAAGCCTAAAGTCACATCCTTTTCAGCCTAGGGGAAAATCTGCCTAGGTAGCATGTGGGCTTGTGTTACTTCAGATTATTGTAAATAACTAATCGCTTCCACTAACTGTTATGTGTCATGCAAAGATTACCTTCTCTCATTGCTGCAAGGAGATCCTGATAGAAACCACTTAAGAAAGAAGGATTATTTGGGCTCGTGGGTTAAGAAGGGATACAGTCCATCATCACAGGGAAGACATCACGGTATGACAGGGCTAGCCACAATGTGGCCGCACTCAGGAATCAGAAAAACAGGATGCTAATGCTGGCACTTGTTACTCAGTCTGGGAGCCCTGCCATGGGCTGGTGCTCCCTATACTTGGGGTTGGTTTTCCTCCTCTGTTAAATCTCTCTGGAAATGCCTTCATAGACATACCCAGCGCCCCACAGGGATGTCTCCTAGATGATTTCTAAATCCAGTCAAATTGACAGTGAAGATGAGTCATCACAGTCTGGTAGATAAATGTGGCTCTTTCCTAGTTTGCAGATGTGAGAAGAGAGATGCTGAGGGGTTAAATGTCTTGTCACTCAAGGGTTACACAGCCAGAGAGTAGCCGAATTCAATTTTGTTTGATTTTGGGTTTTTGGTTTTTTATGGGCTGTGTGTGTGTGTGTGTGTGTGTGTGTGTGTGTGTGTGTGTTTACATGTGAATGCAGGCATTCATAGAGTCTAGAAGATGGTGTTCCCTGGAGCTGAAGTTCAGAAGTTTGGGAACCACTGGATGTGGATGCTGGAAACTGAAAACTGTTTTTCCAGGCCCCTTAGGAAAAATATTAAAAGCTCATAACTGCTGAGCCATTTCTCTAGCCCAGCCTATTTTTAAGTTTTGTATAACTTGCACTTTTTGCGTTGAGAAGCCAAGAGACTTACATTAACTTCTCCCACCGGGAACTTATGGCTAGGAAAGGGTTGCACAGACTTGGCTGGTCTCTAGGCCATTGCTTAACAAAGCCTTGCTTTTCTCCATCCAGTCCCGGAATCTAGTCATCCTCTGGGAACTGGAAAGGACAGTAAGTTGTGAGGGTTGATTTCACCTGGAGTTCCGAAGGCTACTCTTTCTGGACACCTGCTGGTGACTGTTCTGCCTACACCACTGCAGCATATAGATGACCTAAAGCTGGGGGAGGGCACTCTGGATGTCCTCTCTTCTGGCCATGGCTTGTACATAAGAGAGAGCTGTTCTTCTGCAAATCACTGTCTACTCTTTCTTGTCAGAAGAATGAGGTAGAAATCCAGCTCCTCTCTGGCAGTACTGAAAGACCTTTCAACCCTGGCACACGCTCAAGTCTGCCCAATCGCAAACAAGGTGCATGTTACTCTCTGCTGTCTTTAATAGCCTCGACTCCATGATGATCTACAAGCTTTCTTTACTGTAACCCTTTTTATGATTTGGAGAGAGAGAAAGAAAATTTCCTTGAGAGAGACTTGTCAACAAAGGTTTTCAATGAGTAAAAATATGTTCTTGTTAATACAGAAATCTGAAAAATATCTTTTAGTAAAACTCAGAGGCTATGAAGATACTTGAGAATAACTACAATGACCTATTTTTTTACACCATAATAATATGGACCTTTTAAGTTAAGGTGATGTGATGTACAAGTACAGCTTTTGATAGCCTGCTGTCCCTAGGCCACCGACCTAGAGCTGTCATTTCACCCATTCACCCAGCAGACAGTCCGTGAGGGCCTACCGTATGCCTGTATTTACACTAAGTGCTAAGATGCAAAGTCAGAAAGGACCATCTTGGCTTACAAGGAACCATAGCATCTTGAGGGAAATAGACAAGATCAGTGCCTGTGGTACAGAATGATGAAGCTTTTCGATGCCACATCATCAGTCTGTGCACACACTGGATACATGTCTATTTGTATATGAGAAGGTCCCTATAAATGATGCTAAAAGTCAAATTTTGGGGGCACTGGGATTTTTTTTATTATTATTATTGGTTGGAAGAGGGTGTGGAAAGCAGAGGGACCAGTACGCATGAATCCAGGCAGATACAGTAAGCTCCTTTTGAGCTTGTTTCCGTGGACCTGACTCAAGTATTCCCCCCTGGGGAAGACTAACACAGAGCAGGGAAGTGGTGTGATGTGAGTAAGGCCAGAGAGGGGCTCCTGAACACAGAACGACCATGTACTGTGCCAAGCTAAGGAACCAAAGGGTTTCAAACAGAACGGGTGAGATCTGGTTTATATTTTTAAAACATTGCTCAGAAACAGGGGAGGGTAAATCTGGGAAGAGCCAGGCCAGTGTGAGGAAGAACTGTGAGTCAAGAGAAAAACCAAGCTAAAAGGAAAGAGGGCAGCTGGGCCGTGGTGATGAATGCCTTTACTCCCAGCACTGGCGACGCAGAGACGGTGGATCTCTGTGAGTTTGAGGCCAGCCTGGTCTACAAAGTGAGTTATAGGACAGCCAGTATTGTTCCGCAGAGAAACCCTGTCTTTAAAAGCAACCAAACAAATGGAAAAACCAAAATTAGAAGTGCTGAGGGCAAACTGGGGCAGTGCTGTGGGCCCCAGGACACACTGAGTCAGGACTGATGAGTCTGACACTGGAGATGGGTGAGAGAGAAAATAAAAGAGGAGTCGAGGCTGGGACAAAGGTTTCCACCTCAGCGGCTGGGTAGACAGTGTAATAAAGTAACAGACAAAAGGAAACACTAGGAGCTGGAGAGATGGCTCAGCGGTTAAGAGCACCGTCTGCTCTTCCAGAGGACCCAGGTTCGATTCCCAGCACCCACATGGCAGCTAACAACTGTCTGTAGTTCCAGTTCCAGGCAAACACCAAGGCAAAATAAATAAATAAAGCCTTTTAAAAAAAAAAAAAAAAAAAAGGAAACGCTATTGTGTGGGTGCCATGCCAAGGTACCGGAAGCACAAAGAGGTAACTTGCATGGGGCTAAGCAGGAAATGCTTTGGGAGAGGCCTAAGTTTTGAACTGGAGCTGGAAGAGGTGGTTGCTGGGCCACTGCAGAATAGTTACCTGAGTTTAGTGAATAAAACATTTCTGTAGATACTTTCTGAAGATCTTAAATATTTCATGAATGCCATTTCCTCAGTCCCCTGGCATTTATATCAGATGCATAAGACACAGTATTGCCATCATTGATTAAGAAGCAGATAGCAAGTCAAAGTGTGTGACTAGTCTGGGATGAGGTGACACCAGACAGGGCCAAAAGCTACAGCTTTGTTTTTGTTTTGACTGTGTATGTGCTAACTCATTTCAGCCATTTCTAAACTGAAATAAAAGTCGCAGACACTAGTTACTGTCTAGTTCTATAGGAACTCTATTATATCACTCTAAGTAACACCCTAAATAACAAAATACTTCTTCATAAGAATGCTTTGAATGGAAATTATAGTTCATATGAGAAGTCTTATTTCCTTGATCCTTAAAGGTAGAAGCCATTAAGGGGAGAAAAAAGAGACTTCCTAAAAATCCCAGTTAATCAGGTTCTCAATTGCAAACCCATCTATGATTAGAAAAAAAAAAAAAAAAAAAAAAAAAAAAAAAAAAAAAAAAAAAAAAAAAAAAAAAAAAAA
>PVIH01000449.1:0-13305 GCA_004025045.1 Sigmodon hispidus | reverse complement strand
AGGACTGTTAAATGACAACCCTCGGGTGGTATTAGTAATGTTTACATTGCTGTAATAAAAAGCCTGGCCGAAATGCACAGGAGAAGACAGATGCACTCTGGGACCATGGTTTCAGAAGATTTCAGTCCATTGTGATGAGGAAAGCATGTACAACTGTTCAGTTCTTAACAGGGAGCTTGTGGTAGAGGATGCTGACATCACGGTAGACCCGAAAGCAAAGAGCATGATGGGAACAAGAGGCCAGAAATAACCTTCAAAGGTCCACCCCTAGAAACCTTCTTCCACAGTAAGACCCTACCTCCTAAACATTCCACAGCTTTTCAAAAGAGAATTACTGAGACTGGAGAGGTGGCTCAGAGGTTAAGAGCACTGGCTGCTCTTTAGAGGACGTGAGTTCAATTCCCAGCAACCACATGGTGGCTCACAACCATCTTTAGTGGGATCTGATGCCATGCTCTTCTGGCATAGAGTCATACCATGCAGATAGAGCACTCATATACATTAAATAAATAGATCTTTCAAAAGAGAGAGAAAGAGAGAATCACCAACTAAGGAAAGTGTTCCAAACATGAGCTTGCTGAGGTCATTTCAAATGTTAGGCCATCTTAATAACTTGAGGCATACCAAAGACAAAAATTAAAATGTGATTTTATATACAAATAGCTACAGAGGAAAAGTCCTTTCATTGTAAGAGGTCAACCTTTGTCCTAAGAATTTGGTTTAAATTCCTTTTCTAAGCTTCAGTTTTCCACCAAATGATTTATGAGGCTGATTCAGAAAACCTTAGGAACCCATCCATGTCTGTATGTGTGTGCCTTCACTGGGAGCCAAGATGGCTACATGACACCTGGTCGTTACTTCTGCCCTCTTCTGGAGAGCCAGGACCTGCCAGGCTCCAGCACTATGCACACTCCAGGCTTTCTCCCACAAGCAAAATGCCTTTTTTTATTTCCTGACCTACCAAAAAACCTAGCAGGGAGAGGAAGAGCATGTCTGTGCCAGTGGTGATACCCAGATGAGAACGGGCCTCACTCTCTTTCAGAGGTTCTCAGTCTTCCTAATGCTGGGATTCTTTAATACAATTCCTCGTGCTGTGCTGACCCCCATCATAAAATTATTTGGTTGCTACTCATAACTGTAATTTTGCTACTGCTATGAATTGTAATGCAAATATCTGATATGTGATCCTTGTGGCCGAAAAGTGGTGATTTGACCACTTCTAAGGAGCAAAATTAATTTATTTAAATAAAACACATACACATGAATATCCATGGAGGTTATGAGACTCAAAAAAAGAAATTGGGTCTTCCTAAGCTTGAATGTCTCCCATGTGAGAGGCCGGAGATATCTCTAATTCCTTTGATAACCATTACTATATCATACTTCTGACAGACACTTTGCAAACATTTTTAAACAATTAAAAAAATTTAATTGCCATCTTTTTTAACTGTGCATGATAGGGAACAGCAGCCCTGTATTAGCTTCCCCAGGAGGAAACCAAGGAGAGAGCTGAAGTGCCTCGTCCAGAGCCCCGACCTGGTAAGAGGCAGCTCCAACCACCGCCTCCTTCTGGAAAGTACCATCATCCCCTCTGAGTACAAGCACTGGTGATCAGTTGGATTCTGATCAGTTAATACTATGCTCTGACAATTTCTGTTTTGTGTGAAAAATGCTTCATGTTTTGTGCTGTAACGCCTTTGGCTTGGTACAAAGGAAAGCAGCTCCTAGAGACTCAGGCAGCTTCATGCGCTCCCCAGGGCAGCAACCACCCTTTTTATTGAAATATTCAGCTACATAGAGTTTATTATTATGTCTCTTATCAGCTCACCAGTCAGGAATATTGATGCTCAATTTGCCAGGGAATAAACTATCAAATCACCCAGTACTTTTCTCACCAAGCTCTTCTGAGACTTTGTGTCATAAAAATGCAAAAGCAGAGTGAAGCAGGAATGACTGGGACATCACCCGTTGCTTGTGAGTGCTAAACTGTCACGGGCTGTGTTCCTGCAGGCCTGAACTCATCGCCTGCCATAGCAGAAACATCACCTCCCATCTCCCAGAATCTCCCAACAGGGACCTGGGCCCAGGTCAGGATCCCTTTCCAAATGGTCATCAGTTCAGATTTACTTCTGTGGGGTTTTCTGAGGAGACAGAAGACCTCTCCTGACAGGCCCAGGAGAAAATAAGGCGGCTTTTGAAGCTGACTGACAATGTCCCTCAGGAGGCTGGCTGTCCCAGGCGGACAATCCCTGACTCTTCCTCTTCCTCCCCAAGTCTTTTCCTGTGAGAACCTGCTGCTTCTCTGGCACCACAGAATCAGTGTGGTGATCCTTCTGCTCTAGGGGTTTTCTATTGGTCAAAAATGTGTTTGCCTATGCCTCCCCACTTGGACTGTACTGAGGCCTTTATTAGATTACTTATAGAACATCATATTTAATAAATGGAACTGAATCACCAGGCCCTTTCTCAGAATACTATAAATTTCAGAAACTGTCAAATAGGGATTTTTTTTTTTTTACTGTTGCATAATTTTTGTAAATGGATAGATAAAAATAGCTAAAATAAGGGACCCCAAGGAATGGATTCTGTGAGCAAGCATAAAGCCAATGCTTTCTGTCAATTTCAGAGTAGCAGAGAGTACAGCTTTTCTCTGCTCTGATGATTATTGGATTTGTTATAAGTTCCGTATAAGGAAGCTCATTTGTCATGATCGGCTATGGGAGAGAGGCTGTGCACACAGACATGTCTTTGTACCTGTGCCTGAGTATTGAAGCTTGCAGTGGTAAAGTTCTAGAAGACACACAGGTTTTAGGGAGGAAGAAACAGGAAAGGATTCACCAGACTGAAGGTGGCTAATTTGCAAAGGGAGTAAGTCCTAGAAAGCCATGGCATCACATCGTGTCATGGTTAACACTACTGAATTGGGAGCTTAAAATTTCATAACAAAGGGGGAATTTTTTTTCTTTTGTTTTTTTGAGACAGGATTCACTGGCTGCCCTGAAACTTATTCTGTAGACCAGGCTGGCCTCTAACTCAGAGATCCATCTGCCTCTACCTCCCAAGCACTGGGATTAAAGGCATCCACCACCACCACCTGGCTAGGAAGGGGAATCTTAGATTAAGTGTTTGCATCACAAAATTAACAACAAATAAGAAATCGGGAGGAAACTTGGGAGGAAATGGCTGGGGAGCCACAGCCTATGGTTTTCAGTTTGGTCCAGTATTCACATTAAATATGTTAAGCTTTATCAAGCCAATCATACCTCCATGAAGTCTTTTAAGAAGAGAAAGAAAATGAGTTGTAATTGACAGCACAGATCCAGTTTCCAGTTGTCTAAGTCACTGCTGATTTGTAATTACCGAGTGCGGCAGTGTGCTCTGTCCAGTGGGTTGGACAGCTGTCTCTCTCTAGAGCTGAACTGGGTGCCGTACTCAGTACATGCTTGCGGCTTGACAGCCACTCATGCATGCCAGCCAGGGACTGTCTATCAACCAGAGGACATGACCATTGCTAGGGAGCACTTCCAGACTTTGGTGATGTGAATATTTCTACCATGACTGATTTCAAGTTATCAACCTGACTTCAGTGAACTTTGCTGGGAAGAGATGTGAGTCAGTTTAGGAGAGCTGCCTTTAGTGCACTAGTGGGTTGTCTTAGTCTTGCTTGGGATTATGAGCGTCTTTAAAAATAGCAAATGTCGATGGAGCAAGCGTGGGCTTAAATAAATTTCAGACATGTTCGTGCTGTTTATCAGGATCCTGTTCACTCAAGGCGGCTCTGGTCTTTTAGAGAAGCCATGGTCGCCTGTCTCCAGAATCAACACTGACTTACATTGTCTCATACTGACCATATTGTGTGAATCAAAAGGAAGGATTTGGAATTGTGAAAAGTCAAAATAGCCTCATAGAGACAAGGAAACAAAAATCTAAATTTGTGCCTGTCTCTTGAAACCCTCCAGGGTCAGAATAGTTGGTGATTCATTGATGGCAGGTGCAGGTATGGTCTTTGCTTTGAGAAGCCCCTGGGTACCGCTGGCTGGTTTTGTATTGAGAAGGCAACGTACAGGTCTTGAGAATAATCAACTCCAAAAAAAAAAAAACCGGACAGATTAGTTACAATGAAATTAAAGGAACTAGAATACAAAAACACAAGACGCTCTGCCAAACCTGGACATCAGATTTGGATTGAAAATGGCTCAAATTGTAAACAGTGCTTATTTCCAAGGACAGGGCTTTTTCAGAAATCTACCATTGGCCACCACCCCAAGAGTCATGGGATAGGAAAAGAACTTAACAGGCATCTTTTTCTATTCTGTGAGTCCTGAATAAAAGTTTAAAGGCAAAAATATCTCAGTATTGAGAAAATATGATAAGCACTTAGATAAGCCAAGTCACCATCTATATGTATTAAGAAACCCAGAACACAGAATTTTCTTAATTAATAGTAAATCATTAGCAAAACTAATCATTCTATTTTTACAAGACAACTATTTTTCCAATATTAAATACAATTTTTTTAAAGCCCTTCGTCAGCCTGTTAACTAACATCCAAACCAGCTCAGATACTCAAGCATAAGCGCCCTATCAAAGGATGTCTCACTTGATATGTTTCTCTTTATCATCCCTGAGGTTCCTTTTCATACATAACTCCAATAACAACCCCCCAAAAGGCGATATAACAACCTTATCTCCACTGGTGTCTACTTGGCACCAGTCTGCCCTGACCTTAGACACAAGCCATTGTTAAGGGTATAACACATTTACATATTTTGCAATAAAACATCAGTTATTTGCATTACTGTGTCAAGTTTTATTTGATTCTTTCACCTAAAAATGACTCATTTTCCTTTCTTGTATTTTAAAAACCAACTACTCTAAGCTTGTTTGAGAATAATCAAAAATTGCCCATTTAGCTAGAAGTCATTTTCTTTTCAAAAGGCAAATGTTATTTAATCTTTCAGCTGTTCATTGTGCCATCATAAATACTTTCTTTTCAGCACAGTTGTGGGGACTGAAATGAGCCCACTAATTGCCTCCCATTTCGACTGACATGTGGTGGTTTAGTGGAAAGAGAACACAGCAGGGAGAAGGAAATAGGAGGCTGAGAAAATGAGGGCTAATTATTTCCACTGCCTCATGTCAGGCTCCGTGTCAGCCTTGTTTTTACAAACTGGAAGGTTTAGCACTAAATAAAACAAACCGGCGTCATGTTTTTATATACTGGCAGTGTCACGGAAGCAGCTGCGCATCTCAAAGACAATATAATGCCTGCGCTCGCATGGACACCATCTGACAGACACTGAGCCACAGCTAATGAGGATATCACAGTGGTGCCAAAGTGAAAGGTGCTGAATTATGTATGATTCTTCATCAGTGCGGCAATAGTCCTGTACATCATTATGAGACATTGTTTTGCTGGAGAGATTAAAACATTCTTAGTTCCAGACCCTGCAACCTATACGCACTGAAAGAGGTTATTAATGGAATTTTTAGGGAGACTTTCTTGTGGATTTCTTTTGGGTTGAAAAACCAATTTCATGGGACAAAGCCGCAATGGGTCATGACACTGTATAGATAAAGAAGAGAAGCAAATTAACCATACTTGTATTATCTTCCTCCCAAAGACAGCATAATAAAATATAGTGTAGCGAGGTTATACTTAATGATAAATAACCCAGGTGCTTTCCCAGGACATGCCACTCTCCTGCCTTTAACACAGCGGGTTCCGGCAGCTGAGCTGGATAATGGCAACACGTAAGGGAGCCTTCAGAGGCCTCCATCAGCAGCTTCCCCTTCTTTTTATACAGCCAGGACCAATATTATTTGTGTGGGTTTTGTTTTCATCTGCGATTGCTTCTTACGCTTCGCCAAAGTCAGTCTGTTGCGATGACTGCATCTTTCTCTCCCGACTCTGGTTTCTCAGAAAGTTTATCCTGACCCCTCTAGTTTATATTCTAAAGCACCGGCTCAGCGGGTGGTTTTTAGTTTTCTCCATTTATGGGAAAAGAGGAGCAGGTGGGGGTTTTGGAAACCACTGCCTCTAAGATTCAACTTGATGTTTCTCAGACATGCATTCCAGTTCCATGAGGCAGGCTTTATTCCTTCAGTATCCAAGCCTCAGTTTATTCATCTATAAAATGGGATTTGTGTTCTCTAGAACAGAATAAGACCATAAGGATCAGATAACATAAATAGATCTCTAAACCATGATGCCAGATGAATATAAGTGGCAGTGTACAGTTTAATCTATGTGACACCAGTGGAAACAGTGGTAGTCTCTGGCTCTGGGAAGAGGCTTGCCTGGGGAAGGGGACTTTCTAGAGGACTAGAGATGTCTTACTTGGCTTTGTTGGTTACACAGAAATAGATACAAGTCAAACTCCATGACCTGTGAAGTTAGTGTTCTCTTTACAGGCAGATCATACCTCAGTGAAAAAGCGCATTGTTTTTAAATGTGTGTATTCCTCAGGACAAGGTAATCTAGAAAAGCTGATTTGGGTCTGATTTCCTTCTGAGTGATCCATAATAATCCTGGACTTGGATTTTTATTTTTGAAGATTAATCTATGATGTTGATGGCCCCAATTAATTTGGTAGGGAAAACTGTGTTTTAAAAAAAAAGGAGCATATTGTCTCTGAATTCCCAGAACTTTAATGTTTTTGATATGTTTTATGCTATTTTAATACTTGGGGTTTTTTCTCCTGTAGTTGTAAAATCTACCACTATCTCAACTATTCTCTCTCTTCCGTCCCTTCTTCCCCCCCTCTTTCTCTGTAGGGAGAAGGGCTGTCTATGTTTGGTGTCATTTCAGCTGGTTTGGAACTCTAAGGAATCGTGAGCAGCTCACAAAGATACTTACCTTAGCACTTACTGAGTGCTGTTCAGGATTTTATCTCCACAGAGCAAGAATCCCTGTTTTGGCTGCCCATAATCTTAACTCATAAAATGCCTCTACATAGCTGGCAATCCTGAAACAGTTAGTTGGGATGCTTTCTTACCCTCCATCAAACACGCACTGGCTTCTAGAATTGCCCAGGTATCTCAGCAGGTGATCAGAAAAGTGTCTATGTCCTGAGCAGCTAGCAGAATTCTATTTTCCACATCCCAGATGCAAAATTTGCCCTCTCCCCAACAAAATGTCATGTGTCTCCTGCTGACCTGGCCCACAGAGCAACGCATCTGTTAGTTAGTGTTAGCATAGTTAGCACTATGTTTTGCTTTCCTGAGTCCCAACATAAATAGTTTCTGTGCTCAGCCCTTCTGGTAAACTGAAGCCTTACTTCCCTGTGGGTCAGTAGATGATCCTTTCTGGAAAGGTACATCAGGAGGATTCTTCCAGCCACGTGCATGTCATCCTGGGTGGGAATCTAGGTTTGAAATTAAAATCCAGGGTAATCGGGACCTGCCTTGATTTTGTATCTGCAATAAGACAAACTGGTTGTTTCCAGATTAGATGGCCCAATGCCAGCTGGGATGGAGCTCAGTGATTCCAGTGACACCAGATGTACTTCCAATAATGATCTGTGGCAATAATGGAAGAAAAATTGGTGGTGTTGAACCTCGTGGGGGTGGGATCTTATTCTCTGTCTTGGATCCGTACACATGGATTCAACGGGAGAATCTGGACTGTCTGCAGTTTTGCTCCCAACTTTCACTTTGTAAAATGGAACATCCTGGCACTGTTGTTTGCCCTTCGTTAACTGGTAAAAGGAAAAGTTTAAGACTTGGAGAGGAAATGCTATGGCTTAAATCTGGAATGAACGAACCCATGCCATGTCTTAAGGGATGGGAGGTGCGGAACCTTAAAGAGTTGGGTCTAGCAGGGAATCATTGGAGGCATACCCTCAAAGTGGACCCTTGGCTCCCAGTTTCTCTTGTACTTCTTGGCCATGACATAGAGGTTCTGCTCTGCCGTAGCTCCCACTATGGTGCACTGCCCTACTATTGGCCCCAAGGCAATGCCCAAATGATTATGGATGTGAGCCCTCCAATTCTGTGAGCCAAAATAAACCTTTCTTCTTTATAAGTTGGTTATATCAGCTATTTGTTATAGTGGTGAAAAATGCATGCAAGAGACCTGCTCTTCACAGTACCAAAATAGACTACCCTAGTTCAAGTCTAAACTCAACTCACCGTTTGCTACCTCCGTGATCTCAGTCAAATTAGCTCATCTTTCTGTGAGTCAGTTACCTTGACCAAAAATAAGGCTCTCTGGTTGTCAATCGCATTTAATAGCCACTATACTTCCAGACATCTGGTTCTTATTAGTAAGGCTGAATTGAGACATGCTGAAGCAAGGGAGGACCAAATTAGTTTTAGATGTTCCATTTATGAAATGGGATAAAAATGTATTCATTCTACTTACCGAAACCAGTCATTGTGATCCTGCTTCACTAGGTTTAAGGCCATACATGAATCTTTTTCTTGAAAAAAGAAAAAAGTCTGTTTGTTGGGCTAAACATGATGGTAATATACCTCTACCAGCACTCAGGTTACAGGAGCAAAAATTGCCACAAGTTCAAGGGCAGCCTCTTCTACATAGAAAGTGCTGTGTCAACCAGGGCTATCTAGTGAGACCTTTCTAAAACCAGAACCAAATAAAAAGGACACTGAGCTTCAGAAAGATTGCATCAGTTGGCTATGATTGGGTAAAAGAACATTATAAAAACTACAACCAGGGTCAAGAGGGAAGGCTTTAAGCTCAGTCTTCTGACTCACCTCTTCCTCCATTTCTCCATAGCAATGGCTTAATAGCTAACCTTTCCCCTGTATGTTCCCACAGTGATCATCAGCCCAGGTGTATTTCACATAGCCAAAGGTGAGATGCTTTAGCAAAAGGAGGAGTCTCACCACAGGACTGACTCCTTAGCTGCCACCATTTGGTTGACAGGCCCGGCAAGACTGAGAGTTGTTAAGGGTGCCATCATCACTCTTGAGCGTCTCTCATTCAGTGTTGGTATGCAGGTTTGTATTAACGTGACTGTGTGTTACTTGAGTCAGTCACCCTGGTGAAGTGAATGGCTTTAAAACCAGGACCAAGATATGAACAGGTAACAGGGGCACATAAGGTCCTGCAGGAGGCTTGGGAATATGTGGACCTGATGCCTTTTCTTTAAGATGGGGTCTCACATAGCTCAGGCTGGCCTTGGGCTCCCGAGGGTGAGGATTACAGGGATGCACTACCATGCTGGCCTGTGCAACTTAACTTTTATTTAAGAAAACCTAAGCAGGACACCTTAGGTCAGTTTGAAAAAGAGCAGGCCTTAGAGATTTCCTCTTGCTTTATTTGTGAGTTATTTTTCAGTGACAATGGCATCAGAGATGTGGAAAAGTTCCCGGAGTTATGCAGAAAACTGGTAAATTAGTTGAACCCTCCTGTTGACCCCCGCCTGTTCTCTCTCACCCAACCTTGTACCAAGCGCTGCCCATCTTCTATTGAGATGGCTGACGATCTCCTTCCTCAGTGTTCCCTGAGTAGAACTGCATTGCTTGTGAAGCTGTCTTCCTTTAGGACTCAGTTAAAGGTCTTTCAAAATGAAAGACAAATAAGATTTACAAAATAAGGTGTAGCCCTATCATGTGGGTCAGGGCTCCTGCGAGCTGAGCTTAGGAGAACAGTGGGCCATAGCTGTGGGAGGACCGCTGGCCTCTTGGGTTGTATTGGTGAGATCTCTAGGCTTTTCCCCTGCTACCTGTTGACAGAGCCCCATCTGACTCATAGAGTTCACCAGAACTGCAGTGTGCCTGGTCTACCAAGGTCTTCCCCATTGGTGTTCCCTCAGCCACCTTGCCAAGTTGGATGTCCCATCTCCACCAACATTGGTCCATAAACACCAGGAAAACACCTGAATCTGTCTGAGCCTCATTTGCCTCTCTGACTTAAAGGGAAAATAAGCCTGATTTGTGGAATTATTATGAATATCAAATAAAGTAACATGGTCCAGGCAGCCAGGAATATGCCCACCACAGAGTAAGAACAGCAGGTGGTTCCGCCAGTATGAGGAGATGGAGTTCGGAGCATATGCTAGTTATCTGTCTTGTTGTTGTGTCAAAAATACCTGACAGAAACAGACAACAACAATAAAAACCTTAAGGAGGGCTCATGGTTCAAGAATACAGTCCATCACGGTTGGGAAGCCCTGGCAGCAGGAGATGCAGCGGCTGGTCACGTTACCGCTGCAGTCAGGGGGCAGAGCTGTCAATGCTCCTGTTCGGCTCCCTTTCTGCTTTCTCTTCAGTCCAGGACCCCAGTCCATGGAAAGGTAGTGGCCACAGTTAAAGTGGGTTTTCCCATCTCAACCAGATTGTCTAAATAATCCTCACAGGCATGCGCAGAGGCTTGTACTAACCAGCATAGAGTACAAGGCGTCACGAGCACCCTGTCAAAAGGGAACATGGGAGTTAGGGACAAAAGCAGAGTCCGGGCAATGCATGTGGCCCAATATCTCCTGACATCGCCTTGGACTACCCCAATTCCAGGAGTTGAGAGGCAGAAGAAACAGAATCAAAGCAATTCCATCTTTTTCAAGTATTTTGTTCAGGCACTGCCTTGGAGAGCTTCTGTTTCAGAGAAGGGCAACCATGACCACAGTCATTATCCTGCCCAGTTTGCCCAGGGCCCCTGCGCTCCTATAGCAGAGACTCCAAAACAAAGAAATACCGAGATGAGAGAATATGTCTGTTCTCAGTTGCGCTGTGACTGATGTGAGAAAGCGGGTGCATTTCACTGCGTGCACCTTTTCTTCCTCTCATTGGCATCCTGCAAATGTAGCCGAGCAATGAGGCCCTCCTATGGGCACCAGCCCTGCATGCCTCGGAAAGTCCTCCAGAGGCTCTCCCAAGTCCCATTCCTGGCTTCTCACTGAAGTTAGTGGGGTTTCTGCAGCCTCCTTACTGCTTTTCTTGCTCGAAGCTCTGCCTGAACGTGCTCTAGTTCAAGTCCATTGTCAGGAAAGTGCTTTCCGGTCTCAACATGTGTTCTCTTGACATGGTATGTTTAATTAACCCTGTAACCCTGTAAGAGACAGTATCAACTTATAGTCCAGAGATCAAATCTGAATTGCATATATGTAATGTTTTATTACTAAATTCTTTATATGCTGGTGGTTTTTGCATCGAAACCTCATATACCCACCTTGGTCTAACTATTAACATTTTACTTTCCCTACTTCATTTATCACATATCTATCTCTCCAGCCATCTAGGCAATACTTATTTTATAATACATTTCAAAGTAACTTACAACCATCAGAATACATCTTCTGAAACATTTCGATATGTTAGGATTCGATAGGAAATGTACAGAGCTTATTATACTGGTTTTGGTGAGTGTGTACATAACCATATGTTACCCAATACTCTGTCAATATAGCCCTAACACTTCCAGAAGGTTCTCTCACACTCTTTCCATTTGAAGAAGCAGTCACTCTTCTGAAATTTATTCCAGAGGAATGTTGTTGAATGTCAGAAAAATGTGCTCATTCGGATGTTCTTTTTGTGTGTGTGTGTAATACTTCCTTCATTCACTATGTTTCCCAGATGCACATGTGTTCCTGAATGTACCAGTAATCATTGTATTGTTCATTCTATGAATATACAGTAATTCTATTCCCATTTTTATTAACATTAATCATTGTATTAGCTAATAAGATAAAATTTCTTAGAACATACCCAAACAAATCTTTTTCCATTTGTTCTGTAAATATACCTCTACAAGTAGAATTTTTTAGTCATGGGTGTATGTTTGCTTCTGTAATAAATTGCCAAAAAGTTTTCTGAAGTAATTATACTACTTACATTTCTGCAGCAGAGCATGGGAGTTCCAGTAGCTTCAAATCCTAACCAACATTTGATGGTATCAGCCTTAGGTAATATGTATGTAATAGTAACTCCCTGTGGTTTGAATTAACATTTCCCCCAGTGTCCAATAATATACAGAACTAGATAGTAGTATTGCTGTAAATTTGATAGGCCATCATTAAAAATTAAGTAATTTCACATAAGAATCCAAATGTCTAGCTTTCCTGAAACATCGAAAGCCTAGCAAAGCTGAATTCATATTCCTACATGGAAACAATCAACAGAAGCTTAACAGTGATGATGCTTTTAGGGCAACTGCCCACATCTCCAGGATTCCTGTGCCTCTCATAATTGTTCAGCTGTCAGTTACCATGTCATCACATCTGTGGTGTTGTCTTCCTTAAGAGGACAGTGAGCTATGTCTTCAACCTACACCATTATCAGTTCTAGGGAATGGAGGTAGGTAGAAGGCTATAGAGTGGGGGATAAAAGAAAGATTATGACTGTTTTATATCAATGATAAAATATTCTTGTAATATTTAATATGTACATTATATGAATCTGTTATGAAAGGTTACACCTTAAGGTTCTATAATGTAACTGCCCAGGTTAACTCACATTTATTCTCTGCCTGGCCCTTTTAGAATTTTGAGTTTGTGACTCCTATAACAAAACATTTCAACTGATAAATTATGTCTCAAGGCTGTACTAACTGGGGGTTATTAGATATACAAAGGATCTAATTTCATGTCCTCTTTTGAAAAAAGAAAAAAGAAACACTCCCACACTACTTCATTTAGAATACTTAGTGTGTTGCAAAACACTAAAATGAAAAAAAAATTGTTTCACTCTCTCAATATTGTAATTTTGCTTTTAATTCCAGGACTGTAAATGGAAAATGTATATGGAGATGGATGGGGATGAAATTGCAATAACCTACATAAAAGATGTGACTTTCAACACAAGCCTCCCTGATGCAGAGATTTTAAAGATGACAAAGGTAGGTTCTATTTACAGCTTAAAAGCTTTTTTGAATTCACAGATATCAAACAAAGACATTAAAATACCCCAGCAGTGGGCTTTTGTGCTCCAGGATGCTCACATCAGCTCAGCCTCAAGCTGGCTCTTGAAAGGCACATTTTATTTGGCAGATTGAGAGAATATTTTTTTTGTTGTTGTTAAAAATCCACTTATGCTGTGTGAACTAAAAAGCACTGCAAACAAAAAAGTATCATTTAAGTTTTTAATCCCACATTTCTTCTTTTTTTTTTTTTTTTTTTTTTTTTTTTTTTTTTTTTTTTTTTTTTTTTTTTTTTTTTTTTTTTTTTTTTTTTTTTTTTTTTTTTTTTTTTTTTTTTTTTTTTTTTTTTTTTTTAAAAACTTTATTCATTTATTTATTTGCCTTGGTGTTTGCCTGGAACTGGAACTACAGACAGTTGTTAGCTGCCATGTGGGTGCTGGGAATTGAACCCGGGTCCTCTGGAAGAGCAGACGGTGCTCTTAACC
>PVIH01000448.1:340758-351020 GCA_004025045.1 Sigmodon hispidus | reverse complement strand
AAGGTATTAGCTCAACTATGTTCATAGTAGCATTATTTGTAATAGCAAGAACCTGGAAACAACCTAGATGTCCCTCAACTGAAGAATGGATTAACAAACTGTGGTACATCTACACAATGGAATACTACTCAGCAGTAAGAAAAAATGATATCCTAAAATTTGCAGGCAAATGGATGGATTTGGAGAATATCCTCCTGAGCGAGGTATCACAAACCCAGAAAGATAAGCAGGGAATGTACTCACTCATTAGTGGTCTCTAAACAAACTAACAAGAAAAAAGCCAAGCATGCCCAAGCTTCAAACCACAATCACTGAACAGCTTGGGATCAGAAACACCCTGGACTGACCCTTCGGATCCCACTCCACCTAGAGGAACACCTGACTCACTCTTGAGGGAGGGGGGACAAAACTGGATTTGCCAGGAGTGGAGACTGAACTAAGCATTATTGGATCAGAGGGACCATGGAACTGTCTGCTGCATGCCCAGGGAGGGGATGGGGAGTTGTGGAGAAAGAAAGGGTAACCTGATGTGGCAGGAGGGGAAGGGACCTTGAATGGGGATATACAGGAATAGGAAAAAAAAAATCCAGAGGGAAAGCTGAACACAAAGTAATTTTATGTGTCACAAATTATTTGCATTATCACCCTTGATAAGTCATGTTTATGACTTTTATTTTCTTTATAGTTATTGTTAACTTATCAGCATTTTAAATTCAATTTACTGTTTTTCTTGATAAATACAAAATAAAAAAAAAAAAAAGACAAAGTGAAAAAAAAAAATGGTCCCTAAAGGGAATGGCACTACTGAGAGGTGTGGCTTTGTTGGAGTGGGTATGGCTTTTGTAGAGGAAGTAAGGCACTGTAAAGGTGGGCTTTGAGGTCTCATATATGCCCAAGCCACACCCAGTGTGTCAGTTCACTTCCTGTTGCCTGGGCAAGGTATAGAACTCTCAGCTACCTCTCCAGCACCATGTCTGCCTGCAATGCTGCCATGCTCCCTCTCATGATGATAATGGACTGAACCTCTAAACTATAAACTACCCAGTTAAATGCTTTTTCTGTATAAGAGTTGCCCTGATCTCCTTATAGCAACACTGGGTTACAAGAGAGCTTGTTTCTAAAATCAGAGCATAACCACCAGCATTCTGTCTTTACCCCAGTGTGGCCTAAAATCCAGCCTTTCCTAACACTCAGGGTACTCCAACTACCTCAGTTTGTAGAGTACTAGAGTTATAGGTATGAGTCACCATGGCCAGATCTTCTAATGTTATTGATGTGACACGGTCTAATCTTCAGCCCTAGAGGGTCTTGAATTTATGATAGTCCTACCCCAGGCTTCTATGTGCTGGGATTATAGGCCTGATTTACCATGATGTCTCACTGTATTTGTAAGTGTACAATTTAGCCATTTACACACACACAAACACATACACACACACATCCATACAACATAATAATGACAGTGATAGCATCTATGGATTCCCTGTGTGTTGGTATATATTTCATTCTATGTGATAAGGCTGAGAAATGACAGAAATAGGCAGCTTTCTGCTGATTTCAAAGCCTGTCAAGTTTTTTGTTTTTTTGTTTTTTTGGTTTTTTTTTTAGTGTATATGTATCTGAGTTTAAAACTTGTGCTGGAGACCAGCAAGATGGTTCATCAGGTGAAGGTGGCTGCCACTAAGCCTGAGAAGCTGAGCTGAGCTGGAGTTCAATCTCTAAGACATTCACAGTGGAATAAGATTACTGACTCCTGCAGGTTACCCTTTGACAGCCACATGAGTGTGCCTGTACACATAAACACACAAAAAGCTATCTTTAATATAATTTTTAAACCTTGTATTAATATGTTCACATAGATAAGAAATCTAATAGAAATTGCAAGTGTTTTCAATATAGGTAAAAACAAAAAAAATGTTGGTTTTAACTCTTTTTAATTTTTTTCATTTATTTTACCTGCATTGGTCTTTTTGCTTGCATGGGTGTCTGTATGAAGATTTCAGAACTACTAGATTTGTAATAACAGACAGTAGTGAATTGCCATGTGGGTGCTAGGAACTGAACCCACATGCTCTGGGTGAGCTGCGACTACTTTTAACCACTGGCACTGTTCCTAACCACTGAGCCATCTCTCTAGCCCCTGGTTTTCACTCTTAAAACTTCTTAAATAAGATGCCAAAAGCAAAACACAAATGATGACTTATCAATTAATGTTACTACATTAAAATCGTAGAATTGGTGAAAATAACTCAGGTAAAAATGCCAATTGCCAAGCTGACAACCTGAATTTGATTTCTTGAACCAATATGGCAGAAGGAGAGAGCTAATTTCTAAAGATTGTCCTCATGGGCGTATGAAATGTTATGCAAGATCATATTCTCAAGTGCCAGCATGAAAGTGCACATGTGCACACACATAACTACCGAGTATTCAGAAGCAGGAAGGAATACTACTGCAAGTCCAGAGAAGCTTTATCTCACAGAGAATTCCAGGCCATCTAGGGCTTCACAGCAGTTTAGGGAGAACTAAGGGAATACAGAAAATACTTGCAATGCTAGCAGGCAAAGGATAATAAGGCAGAACATGTGTACATTTATGTATATATAATAAATATAAATAAGCATTTACATATGTATATGATTATATGTTTGAATGCTTTGTCTCCAATGGGTAGGACTTTTTGTAAGGAACTAGGAGGTACAGCCTTGTTGGAGGAGATGTGTCACTGGGGATGGGCTTTAACATTTCAAAAACCCACACCATTCTCAGTTAGTCTTGATTATGACGTTTTACCACAATTGAAAAGTAATTAAGTAACTCAGACATATAATGTATGTAAATTCCCATTATATCAATAAGAAAAAGACACAATTTAATAGAAAAATAAACTAGTTTTAAGAATGTATGAAGCATGAGAGAGAAAATTAAATAGCTAATAAACACAAGAAAAGAGGCTAACTATTGTTGGTATTGGGCAAATAAATACTGAAGTAAGAACGATATACCACTTTAATTTTTTTTTACTCAGGTATTGAAATACCCATCTTCAAGAAGTCAAAAGACTTTGGCGATCTAGCCATCTATAGCAGAAAAGAAGGCTAGCCAGAAAAAATTTACAAGCAAAGAAAATCAGGCCTATTGATACCAATATACTCTACAGGGGAAAAAAAATCTCAAAATCTAACATATATATCTCTTTACTTCTAAGAAATTTGAAGTCTCAGTTGAATTGAAAATTAAGGTTAGCTTTGGAGTTGGAGTATGGCTCTAAACCAAAGCATGCTTGTAGAAAAATGCAAAAATCTCTGTATCATATCAGAAAAGCAAGAAAAAAAAATAAGGGACTATTTTATTGCTACTAATCTTATTAAATATAAATTTTATATTAAAATGTATTAGAATAATATATATTTTAAACTGTCATGCTATTGATATTCATATAGAATACTAATTGATTCTAGAAAAAGGCTTTATTTAGCTTTCTGTACATTATTATGAGTTTGAGTCTCTTATCAGTTTTCTGCAATGACCCATGACAATACCTGATTGTGACCTTTGAAGTAATCAAAAAGAAGATGGGGCCCCACAGTGATGATTTCACATGAACTATGAGAAAGCCGCTAGGCTGACAAACACCAACCAAAGATCAAATTTGGATGACAAACTGCTCAGGACATTTTCAGGTGACTAGTTGAGATGAACCAGCTCCACAGACTACTCTAGCCAGAACTTGAAACAAACCCTGCAGAGACTAAACAACAAATGATACAACTACTTATTTCAGGACTTGATAATTAACATTCTTTTTTCTTTTTAGGATTCATTAAAGATACCATTGCTCCTAGAAAGCAGAAAGTAAATTTAAGAATACAATGCCCACATTCCCAAGAGGTGTGGTGGGTGGGTTTTTGATCTTTCAATGGATTATGGATGATTGTCATTGTTTAGGGTAATTGGTTACAAATTGTTCTTGGTTATGGCAAGGAAAAAAGCTAAACAAGAGAGATTAAACTTAGGGTTCCTGTTTAGAAAAAAAAGGGATACAAATAAGATATAAAGATAGATTTACTTTTAAAAAGCTATTACTAGCTTTAAATATTTTATATTGGATTGGATTTTTTGTATATTATATACAAATTATGTAATATTAATACAAAGTTGAGAATAATTTTGTTATTATATATATTTATATGCTTGTTCAAGTTATTGTACCTATATAGTTCATCTAGCAGTGTAATACAAATTGCTAGTCCTTGAAAGTTATTATTACCAACTAATTAGGATATAAAGAAAATGCAAGTTAGTAGTTAGACATTACAAGCATACTTATAGTCATATCAGATATGTTTACAAGATCAAACAGAGATATATTTCAGGTGAACAGGTCTTCTTCAAACAGTTCAGAGATCTACAGACTATGGCATTTAAGATACTTTAATAACATAGGTTCCTATTAGTTTTATAACAATGAGATTTCTGCTTCTGGCAGCATCAATCTACTTCAGAGAAAGTGATAGCATTGAAGGAGCTCCATACAGAGTTTACTTTCTTTGTGACAAAAGTTAGCTTCCAGCCAGAAAGTGCCCTTGCCTCAACTGCTGACAGTATGATGTCTAAAATGAACAAGCAGGACATATCACACACACACACACACACACACACACACACACACACACACACACACACAACTGACAAATCTTGCCAGGACAAAGTAGGAAAGTTTTTAAGAATATCCTGCTTCACAGAGGAGTCTGTCAGATATGCTAGGCCTGTAGGCTGAAGATAAATGCTCCAATGCTGCAGAGGAACCTTGGATAACTCTCCAGGCAGCCAGTTGTTTCATCTTTTACATTTTTTTGGAAGTTGCTTGCTTGTATATCCTATTTACTTAGTTAATATTATTTCCTTTTTGGGTGTCTGAGAGAGTTGAAGATAAGATAGTTTTAGTTTTCTAGTGACAGTTTTAGGAAAAAAAAAAACTCACTTAGAGATTAAAATGTATAAACTTCAAAGACATCAAAAAATAGTTTTCAGTTAGTACTACAAGTTAGAAAATGAATTAGGTACAATCCTTTGAACTCATCAAAATAGGATAAATGATGGAATATTTTCTTTGAGTTTGTCAATTGTTAATGGACTAGATATTACTCATGTAATTATTGCTTGTATATATTGTATCTAATTGTTATACCTGTTGTATATAGTTTTTATGTTAGTTATAACGTTTTTATTTTTGACACTAAAGGAGATATGTGGTGATATACTGTATATTTAATTAAATCAGCGTGGGATATCAGAGAACAGAATCACCCATAGTCAAACCAGAAGGTCAAAAAGTGGTGACCTTTAATTCTGTCACTCAAGATGATCAAGTGATGACTCATGCATTTAACCCCATCACCCAGGTTGACTGAGTGGTGACTCATGCTTTAATCCCATCACTCATGAGACAGAGACCTTTCTAGATTTCTGTGAGTTCAAGGCCTAACAGCCAAACTTTTAATCCTAACTCTAGAATTATAATAAAGGGTTGAACCAGTAAGTAAAACAACTGAGCAGGAAAGATATATGAGGTAAGAGAAGGCAGAGATTCATTCATTCTGTAGAAGCAACCAGTCAAGCTGAGGACCCTTGAAAATAGCACTTACCCTGTTTGGCCTGAAAAGTGGCTGGGTGAGAATTGACTGTGGTCTTTTTCCTCTTTCTGATATTCCAGATTTTCCCCAATATCTGGCTCTGGGTTTTCATTATATGCTAACTAGAGTTTGTACAATAATGTGGCAGAACATAGATTAAGGTAAATGGGTTAATTTAAATTATAAGAGCTAGCTGACATAAGCTTAAGGTAAAGACTTAGCTTTCAAAATTAATTTTAGTCTTCATGTCCTTATTTGAGATCTGGCTGGCAGGACAGAGAAAGACTCATTACATATGGTGTCCAAATTGGGGTGCAAATTTTCACATAGGGTCTGAGAAAGTAGATTAAAAAGATACAGATTCTTTAATACGTGCTTTGTGCAGCAGAGCACATAAACAGCTGCATTATATGTAGAAAAAGCAAGCTAAGTAAAAATGCTTGAAACAGTGCAGGCACCAACTTCGAAGCACTGAGACTGTTAAATGTAGCTCCCAATTAAACACAGCTCTCTATCAGGCTGGCAGGCAGGGGGTGAAGTTGACCCCTAGGACCACAAGGTAGAGAACCTAGCTGATTCCTAGCAGTTTAAGGTATGGCTCACAGGGTCAGAGAATGCTAAAGGTACACAGTAAAACAAGACCAAAAAGAAAACAAACAAACAAACAAAAGGCAAAACCTTCTAAGTAGGTTATAGTATATGCAGGTGCTTAAGAAAAAAATGGATACAGACAGTTATAGAAAATAAAACAATAAGTAAAGGCTTTAAAGAAAGAGTAACAATGCCCAAACTGCCTTCCTATGCCTGCTTTAAATACCTTCTTTGCCCAGCTGTATCACATTTAAGTTAAGATTAAAGGCATGAGCTACTACTATTTGGTAGTTAGCCTTGAACTCATAGAAACACAAAAAGATCTCTGTCTCTGGTGTCTTGGCCTGAAACCCAGATCTGCTGTGATTAAAGGTATAGGTCACCACTCCAGGTCAGGCTAGGTCATTACTCCTGGTCTTTTCCTGTGCTGGGATTAAAGGTGTAAATTACCACTCTCTGATCTTCCTGGACTGACTGTGGGTAGATCTCTTGATATTCCAGATTAGTTTATTAAATATATAACATATCATCACAGAGTAAAGTAATATGTAAATTTCGATGTAAATATGGAAAATACATGGGGAGATAAGCCTGTATGGTGCTTTGTTGACTTTGAAATTTTTGAATGTTGATGAGCAAGAAACAGCTGCTGAGAGACATGGGATAAAGAATTGTTGAATTAAATCAGCCTAGATACTTTAAAAATATCTTAACTTTAAAATAGAACTCAGAAAATGTATTGCATTGGGGAAGAGGTTATGCTTCTGTTTCCACAGGAAATGAAAGATTATGAATCCCTTCAAAACTAATAGAGACCAGATTTGATTATAGGAGACTCCCTGAAAATCTTGGCTATATACATAAGAAATAAACCTATAAAAACTATAAGACAGGTGAAACATCTATGCTGATCCTTTGACATGGGAACAGTTCTGAGACTGGAAGATACATGATAAATCTTGTTAACTACAGAGTCCTCATGGCTTATTATTATATACCATCCTTCCATATAGCATGGATAGAGGTTTGGTTTTACAGTCCAAACAAACTTATAAACTTATAAATAATTTTACCTGCTCAAACATAAGGCAAACAGAAAAAAACCATCTTTTGCTGGCTTATATACAACATACAATTTGTAGTTGTGTTATTGCAGGTATATATGTATATTACCTTTGAACATTTGTGTGTTTTCAGAGCAAAGGAATCAGATACCAATGAAAATGAGTAACCAAGGTGATCCAGCATTTCAGAATATCTCTGTTGCAGTTTCCTCAGAATTTTGCATTCAGAACAACTTCAAGGCTGCTAGCTGAGTTGGTCCAGCCTCACCGACTATTCCAGGCAGGATTTCAGATAAGCCTTGTACTTTCTGAGACTGGGAAAAAACTGTTATAGCCTGTTTTCTTAAGACTCAGTTTTTTTTTCAGGGTCTCCTGGGGATTCTCCAACACACAGACAACAGGAAACAATCCAGAGAACACAATCCCACATTTCCAAGAGGTAGAGTGAGTAGTTTTGGGTCATTCAGTGGGCTATGGGTGTTTATCATCATTTAGTGAGAATATAAGAATACAAGATAAAAAGATAACTATTTGTCTTAAATATTTTTCATTAATATAAATTTTTATAAATAGATACATATTTAAGGTTATTTTTTGTTATGCCATATATTTGTTTCTACTCTTGTTTAAGGTATTGTAACTATGCAGCTCATTTAAAAATGTAATATAAAGTTCTAATATTTGAAAGTTATTACTACAATAATTTAAAAATATAAGATAGTTGTTAGTCACCTATAACAATCAAACTTGTAGTAATGTTAGATATATTTTCAAGGTTAAGCAGAAATATTTTAAGTATATTGGTGATCTTCAAATGCTTCACAGACCTACAAAGTGAGGTATTTAAGATGTCTAAATAACCTGAGGCTTTTCATGACAGTGAGCATGTGTACTCCTGGCAGCACCATTCTACTTCATCAAAGGAAGATGAACATTGAGAAACCTTCATATGGAGTTTGCTTTTATTGTGGAAAATCTAGTCATTTGTGCAAGAAACTGCCCTTACACTGACTGCTAACAGTATATTATATAAACTGGAAAAGCAAGACATAACAGAAAAAGACTGCCTAACTTTTCCAAGACAAGGTGAGATAGCTCTTTAAAATGCCTGCTTCAGAGAAAAGTATCTCAGATATTCTAAGCTTGGAGAATAAAGATGAATGCCCAACATTGCAGAGGAAACTTCAATGACTATCCATGTTGCCAAATGACATTGTCATTTGTATAGTTTTGAAAGTTGCTTGCTCTGTACTTTCTGTTTACTCAGAAAATATTAAATCCTTCTTGAGTCTCTGATGGTGTTAAAGATGTAATAGTTATGGTTTTCCTTGTTACTAACTTACAAAAAGAAACTTACATACAAGATGAAAAGTTTATAAGGTTAAGAAACATAACTTAAAATGTTTAAGAAAATGTTTTGAGGTCTGAAAAGATAATTTTGTATTGGTAATACAAGTTAGAATAGAAAGTAAATTATGGGACTGGAGAGATGGCTCAGTGTGTAAGAATTCTTTTGGACCTTTCAGAGGACTCAGGTTCAATTCCCAGCATCCACATGGCAGCTTACAGTACTCTGTAACTCTAGACAAGCATGTGGGCAAACATCAATGAACATAAAATAAATAAATATTTTTTTTAAACCTTTAAAGGAGTAAATTAGGTATACAACTTTGGACTCACTAAGAGAGAATTAATAATGGATAATTTCTCTGAATGTGTGAAATGCAAACGAACTGGATATTGTAAATGTAATTCTTACATGGTAATTCTTATTGTATAGTCTTACTATAAAGGTTAAAACTTTTCTTTTTATTTACACAAGAGGTGAAAATGTTGTTGATTATTTATTTAACTATTTAAAGATATGTGTGTTGCATTTATTTTATGTTGCAGAATAACTTTAAATATGTATAGATATATGGCTGTTTTATCTTGTCTGTCTAAGGTACCTGATTGGTCTAATAAAAATCTGAATGGCCAATAGAGAGGGAGAAGGTATAGAGAGGACTTCTGGGGCAGGAGAATAAAAAGGAAGAAGTTAGGCTCAAGAGAAGAAAGAAAAGGGGATGCCAGGGGAGAGCTGCATAGACATGGAGGAAGCAGGAAATAGAATGTACTGAATGAAAGAAATATAAAAATGCAAGATGTAGGTGAATAGAAACAAGTTTAATTAAGTTAAAAGAGCTAGTAGGACAAGCCTAAGCTAAGGCCAAACATTTATAATTAATAGTAAGTCTCTATGATTTTTATTTACAAGCAGGTTGGTAGCCCAAAGAAAATTTCAACAACAAAGTGGGAATCAATTTCTTCGTTAGTTAAAGGTACAGCAATTTCTGCTGGGTCCATTTCTGTCAGTTGACAAAGTCTTAATTTTTCTTTAAAAATTAAATCAGAAATGTTTTCCACAAATGTTCTTAATTTATTACTTGTTTTATGTGGTAGAAATATCCATTCTAATACAATAATTCCCCTTTGCATTAAAATTCCTGTAGGAGAATGCTTAGAGGGTAAAATAGCCAGAATGCAGTTAAGGTTTGGATCTTCACAATCCACACATTCATCTTGTATTTTTTTTTCTACCAAAGCCAGTTCTCTCTCAACTTTAGCTGACAGTTCTCTCAGACTATTTAAATGCTCATCACCACCTAAGGTTTTGAACAAATTATCCAGTTCATAATTTTTTTATCCCAATAGTGATCTATAAATTGGAAATGGTTCTTAGCAATTTTTGAAAATCATTAAGAGTCCACAATCTATCTCCACTGATTTTTCACCTATTGGGATCTAATTTTTTGTTGATCTGTTTTTTTTTTTTTTTTTTTTTTTTTTTTTTTTTTTTTTTTTTTTTTTTTTTTTTTTTTTTTTTTTTTTTTTTTTTTTTTTTTTTTTTTTTTTTTTTTTTTTTTTTTTTTTTTTTTTTTTTTTTTTTTTTTTTTTTTTTTTTTTTTTTTTTTTTTTTTTTTTTTTTTTT
>PVIH01000448.1:98004-340658 GCA_004025045.1 Sigmodon hispidus | reverse complement strand
TGATCTGTTTTTATATTCTAAATTATTAATGAAATCTCTTCTTTGTCTTATTTCAGGAGCTATTTGCAATCCCCAAGCAGGCAATTTTTTTTCACTTCTTCAAAAATTCTTTCTAATGTATCTATATTTGAGTCAGCCAACAAGATATTGTCCAAGTAGTGGTAAATTGTGGGAATTGCTTATTTATCATTTCTAATGTTCATTGTATAAAATATTGGCACAGAGTAGGACTATTTAATAATCTGCATGGAAGAACTCTTCATTGATATCTCTTTACAGGCCAAGAATTGTTATACGTGGACATTGTAAAGGCAAATTTTTCGTTGTCCTGTTCTTGTAGAGGAATTGTAAAGAAACAGTCTTTTAAATCAAACTGTAATTGGCCAATCTTTATGTAACAAAAAGGCAAAAGAATTGCAGATTTTAGAGAGCTCATTGGCTAGATCACCTTGTTTACGGCTCTTAAATCTGTTAGCATTCTTCATTTTCCAGATTTCTTTTTGATAACAAATATAGAAGAATTCCAAGGGCTCATTGATTCTTCAATATGCTGAGTATTTAATTGCTCCTACACCAGCTGTTTTAAGGCTTGCAATTTCTCTTTTGTTAAAAGCCATATGCTTCTCTGTTAACCATTTTTAAAGGTTGTGCTCTGGGTGCCTTTGAAAAATCAGCAACTGTTGTAACTTGTTTTTGTAGAATCAGAATAGTTAGTGACTACTTCTCATAAAACTTTCTAATATTTTTCCAAAAAATATGTTAGAAATAGCATCTAGACCTCTAGAAATAGCATCTTCTACCCAATTCTCATCATAGTTATAAGATTCTACATTAATTGTATCATGAATCCAATGCTCCAAGGGTGTTGACCTTGCCTTTAAGACCCTACTTATTCTTTTATATTTATGGTTTGTTTCTGTTATTGGAGGAAAGTTAATCTGAATATTTTATTGTTGCAATAAATCTTATCCCCATAAATTCATAGCAATGTTAGCCACATATGGCTTTAATTTTTCTCTATTTCCTTCGGACCTTATGTATTTAAGCCATCTTGCACTCTGTTTTACCTGGGATAATATCCCAATTGTCAAAAAACAAATGTTTACTTCCTGAAGGGGCCAATTTAGATACCAAGACTTTGATGAAATTATTGTTACATCTGCCCCTGTGTCTACAAAACCTTCAGTGACAATGTCATTTATTTGTATTTTTAACTTTGGCCTTTGTTCATTTATAGAAGTTTGCCAAAATATTTGCTTTATACTTTTCCATGAATTTTTGTTCTCTTTTCTATAGCAGTTCTATTGTCCAGAGCAGTGTGGGGTATTTTTTTATTTGTTTTTGTTTGTTTTTCTTTTTTTAATAGGCTTTAGGTTCTTTCATTGCTCTGGGAAAGTGTTTCATCCATGATGGCAGGATAAGACTGAACTGAATTGATGTTTTCAGAATCAAAAAGTTACCTTGTTTGTCTCTTGTTGACCAACACTCACTGATCCAACACCTGTCTTTGCCCTTCCTTCTGCATACCTCAGAAGGGAGGGATGTTCTCTGGAGATTATCTCTAACAAAGACATTGTTTCTGAGAATGCCTTGTTTACAGTCTTTTTTATGTGACCTTGCCCCCCACAGTTGTAAAATTTTTTATTTTTCATTAATTGTATCATGAATCCAGTGCTCCAAGGGTGTTGACCTTGCCTTTAAGACTCTTATTCTTTTATATTGTGAGTTAGCATTTTCATAAGCCAGAGATTCAATTATTATTTATCTGATTTCTGAATGTAATACTATTCTGTCTACCACTACAGTCAATCTTTGCAAAAAATCAGTAATGGTTTCTTTTGGCCCTGGAATCACTTTTTATAAAGAATTCATCTTTCTTTCCTATTTTTTTTAGTTCTATCCCATGCATTCAAGTATGCTTAAATCCAGGATGTTGTCATCATATAGTAATTGCCTTTCTAAATTAGCATAATCTCCCTCTCCAAGAAGTTGATCTTAGGAGAATTCTATGCCTCTATCTCTGGTTTTTTGTTTTTGTTTATTTGATCCTATTATTTTAACCTCATTCTTCTACCATGTCTTCCACTGTAAAAGTGGCATGGCCTCCAAAAAAGCAGTATCCATATCTGACCAGTTTTTAAAGATAATTTGGTTACATGTTGACCAAGAATCTTACAAATAGTACATGCATACCATAAATGACAATTGTTTTCTTGAATCTCCTTAAATTTAGCATTTGTACTAAAGCCCAACTAGTTTCTGAATAATCTAATCATTTCATGATTCCTTTAAAGTTACTGGGTATACAAATGCTGATTGTTTGAAAGCCTTAGGCAGTTTTTGTGAAATATTACAAGATAATGTTGAAATTGGTCCTTTAAATTCCTCTGTCTAGGTCTGAATATATCTGTGTTCTCTCTTAACAGACTTTTCTAAGACTGTCATCTTGGCACTTACATTAACTGACCTTTAAAATGATGAAACAGAAATAATAAAACAAATATTTTAATAGATGTTACAATGATAATCCCATACACGTTATTTATAATCTCTTTTACTGGTTCTAGTTTCAAATCATCTAGAGCAATATCAAAGAAAGACCAACCACTTTCCATTATGCTACTCTTTTCTATTTTTACTATGGGAAAAGATTTTTTTTTCTCTGCCTTAAATGAATTCCCCATTTTAAGAAATCCTAGTTTACTAACCAAACTTGTTATCAATGACAATTCAGATGACTGTGAAGTGGGACCCCTACCTAGTGTATTAGCAGCCCAAGAAAAGGGTCCAAAAAGAGAAAAAAACACAACTCACAAGTAGAAGGAGGCCACTATCTGAACAGAAAACCTATCTAGCCTGTAGTTACTCTGGACATGTGTAGCTCTGGCCAACAAGGTTTCTTTTTTTCTTTTTATAAATTCATGCCCCCAAATTTGAGTACCAAATATTGCACTGAATCAAGTTAGCATATAATGAAAACACAGAGCCAGATATTGAGGAAAAGCTGAACTATCAGAAAGAGAAAACAGACCACAGTCAATTCTCACACAGCCAACTTCTCAGGCCAAACAGGGTAAATGCTATCTTCAAGAGTCCCCAGACTGACTGATTACTTCTAAAAAATGAATAAATCTCTGCTTTCTTCTGCCTTAAATATCTTCTTTGCCCAGCTGTTTCACTTCCTGGTCCAACTCTGTATCATAATTCTAGAGTTAGGATTAAAGGTGTGGGTGACTACTGTTTGGCTGTTAGGCCTTGAACTCACAGAGATACAGAAAGATCTGTTTCCTGAGTAATGGGATTAAAGCATGGATCACCACTTGGTCATATCCTGAGTGATGGGATTAGAGGTATAGGTCACCATTCTCTGACCTGGGTGATTCTGTTCTTTGATATTCCAGGCTGATTTTATTGAATATACAATATATCACCACACCACATGGTGCTACCACTCTTCCATTTTGCACCTATTTCCTCTAAATCTGGCTGGTGACCATACCTTTCTTCTCCCTGTCCCCAGAAATCCTACCTAACTTCTCACCTAGATATTGGCAATTTACCTCTTTATTTATAGAACCAATCAAAAGCACCTTGGCAAAGAAATATCTTCACAGTGTAAATAAATGTTCTGCAACTCTAGTGGGTGGTTGCTGTTTGAGGTGGAGGTGTGGCCTTGCTAGAAGAAATATTGGGTACACAATTTGAGAGGTTATAGTCTGCTTGGTGTTGAGACACACATCTTTAGGAGCAGCACATAAGAGGCAGAAAAGGCACATATCTGAGTTGGAAGCCAGCATGAACTGCAAAATGAGTTCCAGTAAAATCAAGACTATACAGAGAAACCTTGCTTCAAAACAAAGCAAGAGAGGGAGGGAGGGAGGGGGAGAGAGAGAGAGAGAGAGAGAGAGAGAGAGAGAGAGAGAGAGAAAGAGAGAGAGAGAGAGAATATGTTCATAGGCTCACCCCACTTAGGTTTATCCTTTCTTCTTCTTGCTTGTGGTTGAAGATGGCTTGCTGTCATTCTGTCCCTGTCATTATGAACTATAACCCTCTGGAAATGTAAGCCCACAACAACATTTTCATCTATATGGTGCCTTGGTCATTATATTTTATTATCATAACAGAAGAGTAGCTAATTGTATAACTCTATATCTGTTACCTTGTTTCAGAGGATGACAACACATCACAAATCTTTCACACACATGCACACATGCCCCAACCAAGTTATTTTAGAGCAGCTTTCAATTTCACCTATAGATATGTGTAAGATCACAATATGGTACCCTAAAATGTGTCATAGTAGAAAAAAGATTACTTTGAGTGGAAGGCAATTAAGGAAAATCAGACACAAAAGGAGCTTTGCCATCCCATGTGCCTAAAAACAGGTAATAGTTTCTTTGTTAATGGCAGCCCAGCATAGAATTTCCATACAGGAAGAATAGCAGCCTTGCCACTAAAGACAAGATACTGCCAAGAAAGAAGATATAAAAGTAACCCATACTAATTGCCCGTATCTTCTATTATTTTGTTTTGTTTTTCAGAAAGTGTTTCACTATGGAAGCCAGTATTTTAAACCAAGCTGACCTCAAACACATAGTATCACCTGCTTCTGCCTCCCAAGTGCTTATCTTCTATCATTGTACAAACATTTATCTACCTAGAATCTATGTCTTCTGGAAGCTCAAATCCACTTTCTTTTATTTGTTTCCTTCTCTTATGTATGTATGTATGTATGTATGTATGTATGTATGTATGTATGTATGTATTTGATGGTTGTGAGCCACCATGTGGTTGCTGGGACTTGAACTCAGGACCTCTGGAAGAACAGCCAGTGCTCTTAACCTCTGAGCCATCTCTCCAGCCCTGTTTCCTTCTCTTTAAATTCACCCTCTGGGCTGGAGAGATGGCTCAGCAGTTAAGAGCACTGACTGTTCTTCCAGAGGTCCTGAGTTCGATTCCCAGCATCCACATGGCAGCTAACAACTGTCTGTAATTCCAAGATCTGACACCCTTCCACAGTTATACATGCTGGCAAAACATCTATTCACATAAAATAAAAACAGCTATCTTTAAAAAATATGAAAAATAAAAAAAATAAATTCACCCTTCTCTGCCTGAATGAAATACAATACTCAAGGCCTGGTTATTTGGGGCTTTTTCCTATGAAGTATTCTTCATTTTCACAAAGTTAAAACTTTCCGTTTCAAACATACTTCAGCCAAAAGTAGTAGCTTGTGCCTGTGACCCCAGACTTGAGAGGCAAAGGCAGGAGGACCACTACAATTTCTAATCCAGCTTGGTATATACATATTGAGTCCCAGGCCAATCAGGGCTATATAGTGAGACCTTGTTTCAAAACACAAACTGAAAAATAGGGTGCATTGTTTCTTATCAATCTATCATAGGATTATTTTCCCCGTACCACTGACACTAATGCTTAGGAAATGGAGACAAGTGTCTCAGAAGTCCAAGGTCATTTTCTCAGCTGCATGATGACATTCTTTTACTTCTTTTTTTGAGACAGAATTTCATTGTGTATCCCTGGCTTTTCTGAATCTGAAGGAAACAAAAATTCCTGAAAAAAACTTGTGAATAAAATCTCTTGGATTTAATTTCTGTTTCTGCAGAGATTGAAGAACGAATTGAAATTTAAGTAGTGTGGAGAAATTAAAATTTTGTAGGCTCAGAGGTAAATTACTTTATTTTTGACTACTTTTTGCTTTCTCAAACAGCCATTTCTTGCCCCACTCTACACCACTAAATAAAAATTTCTCACGATAATAAATAAAAGTTTCTTAGAAAATATTAACTTAGCAGAACACTAACTTCCACTAATTCAAGAACTAATAATGTCCTCAGATGATATCTTGGGCCTTCCCCCACCTCAATGTACCCACCTCTCTGTTGTACCAGTCTGTGGCAAGTTAAATTCATTGGAGAACACATATGAACACCCTTAAAGCCAAAAAGAATCTCTTTATCAATGGCTGGGCATCTCACAGGGAACTTGCCCAAATCATGCAGCCCTGATCCCCACAGTTCTTAGAGACCACATACTGGTTGAAATGCCTCAGTTAGCAAGAACAGTAAGAAGAAACAGAACTACAGAAGCCAAAAAAAAAAAAGAAAAGAAAAGAAAAGAAAAGAAAAGAAAAGAAAAGAAAAGAAAAGAAAAGAAAAGAAAAGCAGGGTTAGTACATAGTACATGGAGGGGATTCTCATTAGGAACTTTTTCTTTTTCTTTCTTTCTTTTTTTTTTTTTTAAGATTTTCCTGTAGTTTCTCTGGTTGTCCTAGAATTTGCTCTATAGACCAGGCTAGCCTCCAACTCAGAAATTCTCCTGCATCAGGCTCCTGAGTGCTGGAACTAAATTTGCACACTACCATCTCTTGGCCCTAGCCATATCCTTGATCCACTGACTTAGCCTTTGTCTAATTTTGGTAGATAGGCTAGATTTTTGTTTCTTTCTATCATGGAGTCAATTGTACTAAGGTCTATAACACGAGGTTTTCCCACATCAAAGGTCTGAGGCTAACTAAAGTCTTAGGAGCCTATCACAACGAGTGTATTTTAAAGTTGCCTTGATTAGTGACTTTATTATGAAAAACCATAAAAACGGGGGCTGGAGAGATGGCTCAGTGGTTAAGAGCACCGTCTGCTCTTCCAGAGGACCCGGGTTCGATTCCCAGCACCCATATGGCAGCTAACAACTGTCTGTAGTTCCAGTTCCAGGCAAACATCAAGGCAAATAAATAAATAAATAATAAAGTTAAAAAAAAAAAAAAAGAAAAACCATAAAAACTTCATGAGACTGCGTCCGAGCTGAACATGAAATTTGAGGTAACCTAAATCTATGTTCCTGGGTCATGGTCATTTATAATGGCTCCAGAATAAATTTTTATCTTCTTTAAGATGAAAGCAGTGATTTTTAAAATGACACTCACTGTGTAGATGAGGATGGCCTTGAACTCATATTAATCTGACTACTTGAGTGCTAAATGTCAGGCTGCATAGCAGGTTCAAGGCCAACCCAGAGTTACAAGACAAGAAAAGACAAAAAAGGAAAGAGGAAAAAGGAGGGAGGGAAAGCAAGAAAGAGAGAAGAGCAGGAGGAGGAAGAGGAGGAGAAGAAGGATGAGACAGAAGCAGACAAACTCAATCTCAAAAAGCTGATACTGCCTTATTGGAACAGCAAGGGGCCTCAACCTTTTTGAGAGAAGAAAGTTGAATGCATTTAGAGGGATTGAGGAGGTGTATAAATACATAGGTAGCTACCAGGAAGTTACAGCTGCTATTTTTTGTGGTTTAACTAAGAGCAGGTTGGGTTATTTTCAAAACTGAGGCATTTTGTTTCTGCAGGTGGAGCCTAACAGTCAGGCTAGGGCCAAGAAATTATTTATGGCTATGAGCTACTACTTAGTACAGCTTGAGATCAGGGCCAAGTATATCACAGAAATCACACAAGAGATTTATAGAAGGGGGAAGAAAAATTTGCCTCTGAGCAGAGGCAAGAGAAAGAGACAGAGAGAGAGTGGGCTTTTGGGGCAGAAACCTTTTTAAAGGTTGCACTTGGTAACTGGTGTTTATGTGGCTGCTGGTGCTGGGTCACTAAAGGTGGGCTATGAGTACACCTGATCTCTACCGTTTCTTCATTTTGTTCAGTATAAAAGTGAGAAAATAGGAAGGAGTAGTGGTAAGGCAGTGAAAGACTCTGGGTTCTAGGGTTTGACCCAGGCATTCAGTTTAGGTATCCAGTAGATAAGACTTGTCCCGGCTTGCCCAGACATGCCCAGGCTCCCCCGTCCCTCCCCACACAAGCACAAGCCTGCGAGCAGGCAGATAGTAAAAGGGGTTGCTAAGAAACCATCAGATAACCAGAAGTACGTGACCGGGACCGCATACCACAAGAAGCCTGTAATCAGGGAGCCCCCCTCCCAGCAAGCGACCGTTTCCTCCCGCCGGTCCTTCCCGTCACTAGGCCTTCATCCAATAAGTAAAAGTTGTTGTTTAAATGAGCAAATGATTTCCTCGTTTTCCCTATAACCACGCCTTTTGCTTCTGTAAGTCTGCTTCCTGCTCTCCCCTATGCTATAAAAAGCCCCTGAACAAAGCCTCGGCGCGCCAGTCTACTCTCCAAGTTACTGCCGCCCGAGGATATCTTCGTAACCTGAATAAACCCTCTTGCAATTTGCATCTGATCTGTGGCTCAGCTCGGTCTCTGGGACTCGGGGTCTCCTTCTGAGAAAAGGTCCTCATTTGGGGGTCTTTCAGCAGGAATGAAGATGTTGTGCTTTCTAGACTGCTTCCTGTTGTCTGGGGCCATTGACATCTTTGGGGACCCCAAAAAGCTGAAATGCTGGCCAATTCCTAGAAGAACTGGCTATTTCATTTGCTGTCCAGGCTCTGTAGGACCACCTAAGGCTATGAAAGTACAGACAGAATCTGTAAGGCTGGACCACCTGGGGGTAGCTACTTTGAAGCTGTTTGGAGCTCATAGGATGTTGGAACAGGTATGTATCAAGGACAGAAGGCAAAGTTAAGAAATTTAGGAGGACATATTTTCTTAGATGTACATTTGAAAATTTTAATCTTATGATCCTGAGAGTTAAGAGAGAATAGTTCCAAGAACAGGAAAAGGTGGGAGGTTTCCCACACTCAGGAATAAGTGAAATATGTAGGTGGCAAAAAAAGGCTCTGATTGAAAAAACATACTTGAACTCCATTTGACACATAAGAGGTAGATTCAAGTCAACTCACTAAAGCCTATTCTCTCTCTCTGTCTCTCTTTCTGTCTGTCTCTGTCTCTCTGTCTCTCTCATACACACACACACACACACACACACACACACACACACGGAAAACTTTCAGGTATGTTATCATTGCCATTGTTTGTAATGTGTACTGAAATCTACATTGTTGAAAACTCAATAGATTCAAAACTTTTAATCATAGTAAAAGCTTGAGGACTTAAAATCATTTTGGGTTAAAAGCATAAACACTCAAATATAACTTAATTGCCTAATATACCTTATTATCAAATATATTATTACTTATCTAAATATTTTAGAAGCCTGGTGTTGAGCTCTTAGCAAAGACATAGTATTTATGTATAAATCTCCAAGTCAGCTTTTGTTAATCTGAATAGACCTTTATAAATTTAAATTTTATCATCATATAGACTATATTGTAAACCAGAATTGATCATACATAGAGTGTGTTGTAGTAAATACAATCTTAAATTTTTATTGGTAGGCAAAAATTCATGCTAACCGAAAAGATTTTGGAGAGTTGTTATGGTTTCCTTAGTATAAAAAAAAAGATTCAGAAATTTTACAATTATTCAATGCCATATGGTCATCTGATGGTTAAGTCGCATGCCATGTACTCTTTAAGATCATTATCCAAGATGGTTGCTATTTAAAAACATGTATTTCTGATAGATTGTTTTTTTAAAAAATGATAATTGAATCCAAGTTACATACACACACACACACACACACACACACACACACACACACACAGAGTTGAGTCCATCTTATACATATATGCACATATGTGTCCTAAATAAAAATTGAATCATATATATATACATACATATATATATAGTATTTTTTTCTTAGTTAGTATTTTTATTGCTGCAAAGAGATACTATGACAATTGTATTGACATATGGTAACTTACAGTTTCAGAGTTTCAGTTCATTATCATCATGGCAAGAAGCATGGTGGCATGCAGATAGACATAGTGCTGGCTACATCTTTATCAGAATGCAACAGGAAGTAGACTGTGATACTGGCAGTAGCTTGAGCATAGCATACCTCTAATCCTGACCCCACAGTGACACACTTTCTCCAACAAGGCTATACCTCCTAATAGTACTATTCCTTATGAGCTTATAGGAGCTGATTACATTCAAACTACTATAGTCTACTACTGGGCCACTACAAGCTTGTAATAATATTGTAATTCAAAATGCATTTAATCCAACTTCAAAAGTCCCCATAGTCCCTCCTCATAGATTGAGTCTATCTCAGTCTCACCAATGTTTTAAAATCCAAAGTTCAAAGCCTCTACTGAGTTTATTCAGTCTCTTTACTGCAATGCCCTTTAATATCAAAATCAAAAAGCAGATCATATACTTCCAACTTAAAATGGCAAAAGATATACATTGTTCTTCCAAAACATAGGAAGAAAAAATAGTGAGAAAATACTGTACCAAAGCAAGGCCAAAATCTTCTGGGCAAACCGCTAACTCTGCATCTGCATGTCTGATGTCAAATGCTCTTCAGAGCTTCAACTCCTCTAAGCTTTGATGACTTCAACACACATCTTTCTCTTGGGCTGTTTCCACTCCCTGTTTGTAGCTTTCCTTGGCAGGTATCCCACAACTCTGGCATCTCTAACACCATAGATTCTCTAAGGCAATCCAGGCTTTAAATTCACTGCTTCATGCAATGGCTTCCCTAGACCCCCATTTAGGAATACCCTTGACACATGCCTGACCTCCATGGACCCTTTCCTATATCTCTAAATTCAAAACCATGTGGCTAAAGCTGCCAAGTTCTGCTGATTATGACTCCCTTGTTCAAATACATCTTAACAGGTTTTGTCCTTCACTGCTTACACTTGGTTGTCTTGAAACTGGATCTTTAAATTAGGTTTGCCTCAAACTCATTGATTCACTCTCCTCTGCCTTCCAAGTGCTGGGATTAAAGTTGTGTACCACCATACCCTTCCCCAACAGCAGGATCTTCAGCATGGACCTAAATCTAGGAATGAAACAAATGGAAGGCAGGAACACAAAAGAACGGAAGGACAAGACAAATCTCTCTGTTCAAGTCCTCCTCAGGTTTATTATTTCAGCCAATATTTATACAGAATCTCTGCCATGCAGGTAGCTGTGAGGAAAGGGGGTGGGAAATACAAAAGAATGTGGCACGCCTTTGAGGGAGAGTAACAGACAGGGTAGAATTAGTATGGAAATCTATCAGTTATCGCTTGAGGGTCTAGAGGATGTCACCTGCTGAGCTGAGAGAATCAATCCAGACTCTCAGGAGTTATGGTTTAGCTAAAGACAATAGAGAATGACTGCTGGCTAGCTATAGGAGCTAAAATATGGCTAAGTTAGACTTTGGCTCTCAACAATACCCAGCTTTACTTTTATTTAGTTCTTTTTCACAAATTGGAAGCTTAGCTGGAGGGGATCTTGTCCTGAGGTCACCACTCCCTTTATTGCATTTCTTAATCAATTTACCTCCTTGAACACCTCCTTGTAACATTTTGTATTTTTAGTTGCTCAGCTTGCTCCTTTTTATTATAAATCTCCATTAGAGTTACCACAGGTAACCACATAACAGAATCTATACTAGGCTGTTTTGAGATTTTTCTCTTCCAATGGAATTAATGCAAAACACTTCACTTTAACCTATGGCAGACTATTCAGACAAGGGCAAAAGGCAGCCATATTGTTCACCAAAGTATCACAACAATCTCTAGGCAACATACTAAAATTTTCCTCTTCTGAAACCCCTTGAAGGACCACACACACACACACACACACACACACACACACACACACACACACAATTCATCCAACCACACTTAACATTGCTATCTTCCATGCTTCTACTAGTATGACTCCTTAAGAAGTACACATTCTACTGCTTTCCTAACCCAAAGTACCAAAGTCCAAATTTCTCTAGGCAAAAGCATATTCAGGCCTATCACAGAAATATGCTAGTCCGTGGTACCAACATCTCTCAAAGTTAGGGTTTCTATTGCTGTAAAGAGACACTATGATCATGGCAACTCTTATAAGAAAACTTTTAATTGTAATGGCTTGCTTACAGATTCAGATGTTCAGTCCATTATCATTATGGCAGAAAACATGGTGGCAAGTAGCCACATGGTGTGGCTACATCTTTACCAGAAGGCAACAGGAAATGAACTATGACACTGGGAGTAGTTTGAGCATAAGAAACCTTAGAACTCACCCTGACAGTGACATACTTCCTCCAACAAGGTGATACCTATTCCAAAAAAAAGCCACACTTTCTAATAGTGCCAGTTTTTATGAGCCAATTACATCTAAACAACCATATTTAATAAGCCTTTTGTTATTAGTTTAAAACCAAGTTTTGTTCCTATGATTTTAAACTCTACCCAATGAATTACAAATATTGAGATAGAGTTTACAGCATAAGCAATCATAAGACAGTTTTTTTTTAGAGAAGAATGCAAAGAAAGCATAAAGATGAAAGATTTTTAAGAATGGAAAATTGTAAAAACTTAAGAGATAAGAGACTTTTGGACCAGGGCTGAAGAAATGGCTCAGAGATTAAGAGCATTGATTAGTCTTTCAGAAGTCCTGAATTCAATTACAAACAACCAAATGGCAGCTCATAATCTATAATGAGATCTGTTTCCCTTTTCTGACATCCAGGGAGACAGAATGCTGTATACATAATAAATAAATCTTTTTAAAAAAGAAACTTTAGGATCATTTGTTTGTATGGTGATGGAAATTGTTAAAATCTTTGAGAATTTGGACATCAAGTACATCAACTTTTTGGTCATTAATCTGTATCAAGGCCAAACTGTGGTGATAAAAATCTAAGTCCATGAAGGAAGAGAGAGTTGCAAATCAGAACACTGCAATCAAGGGAGGAATTGTTTCTATAAGCTACAAGAGGGAGCTGAAAGATGAAGTGGCAAGATAGCAGGCTGAAGATGAAGATATGAAGATAGCCAGGAGAGAACAGGGGAAAGGGAGCCAGGAAGGGTAAAAATCAAGCCAGATTTAAGAGAAGAGAGAGAGGGAGGAAGAAAGCTGTGTAACAAGAAGGCTTCTGGTGGAAAAGAAGCACATATGAACCACGCAGATCCAGACCTCAACTGCATTTTGGTTATTTTACCTTCTAAGCATTTTCCTACAGGAGTCATAATGCAAAGAGAAAATATTATATTAGAATGGATATTTTGCTGCATAGTCCAAGTAAAAAGTTGAAAACATATGTCAAAAAGATTTCTGACTTGATTTTTAAAGAAAAATTTAGACTTCATCAGTTGACTGGAAAGGACCCAGCAGAAATCATTGTACCTTTGACTAATGAAGAAATTGATCGATTATGGGCAGACAGTGAACCTTGGCAAAAAGCCTGTAGTAACTTCTTGGGAAAGATTAATAACAAATATCCCCAAAGCAAAAGAATTCAATTTATAAAGGAAACTAACTGGATTTTCCCTCATGTGGTACAAGATAAACCTATTTCTAGAGCTCCTACATTTTATACTGATACAAACAAATCAGGAAAAGCCAGTGACAAATCAGAAAAATTTTAAGAAGTGGCTCAAAGCCCTTATAATTCTGTTCCGAAGTCAAAACTATATGCTATTATTATATTGTTATTATATTATTATACTTCTTAGCATAGTAACTGAATATCAGTATGCAGAAGTTGTCTTATACATCAAGACTGCTGATTTCATTACTGATGACACAGAATTATATGTTGTTTACACAACTACAGGATATCATCAGAAATAGAATTCATCCTATGTACATAACACATATCAGATCTCATACAGGCTTTCAGGGCCCTTTGATACAGTGTAATGATGACACTGACCGGTTATCAATAGGAAACATGCTGGAAGCCTAGGGATTTCATAAGCAACATCATGTCAATAGCAAGAGATTAAAAAAGAGCTTTTCTATCACTTGGCATCAGGCCAAGAAAATTCTACAGAATTTTACTAATTGCTCCCTCTATAACCAACAATCTTTACCTTTGGAAGTAATCCTAAGGGTACACAGAAAAATGTGTTTCACTTTCCGGGATTTGAAAAGATAAAATATGTGCATCATACCATCGATACTTACTCAGGAATGCAATGGGAAACTGCCATGAGTTCTGAAAAAGTTGATGCTATACTCACTCACCTTTTGAAAGCTATGACCATAATGGAAATTTCTGCTCAAATTAAGACTGACAATGCTCCAGCATATATTTTCCAGAAAATGAAGCAGATTTTGGGATAATATGATATAAAACACATTACAGGGATACCACATAATCCCACAGGGCAAGCAGTTGTGGAGATATCTCATCTTATTTTAAAAGATGCTTCATAAACAGAAAGGTGAAATGAAAAAACCTAGGGAGAGATTTCATAATGCTTTACTGACCTTGAGTTTTCTTAATGCTAATGAGAAAGAACATGAACTACAGAGAGACACTGGGTAATAGAAAAAACTTCTGAGTTAAACCAACCTATCTAGTTCAAGGATGTACTAACTTCAGAACGGAAGCCAGAATACGTGCTTTGATAGAAGTTTTGCTTTTGTTCCCACAGGAGAAGAAAAGATATGGATACCAACAAAATTAATAAAGATCCTATTTAAAAAAGAGACCCCTCCTGAGAAGAAGTAATGGCTTATGCACTGATATGAAAATTGGATACATGGTAAGAAAAATTCACTTAGTAAGACTGGGGCAGGGTCTCATTTTTTGTCTTTACAGAAGAATAGATACAACCATCTTCAAGACATTAAAAGGAAACTGAACGCTTGGACATCCAAAGCTGAAGGGAGACCACGTCTGAAAAAATTACAAACAAAGGAATATAAGTACAACTGGTACCAATATGAAATATTGGGTAATTTCTCAATTCTCACTGCTTTACATCTATATCTCCTTAAAAAAATTTAGTTCTGCTTTGATTATAAATAAAGTTGACTTTGGAGTTGGAGTAAGTGGGTTTCTCCCTCTCTAAACCCAACCACATTGGTAAAGAAAACTTGAGAGATTCTGTCTCATATCAGAAAAGCCACCTGGTGTGGGACAAAAGACAGCCAGAATATATAGAGACCAATATTATTGTAATTTTATCTCTAATCCTATTTCTCTGTGTATTTCCTCCTTCTTAACCTTAAAATCTTCTCTGCTCCAGACCTTGCATAGTTAATAAGGAAGCCCGACTGTTATCCCACCTCTCTTTTTCTCAGGCTACCGGGAAGATTTCGGACATTCAGACCGAACGTGCTAACCCTAACCAAAAGCAACCCACAATCTTTCAAAATAAGAAGCGTGTTCTGCTTGGAGAAACCGGCAAGGAAAAACTCTCTTGGTACTACAAAAAACGTCAGTTTAGGATTCAAGACGCCTAAGGAGGCCATCGAGGGCACCTACATAGACAAGAAATGCCCCTTCACTGGTAACGTCTCCATCCGAGGTCGTATCCTGTCTGGTGTCGTTACCAAGATGAAGATGCAGAGGACCATTGTCATTTGCCACAACTATCTCCATTACATCCTGAAGTACAATCGCTTTGAGAAGCGCCACAAGAACATGTCTGGGCACCTGTCCCCGTGTTTCAGAGATGTACAGATCGGAGACATTGTCACCGTGGGAGAGTGAAGGCCCCTGAGCAAGACGGTGCGCTTTAATGTGCTCAAGGTCACCAAGGCTGCTGGCACCAAGAAGCAGTTTCAGAAATTCTGAGAGGATTGACCAACTCCCTAGAACAAATAAAGTTATTTTCCAGCAGAAAAAAAAAAAATCTTCTCTGCATACAATTTTCTCCTGAAGACTTAAAATCTTCACTTGGCATTAATAACATTTAGGTTTTCCACTATAAACAATAATTTCTCCTACCAGCAATCTCAAAACATCTGGAAAGAAGATGGGACCCACACTACAATGATTCAAAAAAGAGAGACACAGAGACAGAGAAAGAACAAACCTGGTATATACCACGCAATGATTACTTTTGAAATATAGACCTTTCAGGATAGTTGCAAGATAGCTCTCCCTGATTATCCTTCATGTCATATCTTCAACAAGATTCCCAGATGGACCTACTCAGTACTCTGAGAATGGTTATAGATGTTTATAGTCAATCCATTAGGACATAACTATTGTTTTAGTTTTTACAGGACCCCACAGAGATGCCATTGCCCACAAGTCAGCAGGAAGCAACCTTATGAAAAACTACACCCCTCCTCTCATAAGTTTTGTTCTCTGAGGGTTATGGATGATTATCATTTTGATAGGGTAGTTATAAGTTAAAATTGAGTTGGAAATAGAACAATAATATAGACATAGGTAGATTATTGTATTACCTGTAAACAATTATTAGACAAATATAAGCCAAAAGCAATTTGCACTGATATGGATGCTTGTATATTGATACAAATGTGAAATCATTTTATATGTTTGATTGAGATAATTTGTATATTGATACAAATTTAAATCTGAAATTGTTTTAAATGTCTAAGATAACTTGTATATTGGTACAAAATTGAATCTCTAGTTGCCCTATTTTGCACATTTCTACCTCTGCTTAAAATATTTTGCACATTAATGCATATTAAGCATATTATTGTCATTCCCACCATGCAACTTCTACCTCTGTTTATATATACTAGTCATAATGTATAATTACATTAGTCATAATATATACATAAGATGTTTTGTATACCTCTGTTTAGATATTTTGTATAATGATATATATTTAGGATATTGTTGTCACTATGCACAATATGTGTACCCTGTTTAATGTTTATATGATAGTCATACTTGAAGTCATCATTTAGAGACTGTACACCTATTTATAGATTGCCTATTTTTACAATGTGAGCTTCAGTCTTTAGAATAATTCAAGTTGTAGATCACCATTACTTAGGCTTGCCATGTAATAGTCATGTTGTTTAGGTTTTCCAGATATACACTAGAATATATCAGATAGACAGGTGTCTTCAACCACTTCATAAGACCTAGAGAATATGGTATTTAATGTTTTGTTATTCAGAATTGGGCCATGAGAGACTCAACAACTCCTGGCATCACTGTTCCTTTCCCAAGATGGTGTTAGGTATCAAGGACATCCCACAAAGAATTTGTCTTCCTTGGCAGACAATGGCCTGATGGGCAAAGATCTGCCCTACATCAACTGCTGTCAGTAAGTATGCTGTCCAATCTGGATAAGCAGGATGAAGGATAGAGACTGTCAATGCCTGCCTAGACAGGATAAGACTCTTTCTCCAAAAATGCCCTGCTTCTAAAGACATCTATCAGATATCATAGGCCTGTGGCAAGAAAAGTGGATGCTCCAACTGGGTGACTGTCCAGGTAGCTGACTATCATTTGGAAACTACTCTCTTGTGCTTCCAACCTGTAGGTAATACATTTTCTCTCTCAGGTCTTGATGAGGTTGAAGACTAGATAGAAAAAGTTACTATCATGTCATATCTTAGCAAGGAGAATTCAGGTATTGGATTCTTATTATTCAAGATAAACAGCCTTGTTCATTAAATATTCTAGACATTTAAGATACATCTTGTATTTGTTGTTTGTTACTTGTAGTATGACCTTGCTTATGTTAGTGCCTTTCCCTCCCCAGACATTACCTGATGATGATTCCTATAGTATATAATCTTATACTTAATTTAGAACTTTCTTAGTTAGGCAAAAGGGGAAGATGTAGTGGGATTCATGCATTATTTAAGAAGCTTTAGTAGTTCCTGAGAATCAGGACCCCAACTGTGCATGGCCAGAATTGATTGAGACCCAGAAACACCGACTCCCCCATTCCTGCTCATCCCTGATTTCTCTAGGAGTAGACTGAACCAACCTTTGTGAGACATTTCACTCTCCAAAAATTGTCTTAAGGTCCAACTTGTATCAGTGAGTGGTTATATAACCCCTTAATAAATATTAATCTTTATATGATATATTGCACGTAAATATTTTCCCTGATAGAGCTGCCCATGTAGTGAGTACCCCAAGGGCATAGAAACTGGCTCCAGGAACAAGTAGACACTTATGGCATAGGACAAGGAGAGGGATGGTTAATGGACAAAGAGAAACAACCAGTAACTCCACCCAAGAGAGAATTCCAATTATGTAGAAATCACTTGGATGTAGAGAACATATAACATGCAGGACTTATCAGGCAGCTCTTTGGGGATGTAAAAACAATTTGCTAATTATAGACCCAGGAAGGCACAAAGAGAGAGCAGGTAGCTCCAAGTGGGAAGAAGCAAAGGAAAGAGTGCCGGGCTGCAGCAAGTGATACTATAGCTCCTGGCAGAGCTAAGAGAGAAGAAAGAGCAGGAGAAAGGGGAGATATCCATGTGGGTGCAGTAGGCCAGACGGTGGGATCCAGAGAATCATATGGGTACCCATATGGAGAGTACAGCAGGCCAAAGAGAAGTGGTAGCTAAAGAATCAAGACCCTAGAATCTGAAATCAAATGCACAAATCATAGAGGCATACCTTAGGAAGAGTTAGACTAGCCAGTTTGGTTTGGAGCTGGTGCTGTGGGGAAGAACAGCAGCTGGCCTACTCCTTTGCTTTTTCACCTTCCTGCTAAGCATTGCTCCCACTTTGCAACAAATTTACAGACCTACCAGATTTAACTTAAAAACAGGACATTTACACCGTGGGGAAAGTGGAGACAAGACAAAAACAAATGGGACTTGAAGCAGGGAAAAGAGATATAGGGAAAGGGATTTCCTTTTCCATTTCTCTCCATTATTTGCAGTACTTGTATATGTCCTACATAATATAGGGACATAGGGTATCATTAATTATCTAACAAATATTGAGTCCAAATTTGATTGCAAAAGTGAATCAATTTTGAGCCCTTCAGGTCAGGTGCCAGATAGAGAGGATGGAGGCTTTTTACGGATGATTCTGTTCCCACAAGTGAGGAAGAGGGGAAATGAGAGGGCCAGGCAAATATCACAACAGCCTGCCCTAATAGTTCAGTTATGAGTTAAGCCTTGGTCCATGCTTCTTGGCACTGAACAGGCAGTTTCTGAGGGAGACACAAAGAAAGAACAATCTTCAATACCTCCAGCAGCAAGAACAAGGAAGCATGGTACATGCCAGGCCTGAGCCTCTACAACAGCTCAAGGTGATAACCAAGTAAGGACAGAGCCTGGAATTTTTCCAGGTCTGTCCCAAAATGGAATAGCTATAGCCTAAACCAGCCCTTGACTAGCTCTAGCCAATTAGAACACACTAATATATTTGCCACTTGCTTAAGCCAATCATATTTGAATGCACTAACTGCTCAAGGACTACCCCTTAACTGTGCTTAAAAGGAGCCTACATGTCCCTCTCAGGGTTGTTTCCATTTTTGCTTTTGTGTGGGATGGCCAGCCCCAGTATGCTAGAACCTTTCTCAAGATAATAAACACTCCTACTGACTGCATACATAAATAATGATCTTTTGTGGGACTTCTCCATGAACCTAACAGGAAGTTTCAAGGCCTGAATCCTTTTAGAGTCCACAAGAAATCCCATCAAAGACTACCAGACACAAATGCAATCAACAAGAGTGTTTAATAATAATAATAAAAAAAATTCCAGCATGCTGGGGTCAAACCATCTGACAAAGTGGCAAAATGGTGACTCCAAGAGAAGCTCACAGGCTCTCTTTAAGCAGGATTAGAGGAATTTCAGCTGTCATCAAGTGTACTTTGAAGTGATTGGGACTATACTCTCATTCGTATAGAAATCATTTCATGATTGGTTCATGACATCTGGGCAGTGTGTGTCCAAAGTCTGGACCCCCAGAGACCACTAAGAGACCAAATCCAATGCAAAATCAAAGAGTCTTTATTGAGGGTTGATTCCAGCTTCTCAGTCTGTTACATCAGTAGAATTGAGAGACATTGAACAGAAAGGGTTAGGGTTTTTATTTTGGTTAGACGAAAGTGAGGACCTTGGAGACTTCAAAGCTGCATGGTTATAGACTTAGGACTGGTCCATGCTTGGGCTAGGGGTATCTGTTTCAAGTTAGTTGGCTGCCTTGGATTTAGGAAGTTACAACTTTTAGTGGTGGTTACTGTGTTTTATCTTATCTCAGCAGTAGGACATCTGGAGAGTGTCTGCTCTATTTCTGATTGGTTCCTTCCCATGGAGGGGGAGGATGTTTGTGGTTTTTTCATTAAGTCAGGATAACTAAGGTTAGGGAGAGTGTCACTTCCTGCTGAATCAGAGGCCTGCACCCTGTTAAGTCTCATTTCCTGTCATGGCTGTCATGTGCTAAGGCAGTGGCACTCTGGGCCTTGTTCTCTCAGTCAGCAACTATGGTTTCAGTGTTAAGGGTCTGTTTGCTGTGCCAGGGCTCTGTTTGACTGAAAATAGCACACTTTTTGCTTTTGGCCAGGTAAGATCCTGATTGACTACCAGACTGGTTGTACAAAACAGAACAACTGGCCCTGTTAGAGTCAGTCCTGTTATAAAAGGGGAGGACTGTTTCATTCCAATGCATCCCTATGGACCATTGACCATAGGGACCAAATGAGGAAGATACAAGCTATTTAGTGTATTGTCAAACAATGGACAAGGGTCTAGGCTAAAAGTCCTATGAGACACGGCACCTGATACCACGGCTATCTAATGAAGTCAAAGATGCAAACCATGCAAAGAAAATCCAAAAAACCTAAACCAAAAACCTTATCCGAGGGAAAGTGTCAGAGCTGTGTACCTCTGCCTCCACAAGTACCAGAGACTAGGAATCATTTACACCAACTGAAGGGAATCACTCGCCAATTGCTGGTGATTGGATGGGGAGCAAAGCAGTCTATGAACCAGAAAGCAAATTGTTTGCAAGTGAAATGGGTGGGTAGGGTCTAGTTGTGGCTCAGACTTCCAGGGGGAACATAGTTGCCAGGGTATCCTATCTGAGTCACAGAACCAATATTAGGGTTTAGCATCTGAAGAGTGCCTTGGTGGATTGTGGCCAAAGAATGCCACAGAAACAGCAGCATGCAACAGATCTCATACAAGAGATTTATTGAAGAGGGAAGCAAAAGGCCACCTCTGGGTAGAGACAAGAAAAAGAAAGAAACAGATGCAGGCCATGATGGCAGGGACTTTTTAAAGTGTATGTGTGTCATATTTTGGCTGCTGGCACTAAGTCACTAAGGGCTGGCTGGGTGTACCTGATTTATACCAGATATAACTCCCCAGTTTATTTGATAGTTTGCCTAGATTATGTTCCCATCCTGTATGCAGTCTCTTCATTCTGCTGATCGCTTCCTTTGTATGCCCAAGATTCCATTGTCAATTCACCTTTGTTTCATGTGCTATTGGAATCCTTTTCAGAAAGTTCTTGCCTGAATCTTGAATATTTTTCCTATAGTTTTCTTTGGTAGTTTCAATTTCAGTTTAACATTTGATCCACAGTGAGCTGATTTTTTTGTGCAAGATGAGAGATAAAGATTAAATTTCAGGGTCCTGGAGGGATGGTTCAATGATTAAGAGCACTGGTTGCTCTTCCAGAGGATATATAGGCAAAACATCAATGTGCATAAAAATAAATAAATCTCTTTTAAAAAAGATCAAATTTCAGCCTTTGATGTGTATAAATATAGCTTTTCCAGGACCTTTGTTAAAGAATCTATCTTTCCTTCAATGTATTTTTTTAACAGCTTTGTCAAAAATTAGTTGGCTGTATCTGTGTGGGTTCACCTTCAGGTCCTCTGTTCCATTCTACTACTCTGTATGTCTGTTTTTCCTGATACCATGCTGTATTTGTTACTGTGTCTGTGAGATATAATTTGAGATCTGATATTGCCATGGCCACCATTGCTTTCTTCTGAAGATAGCATTGGCTATGCAGTCCTTTTGTGCTCTCAAGTAAATTTTATGATTCTGTGAAGGATATCATAATTTCACTGGATAAATTTTCTACAATGCAATAATTTTATTAAATGGATCCTCTGTGTCTTTTCTGGTTATTGGAGTTCCTTCCTTCCCAGGCATTCTTATATTTGGTCTCTGTGGGGTCCTGGGGTTGCACAAATAATGGGAAGAAGCTATTTATCAGAAGCAAACTTTATTTCATCACCACAGGGTACCAAAACTTCTAGTTAGCCAGGGCCACATACCAATTAGAATTTATCACTGGGGGGGCTGGAGAGATGGCTCAGCGGTTAAGAGCACCATCTGCTCTTCCAGAGGACCTGGGTTCGATTCCCAGCACCCACATGGCAGCTAACAACTGTCTGTAGTTCCAGTTCCAGGCAAAACACCAAGGCAAATAAATAAATAAATAAAAGTGTTTAAAAAAAAAAAAAGAATTTATCACTGGGATCCTAAGAGAGGCCATGACCTTCTTTTTACAGCAAAAAAAAAGAAAAAAGAAAAAAGAAAAAAAAGCCAGACACTAGACATGAGTAAATCATATGATAGCTGCAGAGCTCTTGGTCTTATCTTTAGTGGGTTCTCAAGATTTATGAAGACTCTCTATTGGATAGTCGAGTTGTCCAGTCTTCCATCAGGAACAGGCTTGAGATGGACTGGTGAACCCATGTCCTGATTCTGTTGACTTTCATGACAGCTGGGAAAGTCAGGGTTACTGTGTTGCCCCTTCAGCATGGCCCAAGGGCCTCTTTGTGATGTCTCTGGACCCAGATGAGGTCTCCTTGTTAATGGTTATGTGACTTGGCAGTTGGCAGCTTGTAGATATCTCTTAGGAGTGGAAAAATATTCTCCTGGATGGTCTGGAGAGCCTGGATGGACTTGTATTCAGACATCTTAGCCATGATTTCTGAAGGGAGCTTTGGAACCAGGGGAGGGGGCCTGCCAAAAAACGATTTCATGGGGTTTTAATCCACAAGAGCAGGGAGTGTGCCATACCCAGAACAGAGCCAAGAGTAGGACATCTGGAGAGTGTCTGCTCTATTTCTGATTGGTTCCTTCCCATGGAGGGGGAGTCATCATCAGTTTCTAGGGTTATTTTAGTCAAAAATCTCTTTTAGGGTAAGATTTGTCCTTTCTAGCTGTCCTGAACTCTGGGAGTGGTATGCACAATTTAATTTTTTATTAGTCCCCAATATTTTAACTATACCTTGTGATACCATAGAGATGAAAGTTGGCACATAGTCTGATAGTATAACAGAAGGAAGTCAATTGCTTGGGACAAGTTTATCGGTAATCTTTCTGACGGCTGTGGATCTGCCCTCTTTTCTAGTACAGTAGGCTTCTACTCAACCTGAAAAAGTGTTGATAAACACTAGCAGGTATTTATACCCATTCTTGCCAGGTTTTATCTCAGTGAAGTCTACCTCCCAGTGGACTGCAGTTGGGGGGGGCGGTTTCCTCTTTTTGAGAGAGCTCTTTCTTTTATGGGTTACTAGCCTGCTAAAGGAAGCATTGAGTCACACAGTATTCCACCAATTGAATTATGTTGAGAATTTTGAATTTTGAGTGTCCCAGGAGTACTTTCAATTTTCTTTGACCTAAATGTATTACCCTATGAATTTGGCAGATCAAAAACTTGGCCAGTTTGGTTGGCAGGATGAGTCTTTTATTTGTAGATTACGTTCATTCATTTTTAACCAGAGTGTTTGGTAAAGAGGCAAAGTATCATCTTGGGTAGAGTAATCTGACATTGCAGGCAATGAAGGGTACAATATTGTTATCAGTAAATTGGTGTCAGCTAGGGAAGCCTCCGTGACTGTATGATCTGCACATCTATTGCCCTGGGATTCATAAAAGTTTCCTTTCTGATGTCCTGGGCAATGGTCTCTTGGGGAACCAGAGGAAAGAGAGTAACTCTAGCAACTCTTGTTTCTTAAGTCTTCCTTCAGCAGTTATCAAGCCTCTTTCTCTGTAGATCGCCCCGTGGACATGTGCCATTGCAAAAGCGTATAAACATTGATAGTTTTGTCTTTTCCTAATTGTAGGGTCTCAGTTAGGGCAATTAGCTCAGTCTTTGCTGCTGAGGTGCCAGAGGGCAAGGCTTTAGCCCAGATAATTTCTGAGGGTGTAACTACTGCCGTTCCTACATACTCATTTTTTTCCCAAGTGAAACTACTGCAGTCCATGAAGTATCTGAGGTTTGGATCCAGTCAAGGAATGTTAGTCAAATCCAGTCAAATCCCCTGTACTTGCTGAAGTATCTCTGGGCAGTCATGGATGATGTCTGAATATGGGTTAAGCAGCAAGGTCGCTGGGTCGAGAGAAGTACTTGGAGGAATCTAAACGCAACGGGGGTTGGGGAGCAAGGCATGCTAGTATGTCAACTAGGCATTGGTGATCAGGGTGATTTTTGAGAACTCCCTCTATTGAGTGGGGAGTAGTTATGGTTAGAGGTTGCCCCAGAGTCAATTTGTCAGTGTCCTTGACAAAAAAGGCTATAGCTGCAATGATATGGAAGCATCCGGGCCATCAAGAGGCCATGGGATCCAATTTTTTGGATAAATACGCTACAGGTCTTTTCCAGAGTCAAGTCAGGACCCCCTTAGCTAGCTCTGCTCTTTCATCTAAGAATAGTTGTAAGGCTTGCTTAAGTCTGGCAAAGCCAAGGCAGGGGCTTTCAGGAGAGTTTCCTTTTTAGCTTTTAAAGCCTCTTCTTGAGTCTCAGTGCAGACAAAGGACTCCTCAGTCCCACAGGTAATCTAATATAAGGGTTTGGCTATTTCAGTAAATCCTGGTATCTAGAGTCAGCAGAATGCAGCTGAGCCTAGAACTTCTTGGATTTGCCTCCATGTCTTTGGAGCTAAAATATCTGGAATAATTTGTTTCCAGACAGGTGGTAGCCATCTCTTGCCATCTTTTAGAATGCATCATGAATATCCATCTCTTACCTTCTTTCAGAATATATCATGAATATGTGATTTCTGAGATGCAGATCTGGTTCTTTTTAGCTAACTTCTTATATTCCAGCTGATCTAAGGCTTACAGTAAATCTCTAGTACCTGTAAGCAAGAGTTCTGGTAATTGGAAGCAATCAAGAGATCAATCGCATACTAACGGAGGCTTACCTCTGGTTATGAGGTCTAGACTCCTTGGAGAGCTACTATGGGATTATGCTCTTGTACACTGTAAATATTTGTCCCTCCTATTGGCTTAATAAAATGCTAATTGACCAGGCTGGAGAGATGACTCAGAAGTTAAGAGCACTGACTGTTCTTCCAGAGGTCCTGAGTTCAATTCCCAGCATCCACATGGTGGCTCACAACCATCTATGATGACATCTGGTACCCTCTTCTATATACTGTATACATAATAAATGAATCTTTAAAAAAAAATGCTAATTGATCAGAAGGCAAAAAGGAAGTATAGATGGGACTACCAGACTAAGAAAACTCTGGGAAGAGGAAGAGCAGAACAGAGATGCCAGGGAGATGCAGAGGAAAAGGAATGAGACTGCTGCTATGAGAAAAAGTACTGAGTCATGAGGCTAATCATGGGTCAGTTTAAGAGTAACAAGTAATACACCTGAGCCATAGACCAAACAACATGTAATTAACATAAAACTTTGTGTGATTATTTGGGACTGTTGGTCCAGATCTCAGGGCTAAGCCAGGCCAGAAACTTCTTACTACGGATGGTTGAGGCGTTTTTTAATTTCCAGTGTAGATAAATTCAGGTTAGCTGCCTACTGAGACCTGGGTCTGGGTCATGCCATTTGAAGACAAAGATGGACTGACTCTTGGTCTCCAAGGCTAAAATGAATAAGGCATTTTTAAGGTCTAGAATTGAGTAAATTTGAAGCTCTGAGAAGGAGAGTGCATAGAGGTTGGTGACAAGTGGATGAATATCTTCAAGCCATTTGTTAACTGCCCTAAGGTCCTGCAACAGCTGATAATCATTGGTCCCTGGCTTTTGGCCTGGCAGATTCAGGTGTTCCATGAAGACTGGCAAAGCACTAGAAATTCATGCTCCAGAAGCCAGTTGATATGTTTATAATGCCCAATTTGGCTTCCAGAGTCACGGGGTACTGCCTTACCCAAATCCATTAGACACTTGCTTTTAAGGTAACTATGACTGGGAACTGCCCTATTGCTAGCCCTGGAATATTGGTTTCTAGCCATATTCCAGGGATGGAATGTTGGAGTTCAAGCATTAAAGGATGCTTCTTAAATAAGGGTTGCCATCTACATCAAAATGGCCCCATGGCATGGAAGGAAAGAGCAGTAGTCACCTCAATTTGTGGTTTCCCAAAGCAAGTATGGAGTGGGCTTGACTCTAGAGGTGAATGACAAAAGGGAGAAGGAAAGGAAGAGGAATTCTGGGAGGAAGCAGAGGGTTTAGGAAAAGATAAAGTGGCAGGGGAGTTATCAGCTGTGCTGTTCCCCATTGGAGAGGAATTAAAGGTAGTATTATTCCATGCTGTTTTCTGGAGGCAGGCTATAGGAATCAGAGAAGGAAGGTATGACTGCAGGAGTTTGGACTGGTTAGGCTTTCCTTTTGATTTCTTCAGTTGAATGGGAAGAATGTCAGTTTTATTCTCACAGGAAAGAATAAGGGGTTTTAACTAGAATATGGGATTGACCAGGAGATAGTTCCAAGTCACAATTTAGGGGCTCTGGTCTAGATGGCCCGAATGGCCGAGATGACAAAAAAACAACATCCTGGTCCCTAACAATAAGCTTAAGATTGAAAGAACTGTGGATATATATTACATACTTAATAAAATCTGAATATTAGGGGAGAAGTCACACAGTCAAATCCTAGGCAGACAGCTCAGATCCTTGAATACAAAGATAAACAGATGAGAGTCAATCACACACACCTTTAATCCCAGCACAGGGAAAGCTGGGAGTGGTGACCAACACCCTTTATCCCACAACTCCAGAGACAAAAACTTCTTCTGTTTCTGTGAGTTCAAGGCTACATACCTTTAATGCTAACCTGGATGGGATAGGGTGTATAAGGGCTTGTAGAAACCCAGAGAGACAGAAGCACTGGCAGAAGCAACCAGGAGCAAGGCTGAGGAAGTTGCAAGACAGCTGGATGAGAATTGACTGTGGTGTTTCCTTTGTCTGATATTTCAGCCTTCCCCCCAATATTTGACTCCAAGTCTCATTCATGCTACTACAAGAACCTTTAGGAGACCATCTAACTCTGAAGGCTAGATATTCTAATGAACAAAGTACCCTAAGTCTGGTTTCACAGAGGTGGTAGACACTGTTGTCACATCGCTGAAGTCCTGAAAATGAGAAATGACAAGGTCCAAAAGTATATTAGGTTTAGAGGAAGCTTGACCCATGGTGGGAATTAATTCATAAGCAAGTACAACAAGGAGAACAATAAACAACACAACAAGTAAACAAAAGCAAGAAGATGTAAATCTAGCAGACACAGATGGGAGACTTTTATACAGTGGGCCATGTGGTCCTGAACCAGTCTCCAAAGGCACAAATGAGCAACCCAATGGCCAGAGGAGGGGTTGAGTTATTCTTCCTTACCTTCCAGGTCAGACTAACAAGCCTCAGTTTTTCAGGGCAACAGATACAGAAATCACATAAAAACTTACCAATAGGCCAGAATTAAGTTGCCAACGATTGGGGTGTCCTCCCAGATTTGTGAAATCTCAAATAATCCCCCAAAATATTGGGTCCTAGGGTTGTTCAAATAATGGGGACCAGACCACCAAAGCTGATTATCTAGAAGCAAACTTTATTTCATCACCACGGGGTACCAAAAATTCTAGCTAACTAGGGTTACGGGCCAATTAGGATTTGTCACTGTAACCCTAAGAAGAGGCCACAAGCTTCTTTTTATAGCAAAAAACCATATGTCAGGTGGTGAGTCAAAGGAATTTTTATAATCTAATCTAGACGGTTTTTTCATGACAGAGTTTCTCTGGCTACCTGTCCTCAAACTCACTCTGTAGATCTACTGGACCCCTCATATAGCATCAAGATCTTGGTCATCTAGTTCTGCCAGGAAATCCACATGGTGGTTGGGGATAATGAAGGAGGAGATGCCAAACATAAATTTAAATGGGGTTAGCCCCATCTGATAAGGGGAGCTCCTGGTTCTATATAAGGCAAAGGGAAGAAGAGCCACCCAGTCTGCACCAGTCTCTAAAGTCAATTTATTAAAGTCTCTTTTAGAATACAGTTTAACTTATTTACTTTCCCTGAACTCTAGGGTCTATATGTACAATGCAACTTCCAATCACTCCCCAGAAAGGTAACTAAACTCTGACTTACCTGGGACATAAAAGCTGGTCCATTGTCTGACCCTATCATGGTTTGAAATGCATCCCTGTACAGGATATCTTCAAGTAACTTCTTTGCTACCACTGTAGGGTTTTATATTTGATGAAAAATGCCTCTGTCTGTCCTGAAAAAAGATCTAAAATGACTAGCATGATACCTATAACTATACTTGCCAGGTTTTATCTCAGTGAAGTCTACTTCCTAGTAGGTTTTAGGCTTCTTCCCTTTGAGTCAAGACCCAGGGTTTTTAGGGTTGGCAACAGCATTGTTGAGCTGACAGGCTTTGCAGTTGGTGACAATGTTACAAATTTTTGTTGTATATCATTGATTTTTTATTTTAGGCTGTCTAATGAATGCCTGTATTTTCTGTGTTCCCATATGAGAGAATAAATGGATCTTGGTAAGCAGTCTATTTTCCAGATGCTTCATCAACCAGGCAAAATTATTTTACTGACTGCATCTCTCCACCACTCATCTATGCACTAGGTCATGGGGAGGGTTTTAATCTAGGAAAGATTTTTTTTAGTATACCAAGGATTTTCTGGTAGACTAGGTATCCCAGGGTCTACCAATACATGCACAAAAACTACATCACTCTGGAGTGTCATTTGCCAGGCAATTTTGTCTGCCAAATTATTGCCCCAGTGGATAAATCCATTCCTTCTCTGGTGCCCTGGGCAATGGATAATGGCCAGTTTCTTGGGTAACTATAGAACTTTAAGAAGGGCCAGGATCTTATCTCTTTTTTTTATAATTTTTTTCTGCAGCCAACAGCCCCCTTTCTTTGTATATTGCCCATGTACGTGTGCCATGATGAAAGTATACCAGCTGTTATTGTAGATGCTAACCTTCTGCCCTTGTCTCAGTTTTAATGCCTTCTTCATTAGGGTTATTAGTTCTTCTTGTTAGGCAGACTTCCCAGGTGGCATTGGCTTTGCCCATATTACCTCTTCTGCTGTGGCAACTGCCGTACCTGCATACCTTCGGTTATCCTGCATGAAACTGCTGCCATCAGTATACCAGGTAACTTCTGCACTAGATGACAGAATGTCTTACAAGTCTTGCCTAATGCTGTGTGCCTCTGCCAGGATCCCAGAGCAGTCATGTAGTAGTGCTTCCAGGTCAAGATCGTGCAGTAAAGTAGCCCAGTTCAGAGCTAAGGGCACATGAAAAGTTAATCTGGCAGGGTTAAGCAACAGAGTCTGATAATGAGTCATTCTGGCATTGCTCAGTCACTAATCAGAGGGCTGCTTAAAAACTCCTTCAATATGTGGGTAGGTGGTTATGATAAGGGTTTGTCCCAAGGTTAGCTTGTCAGCATCTTTAACCAGTTGGGCCATGTCGCTATTATCTAGAGGTATGGTGAGCATCTAGCTGCCACAGGGTCCAGTTTCATTGACAAGTAGCAGGGGTGTGTTCTAGGCCAACTGCACAGGCCTGAGGACACCCGAATCCAGTAGCCTCCTGATGTGTGGTCTGATCTCCTTCTTGGCCTCTAGGGGCAAGGGGTACTAATGGACCTTGACTGGATCTGCCCGCTGGTTAATTTTTACATGTATGGGTGGGCAATGTGCTGCTAGTCCCATTCCCCCATTTCATCCCAGACTGACAAGAACTCCTGAAGTCACTTCTCCAGGTGGGGGTCAGACTCATTGATAATCTTACACAACCTGTACTCTTCAGCTAAATTAATGGTAACTAATACATGAATGGGTTTTTTTTTATTTTCTTTTTTTGTCCTCATGTTTTTTAATTTTCATTAAGCAATTTAACTTTTTTATTAAAAAAAATATATTTGGGCTTTCATTTTGGTCAGTAAATCATGGCCTAACAAAGAATATGGGCATTATGAAATCACGAGGAAAGAGTGGGTTCCTGACCCATTCTCAAGTCCCCCATTCTTCAAATAGTCCATAAAAAAGGTTTGCCTCCAGTGGCACCTTGAACCCAAGTCTTTTTGTCTGTCCTTCAGCCCTTAGTAGTACTGAATTCTGAGCTCCTGTGTCTACCATGTAGTCAAGTGGTCTCCCCTCCACTCTTAAGGTTACCCTGAGCTCAGGGAGGGGGTCTGAACCCCATCTCCCCTAGTCACTGTCCATTAGGCTAAGGACTTCAGTGTTACCCTTATCCACATTCTGGGGACATTCCTAAGCCCAGTGCCCCTACTCCTTGCAGGATGCACATTGATTCTTTCTCAGCCAGGGCCTGTTTTTCTTATCTCTTGGTTTTTCATCCTCCTCTCCAGCTGCCAGATGTCCAAGTCGCCTTTGGCGCTCTTCCAGTTTTACAGTATCAACCAGCAGCATGCTAGTGCGATGCTAATTCTTTCACTGCTCTTTTTTAAATTATTTTCCTCTGAACTATCTCTTTTATTATACACTTTTTAAACCACTTTTATTAAAATTTTAATACTCTTATTCTTAGGTGTTCTAAGCTCTGTAGTTTTTTGTTTTTTGTTTTTTTCTGATATCAGGAGCTGACTGGTTAATGAAAGTCAAGGTCATTATAGCAGAATTTTCCTGAGCCTCAGAATCTTAGGACATATACCTCCTGAAGGCCTCCTAGAGGCATTATCTCACTGTCTTATACGGTATGGTAGACCTTACTAAAATTCGCAGGCTGCCCTGCAGCTGCCTTGAGATCTGCCAATAGAGTCTGACTATAAACCAGGAGGCTCACCCTACCTTCAGCCATATTACAATCCCACACCAGGTTAATTAGGGGGAAGGCAGCATCTATGAGAGCCAGGTAAGCTGTGGGCTCTCCAGTGGAGCTGGGAACTAGCCTTTGTGCCTCAGTCTGTATCTGATTTCTCTCCTCTGTTGTGAAGAGGATCAGAAAAATCTCTGCACAGTCATCTCATGTAGGGTTCGGGGGCAGAGAATCTCATCCTCTGTGTTGCCTCCTTGAAGAACCTCTGGCTTAGGAGCCAAAGGGGTCTTGGAGGGTAAGCCTTTCAGTGTAGCTGCCATAACCTTAACCTGTTGGGGCAAGAATGGTTTAATCCAAGAAGGGAGGGTCCTCCACTAAGTCTCTCCAGACCACTATGTAGGGCACTTGGTTGGGGTGCCCAGCTCATGGTCTGAAGACCATTTCCTCTACTGCCTCTATATCATTTAATATAAATCTCACAGCAGGTTAACTAACCTGCTGTGAGATTTATATTAAATGATGTTTATTATCTAAAAGTCACTTATAGAAAAGGGGGTGGAGAAAGGGTGGAGAAGCAGTGTGTGCAGGAGGGTTTCCAACTGAGCGGTCCTTCCTCACCACGCCACAGGTCCAGAAACAAGGGGCCCGGCCCCTCCTTTTCCGGGCTCTCTCTTGGTGGGGGGCTTTCTTTCCAGTACTCTTTCCAGTTGACCACGCCCTGCTCAATTCCAGTACTTTGACGTCATGGAGTTTACCTGGGTGGCTTCTGGTTTCCTGCCACAAGGAGGACCAGGTCAAAAGTTCCCTCAGAAGGCTAGCTTATCTTGAGTGCTGGCCATTCTGACCTGCAAAAGGTGGCAAGTTTAAACTTTTTAATCATGACCAAAAGATTATGAGCCTGTACATTAACATTTCAGTAATGATTTAAGAGTAAGTCCAGAGGGCCGGAGAGATAGCTCAGCAGTTAAGAGCATTGACTTTGTTCTTCTGGAGGACCTGAGTTTGACTCCCAGCATCCACATGGCAGCTAACTGTAATTCCAAGATCTGACACCCTTACACAGTTATACAAGCAGGCAAAACACCAATTCACATAAAATAATAATAATTTAAAAAAAAAAAAAAAAAAAAAAGAGTAAGTCCAGAGGGGAAGAAGTCATCTATCACATGGCATTTGTCACAGTCAGGAACACAGATACAGAGAAACACAGATACCACAGAAGACCAAGGGCACAAGAGGAATGCTTGCCCCCAATGAGACTGAAAGCAGTGACAAATAAAATGACAATTTGTAGCCACATTGTGGGAGTGAACCACTTGTGTGTCCAAATAATGTCCAGCTCTGAGGAGCTCCCTACTCAATCTAACAGAGGCTCTCCATCACCATCAAGATCTGAGGCTCTCTGTCCTCAATCAAAAAGATATGGGGCTCTCTCTGTCCATACTACTGGGGTCTGGAATGTCTTCCCGCCCCTCATGAACATGATTCTCCAGCGTTCCCACTCTTAACGGCATCTGGTCACAATCATCCATTTGAGTGCACCTCAAAAAAAAAATGATACTAAGCACGGACTGACAGTCAACACTCAGAGAGATAAACAGACAAACATCACTCAGAGACACTTACCACTAGTCAGGCTTTCCAGTCCAGTCTGTGAGAGCTGTGGGGTTCTTGGACAATGTACCAATTGTAGTACTCATGTTGAGAAATCCCCAAAGATCACCAGGGAGCTGGGTTCTGATGCAAACACGAGGGTCAGTTTGTTCTTTTGAACAGGTTCAAATTTGGACCAAAACCCTATGTTCCTGATGCATCACAGGGAATTTGGCCCCAAGTTCTGACATGAGAGGTTTTTTAAAGAAAAAAAATTATGTAAGTGGGTTGTTACATATCTTGGCATTTCAGGACTGGGTAAAGGGGTATGAGGTAGAGTAATTCTTGGTTAACCCTTCGGCATGAGACCAAGTTTTAAATATTGGCTAACCTTTCGGCACAAAATCAAGTTTTGAATCTGTTGGCTGTTCAGGCACATTCCTGAGATTTTTTTCCCTAGATTCTTTATAGACCTGGGCCCTGCCCTCAGGCACTAGATATTTTAAAAAACATCCTTGAGATAAAGTTTTGTAAAGATAAGTCTATATCTTCACACATATAGTAGCCGGTACCTATTGTACATTAATAATATAAATAGAGGCTGGAGTTTCTTGACAGCTTCAGAATGGACTCAGTACACTGGAAAAACTAAGGCAAACTTTCGAGACTTTCAGCCCTGCCACTAAAATGTTGAGACAGGAGACAGACTAAAGGTTAAGTTGATCAAGTTTGACTAATGTTTAATCAGTTATGCTTATTGCTACAATGAAAATTGAAAGTGAATGAAATCTAGGAATTCCAGGTAGTAGGAGGTGTAGAATTTCCTAGAGAGTGGCATGCCTCGAGAAAGAAGTAACGCTCCTGACCCTGTCCGATGTACTTGGTCCTATATATCTACTCCACCTGGCAAACTGTCTGTGTATCTTTTATTGTGGTAACCTCCATAATAATTAGATAAATGTAGGTAGTTACATGGATTCTTACAAGCTGCTGTAGCATATTATGAGATCCAAGGTGTGATTCATGGTAGGAGAATTTTTTTCTAAAAAAGGTAGCTAGCCAACAGAGGACAATAGTCCATAAAACCCCCCAATTTGGTAAAACTTTTGTTGACACAAAAACCATGCTGCATTTCCAAAACTTGGTAGCCAAGAATCTTTTCCTCAATTTCTTTTGACCCACTTTAAAACACTAAACAACTGAGAAAGATCCCAGGCAATGGAGAAAGACATTTCCATCATCTACCTTAGAATGAAAACCAATGAACTTCCTTTCTGATGTGCTTGCTAGTCTGTTTTGAGTTCTCTTGTACCCTTTTTGCAAAAACAAACCGCCTGAACAAGCTACTTTCACTTTGTTCCTGGGTTTCTTTGTACAACATAGATGAGAATTCAGATTTAGAGCCAGCTGGTTGGTCAATGAATATAATTGGTATCTCAAGCGGATGTTGGTTTCTTCAGGAGCCAAGCCCTTGACCTCTAGGATCTGATTCCAGCCACCTCCAGGTGGACAGCATCCAAATCCAAATTAATTAAAATTTATCTGACTATATTTTAAAAATATTGAGAATTGATTATTTTCTTGGTATGTAGTGAAAACCTCCCACACACCTAGGGTCACAAAAGTAATCTGTGTTCATTACTGAGTGGAAGAATAGGAAACATATCTTGGCTTCTCCTATATAAACATCTTCTCAAAAATGCTAGCTACTTACCAGACTGGAATTTGGTAAAATACATTATAACAAAGTTCATCTCAGAACCACTTTGTTTTTAAATTTGAGGATATTGAAGATAAAATGATGGCTTAGTGATGAAAAGAACTTTCTGCTCTTCCAGAGGACCCAAATTCTGTTCCAAGTACACACATCAGGTATCTGACGATTACTAGTAGCCCACTTCCAGGGAATCTGATATCCCATTCTGGATTCCACAGGTAGGTATACACAAGACACATAGTCACAAATAAAAAGAATTGATAATTTAAATTTGAGGAAATTGTATATTTTATATTTAGTAAAGTGGTCCATAAATTAATGAAAGAAATGTATGAAGTGTAAGTGGCCCACATCTTTAATCCCAGCACATAAAAGCCGGAGGCAGATGGATCTCTGTGAACTCAAGGCTAGCCTGGTTTACAGTGAGTTCCTACTGTAGTAGAGTTACAGTTCTACTACTGTAAGGAACTACAGTACTAAGAACTAGCTAGCCTACATACTGAGACCCTATCTCAAAAGAAAAAAACACAAGTCACCCTACTAACATTAGCAATAGTCACAATGTTCACAAGACAATAGAAGAGGGTTGAGGATGTAGTTCTGTGGATCATGTGAGTAGCCTGAGTTCAAACCACTACAATGCTGAAGAAAAAAAATATATAATTTTAAGACCACAAAGAGTAAAAAGAGGAAACAGGGCTATGCTAGCTAACGTGTTGGAACTTAAATATCAAACCACACTCTGTCCAATGTCAGTTCCGCTGTGTCTTTCTTCTTTGTTGGCTTTGCTGGTTTGAGTAGACTTGACTTTGCAGGCAGCACTGTTTTATTTCCCTCAGTTTGTATGTAGACCAGACTTCCCTTAAATTCCCCATCCTTCCCATCTCTCGTTTCCAAGTAGTGAGATTACACCCTTGAGCCACAAGCCAGGCTTGCAAAGCCATGCCCCAGAGAGCACAGATATTGTTCAGGTCCTTGGTTTCACCAATAAAATAATTTTAAACCTGCCAAGATAGTGCACACCTTTGATTCCAGCACTCAGCAGGCAGAGGCAGGCTCTGAGTTCTGTGTACCAAGATGGCTGGTCTACAGAACAAGTTCCTAGAGAGGGCTACACAGAGAAACCTTGTCTCAGAAAAACAGACAAAAATTCTGGTTTCTGGTTTTGGGGGGATTTTGCTGTTGTTATTTAAGCAGACTCACTTGAAAAACTCAAGCACATTGAAGTCATAAAGAAAAAGTATGCCCTAAGAGACAGAGCAACCCAAAACAGCTGCCCAGAGGAGGAAGTGAGAGCAGAGCTTTCCAGAGGGCTAAGAGCAGACAGATTCAAACAGTGTCACCCTAGAGATGAGGCCCTTGGGGTTTGTGAGAACAGCTTACTAAGGTGTCTCCCTCTTTCTTCTCTTAGTCTCAGGTGGTCGCTTCTCTACCTACCCCTTGGGATAGGTCCATTTTCTTTAGGTTAAATAACAAAGATGTCCTCTTCAACACAGGGAGTATTTTGCTATTTATATCAAAGGAGGTGACTGGCCCTGACCAGCTTGTGGTTCTTGCTGTTTATGTTAAAGGGTGTTATCAGCCTTGCCATTTGCCCCAGAGAAGAAATCAGTGAAGGTCAGGCTATGTCTGCTCTCCACACGCTGATCTTGACCTGCCTGGGAAACAGAAGCCCTTTGTTCTTGCCCCCCTTCCTGTTGTTCCCTCTCAGTTTTAGAATCACGGGAAAGCAGAAGGAGTTTTTTTCCATATGCCCAGCCTCTGCCAATACCAGTGCCTGCCACCAAAGTGATACACTTGCACTGGTACACCATTATCCTCCAAAACCTTCCATTTATATGGAATTCTGAGGAGACTTCCCTGAAGTTGCTTTTGTGCTACACAGAACAGAAGCAACTTTCACAACAGGTCCTGGAACTTGGAAAGCGGAGGCCAGAAGATCTCTATGATCTCTGGTCTACAGAGCAAGTTCTCTGGGAGGGGGAGACCACACAGAGAAACCCCTCATGCCAATAAAACAGAGAAGGGGGGGCAGGGAGGGAAAGAGAAAGCACAAGAATCAGAGACTCACTTATTCACACACTCAGGAATCCCATAAAAACACTAATATATGTACAGAGCACCTAGCGCAGACAAGGTCAGGCCCTGTGCATACTACCTCAGTCTCAGTGAGCTTGTGTAAAAACTGATCGTATTGACTTAGGGGCCTTGTTATGTTCGTTTCCTCCAACCACTGGTTCTTATACTCTTTCCATCCCCTATTCCTCAGGGTCCCCTGAGCCCTGAAGAGAGGTATTTGATGGAGACATCCCATTTAGGACTAAGTGTTCTAAGGTCTCTGACTCTCTGCATAATACATGGATGTGGATGGGTCTCTGTATTTGTTCTCATCTGCAGCAGGAGGAAGCTATAATACTGATGACCAAGCAAGGCATTGATCTATGATATAGCAGAATGTCATTAGGAGTCATTTTATTGCTTTTTTTTTTTTAAGAAAAGCAGTATTTGGTTTTGCCCTAAGTTCCTGGGCTATCTGACTCTCTGATCTCTGGTTCTTGGTCACCCAAGAAGTATCAAGTAGGGGTTCCATCTCATAGAGTATGCCTGTCAAATCAAGTAATGTTTGGTTACTCTCACAAGCTTTGTGCCACCATTGCCCTAGCATATCTTGCAGGAAGGACACCACTGTAGATCAAAGAGTTTGTGGCTAACTTGTTTGTATTTCTCCTTTGGCAGCCAGCAGAGTACCTTCCTGTACCAAAGACACCAAACACAAGGGCGAAGGCTCAACTTCTCCATGATTAATGACTTACATAAGTGTTGTCTTCAGCAATAGGACCTTGCTGTCAGTTAGTGCAAAGCAGCCTATAGTCTTAGCAACAGCCTGGGTTGTTTGGAAGTTTCCATGAGATTCTTTTAGCCAACAATTCAATTAAATGTAACTCAGTACTGGAAGCTTCATTTGATGACAAGTGATACCAAGTTGGGACTCTGTCTCCCCCATTATTTGGAGATTCCATTTAGATCATCTACATATATGTATATATTTTAAGCTGCTGCCACTGTATTAGTTTTAAATATAACTCTTCAAATGGCTCTTAATTTTAGCCGTCTTTTCCCATATTGTCTCCTTCATTCTTTCGTCCCTTCTACCACCCGACTTGATTTTTCTATTTCAGCCCCTATGCATCTGTAACTGTTTCTATCTATCTTCCTTTCCTAATGAGACCTACCTGTACCCCTAGTTCCTTACTCAGTACCTAACCTCTGTGGTTCTATGGACCATAGCTTGGTTGTCATTGACATAACAGCTAGTATCCATAAATAGATGAATACATGCCACTCACTTTCCATGAGTTTATAAGCTTACCGTTGTCTTTGTTGTTATTGTTGCTGTTTATATGCAACTTTAATTCATGTTTGTCAAGGAGGATGCAGGATGTATAGCCTGGTGTTACTGGCCTGGCCTAGCCCCAAGGTCTGAATCCACCTGCAGCTGCTTAATTCCAAATAATAATACAAAGGCTTATATTAATTACAAACTGTTTGACACATGGCTCGGGCTCATTACCAACTAGCTCTTACAACTTAGCTTAACCTATTCTGATTCATCTGTGTCTTGCCATGTGGCTCCATGGCTTTACCTATGTTCCATTACATCTTGCTGCTTAGAGTAGCAGCCTGCAGCTTCTGTTTGTGACCCTGCCCTTCTCCTTTATCTCCACTTGAATTTACCACTGCCTCCAAGCTGCCTTGCCATAGGCCAGAACAGCCTCTTTATTAACAAATTGCAATTAAGTATATTCACAGCATAAAGAAATGTGGAATGTATAGGCCTTAGAGGCTTCTAAGGGTCTAGAGACCAGCCTGCCCTCAGCCAGTACAAACTGGTGATAACTGGTACCTTAAGGCACGTGCTCCTAGCATTCCCAAATAAGTCAACCTGGGTCTGCCTAGGGTCTTAACAAAGGCCTGATACAAGGTAACCTAGACCAGTGAGAGACTACCGCCATAGCCACACTTACCAGCAAATCAAAGCTCCCTCCCCTGGCTTGGAGGAAGGTCTGGGAAAAGGGATATTTAAGGCTTTCCTCTCCCTTAATAAAATTGGACCTGCTTATTTCAACTTGTCCCCAGAGACTGTGTCCTTGTCTCGGCATCATCTTGCCCCCTGCCCCAAGGGGAATTAGCAGGACCCTGCATATAGAAGCAACCCCAACATCTGACCCTGAACCAGGCCTCACTGCAACACAGAATGTTATTTCAATTTTCTTTTATCTGTTGAGACTGTCTTTGTGTCTAAGTATGTATCAGTTTTGGAGAAAGTTCTGTGATGTGCTGTGAAGGTATATAATTTTTGTATTTGAGTTAAATATTCTATAAATGTGTTGGGTCTGTTTGGTTTATAATAGTCAGTTACCTTCAGCATTTCTCTGTTTAGTTTTTGTCTGGAAGACTTGTCTGTTGGCAATAGTGGGGTACTGAAGTCTTCCACTATCAGTGTGTGAAGGTCAATATGTGATTAAGCAGCAATAGTATTTCTTTTATGAGCTTTGGTGCCCTTATGTTTGGTGGCTAGTTGTTAAGAATTGTTATATCCGGTGATGATGGTCCATACCTTCATTTCTAGCACTGAGGAGAAAGAAGCAGTCAGATCTCTGTGGGTTCAAGGCCATCCTGATCTATAGAGTGAGTTCCAGGACAGCCAAGGCTACACAGAAATTCTGTATTGAAAAAACATTGCAATGTCCTCCTGATGGAGTCTTTCCTTTGATGAGTATGTAGCATCCTTTGCTGTTTCTTTTGATTAGTTTTGGTTTGAGATCTATTTTGTCAGATATTAAACTGACTATACCAGCTTGCTTTTAGGTCCATTTACTTAGAATTTCTTTTTCTGTCCTTTTACTCTGGGAAGATGTCCATCCTTGATGTTAAGGTATGTTTCTTGGATACAACAGAAGGATCGATCCTGTTTTTGCATCTGTTGTTAGTCTGTGTCTTTTTATTGGGGAATTGAGACCATTGATGTTAAGAGATATTAATGAACAAGTGTTTGTTGATTCTTGTTATTTTTGTTGTTATTGGTGGGGTGTGTGTGTGTTTCCTCTCTTTTGATTTGCTGGTCTAGAATTATTTGATAGTTTTCTTGAATGTAATTAAGATCTATACATCAGTGTTTTCCTTACAGTGCCTTTTGTAGGGCTGAATTTGTAGACAGATATTGCTTAAATTTGGTTTTATCATGGAATGTCTTACTTTCTCCATCTATTGTGATTGAAAGCATTGCTGGGTATAGTAGATGCTGGACTGGCATCTGTAGTCTTTAGAGGCTACAACACATAGAGTCTCCACTGAGAAGTTGGGTGTTATTCTAATTGGTTAGCTTTTATATGTTATTGGTTCTTTCCCTTGCAACTTCTAATATTCTTTCTTCATTTTGTATATTTAGTGTTATAATTACTATAAGTTGAAGAGACTTTATTTTCTAACCAGGTCTATTTGGTGTTTTGTATGCTTCTTATACCTTGATAAGTATCTCCTCCTTTAGGTTAGGAAAATTTTCTTCTAGGATTTTGTTGAAAATATTTTCTGTGCCTTTGACCTAGGTTGCTTCTCCTTCCTCTATTCCTTATTCTTAGATCTGATCTTTTTATAGTGTCATAGATTTCCTGGACATTTTGTGCCAGGAGTTTTATAGACTTAATGTTCTGACTGATGTATCCATTTATTCTATCATGTCTCCAATGCTAGAGATTCTTTTTCCATCTCTTATATTCTGTTGTTGAAGTTTGTTTTTGTGACTCCTGTTTGAATTATTAAATTTTTCATTTCCAGATTTCCTTTGCTTTGGCTTTTCTTTATTGATTCTATGCCCACATTAAGGTCTTGAACTACCTTATTTATTTCCTGAACTGTTTGTTTTCCTGGATTTCTGTAAGGGGTTTATTCATTCTTCTCTTTAAGGATCTCTATCATATTCACAAAGGCTATTTTAAGGTCTTTTGTGCTTCAGCTATGTTACAATACTCAGGGCCTGCTGTCATAGGGTGGTGGGTGGGCTCTTGTGGAGATACTTTGTTTTAATTTTGTTTTTAGGCTGGCATCAAGGCATCTGACTTTGGGAAGATTGTAATCCTGGGTGCTGCTATCTGGTCTTGTCTTTGTTGGCTGAGTATTTTGTCCCTTGGTTTCTGTTTTCTCTTTTCTTAGGAGAGTGTATTGTTGTGTGTTGTTGCTGTGGAGCTGTGTGTTGCCAGGTAGGAAATTCTTCTGGGTTCCTGATAGTCATGGCCACTAGATTTCCAGATAAAATGTGTCTCTGGGTATTATGATCTGACACTTACTAAATGGGAGTGGACTGGGAGTGCTTGAGGAGATTCACAGGAGGGAGAAAAATGACCCCATTTTCTACTAGGATCTCCCTAGTCCTCTTAGAATTGGGTAAAGAGTAAAGAGAAGCCACAGCAGAAGGTCTGTCACAGATCTGCGGGTGAGGCTGGGAAATTGAACTTGAGAAATGGAAGGAGGGTTGAAGATCTGCTGTTACCTGCTTGTGTCCCCTTCCTCTGTCAGTGGTCTGTGGGTTCCCAGGGAGTGCCTGCTGGAGGCTGGGTTTGGGATAAAGCAAAGGGTGGAGAAAGGGAAGGTAGGAAGGTAGCTCCATTCAATTCACTGGAGATGGGGCAGTTGGATGGGGAGGCTGCAGCAGGTGTTATGCTGCAGATCTGGGGTAAGACTGGGGAAGGAGATTTGAAGAAGCAGAGAGAAGTGAGGATCTGCAGTCAGTCTACCTGTTTGTAGTGGGGCTGTGGCTCTATTTCATAAAAGCAGCAGTTTGCGCTGAGCTGGCTACTCCATCTGGAGAGCAAGCAAACTGATATGATAAGATATCTGTGCAAACGGATAACCGCCAGTTGCGGGGCATATAGAAAATTTTAAAAGAACAAGCCAAGATATACAGCACAATTAGAAAGCATAGACTATTGGAACACGGTCCAAGAATGGAGCTATGTGATGAGAAGTCTGAGCGGTTATGAGAAAACTCGCTAGCCTTGTGACCTCTGTTCCTTCATAACATGAGTTTGTTCTTGGAATGTGTTTTTCTGCCAATCCCAGGTATAGTAAATAGAAGTGGGTTTGCCTCAGATTACCCATTGCTACTTATTTTGCTATTCAGAATGTCTAGGCCTGAACTCACATGAACTTTGCTCATATGGCCTTGCTTAACCCTCAGATTATAATTTATCCAACACTTTAAATAAAGTTGGCTATTATGTGAGACTTCATTTCACCTCAGTTTTAGACATCATTCTCCTTGGTCCCACTGCTGACAATAGACTAATGAATACAAATTTTAAAATACCACCTATAAACTTACCAAATTAAGTTTAGAGCAAATGTGTTTTACCAAAAATATAGTAGGGAAAGCAGGCCCTGACCTTGTGAGGTATACCAGGTACTTCAGACACCAGGTTTTGCCAGCAGAGAAATAGTTCAGGGTCCCCAAGTTTAAGCTCTTTGACTCATGAGTTTGCTGTCCTTGAACTCATGAACCTTCTGCCTCAGCCTCTTGAATGCCTGGAGCTCTAGGTATGAGAAACAACACTTGGCTTATGAGTTTATTTTTATTTAATAGAATAGAATGTAAACTATTAGGGTGTGGACACTTTCGTCTTCCTGTTATGTTCTTAAGCTAATTGTTGAATTAAAAAGTAATTCAGTTTTAAGGATTAGAAGCGATATCATCAGAGGTATATTCCTTCTAATAATGGCCCAAGTAAACATTCAGTATGTTCCTGTCATTTGTTTGGCTCTAGACTCTCCATAGGAAGGAAGTAGGCGAACATCTGTATGCTGAGAGGTCAGTTAGAACAGTTGGTCTTATAGGAAAAGTAAATTGTAGTATAGGCATTTTCTAGGTTGCACTGAACCTGTCTAGAGAAAGATAAATGTTAATTCAGTTCTGTGTTTTATGTGAAGTAAGGACACCATATGGGCTGAACAGCCTTTAACCATTTGTCATCTGTTCTCTTGCACTAGCTTCTAGTTAATCACATCTGGATCCCCCTGGAGTCAGATGATTCCTATGTCGATCAGTGTTTCATGTTCAGGAGCAGGTGAAAGTTAACCTGTAAAAGAGTATGCAGGTAATAATAAAACAATATTTGCTTATTAACAAAATAGAAAATAAAGTCTCAAAGAGCATGAGAGGTTTTGATCAAGAATCCAGATGTCTCCCAGCACTTGGGAGATAGACAGATGGATCTCTGTAGCCAGGGATACACAAAGAAACCTTGTCTAAAAAAAAAAAAAAAATTCAGATGTCCTTATAAGAAAAACTTGCATTCTGTTTTCTATTATTTTAGAACAACTTTTACTATATGTTAGATTTATTTGTGTGTATGTGTGTGTGTTTGTGGGTCTGTACAGGCCACAAGGAAGTCAGAGGACAATTTTTAGGATTCTCTTTTTCTCTTTTCATGGATTAAACTCAGGGTATCACACATGGCAGCAATACTTTTACATACTGAGCCATTTTGTCAACTCCATGATTACTAACATTTTTTTTTCGGTTTTTAACTAATGTTCACAATGTTCCCATGAGGGCCCTACAGCCTGGACTGGCCTCCCTCATTGCTATTCTTGCAGGCTATTTAAAGATTGTAATAGAACTCAAAGACTGTTTTTTTTACTATTCCCTTACACCCAGATGATAGATAGCAATTTGCTTTTAGCTTACCTAGGACTAACTTCCAGGGACCTATGCCCCATTACCAATGGAAGGTCCTGCCACAGGGCATGGTCAACAGTCCTACCTTGTGTCAAAAGTTTGTTGTCCAAGCTATAGATCCCCTAAGAGATAAATGGCCTCAGATTTATATTATCCATTACATGGATGACATTTTGTTGGCTGGATCTGGTAGTGCCTTCTTACTCGATTGCTGCCAAGACTTGTCCTGTAATTTAGCTGCTTGAGGCCTTCAAATAGCCCCAGAGAAGATTCAGTTAACTGTTCCCTATTTTTACTTAGGCTTTGAGCTTTACCACCAAAAAATTTTAACTCAGAAAATTCAATTGAAGGTTACTCACCTTCGAACATTGAATGATTTTCTAAAACTCTTAGGTGATATTAGTTGGATTAGACCCTATCTTAAACTTACTGCTGGGGAATTAAAACCCCTTTTTGACATTTTAAAAGGAAGCCCTGCCTCCTTCTCCCAGAAAGTTAACTCCCGATGTGATAACTGCCTTAAATTTAGTTAATAGGGCTATACAGAATCAGGGAGTTTCCTTTATTTCCTATAATAAACCCCTTCTATTTATTGTATATGCTACTGCCCATTCTCCTACTGGAGTTTTTTTGGCAAGAAGGTCCCTTACTTTGGGTTCACCTTCCAGCCTCCCCTACCAAGATACTTGCTACTTATCTGTTCTTAGTTGTCAAGCTTGTTGTGCTAGGACATGAACAGAGCCAGCAACTCTTTGGCAAGGACCCAGATAAGCTGATTCTCCCTTACACTAAGGAACAGTTGAATTGGCTATTTCAGACCACCGATGAATGGCCCATAGCTTGTTTCTCCTTTCTGGGAACAATTGATAATCACTATCCTGCTGATAAGTTACTTCAGTTTGCAAGGATGCATTCCTTTGTTTTTCCAAGGCTTACTTCCCCTCGCCCCTTGTCCAGTGCTAGATTGATTTTTCTGATGGATCTGCTAATGGAATTTCAGCATTTGTTGTTGGTGGGCAGGCCAACTCATACCACTCTCTGGTAAAACCCATACCTTACATCATTTAAATTCCCAAACATTAAGCTTACTCTTTAAACTTACCAGAGAACAGGCCTGACACATACTCAGACACCTCCTTGCCTGTGCCCCATTTGGGAGTAAATCACCAAGGTCTAGTCCTTAATGAGATTTGGCAAATGGATGTTACACATTTATCAGAATTTAGTAAACTCAAAATATATTCATGTTACCATTGACACATTTAGTGGGTTTATTTTTGCCTCTCTTCAGGCAGGGGAGGCTTCCAAAAATGTTATTGCACATGTTCTTAATTATCTCTCCATAATGAGCCACCTCAAAATTATTAAAAGTGGTAACAGTCCAGGATATACAGGAAAAAATTTTCAACACTTTTGCATCCAGCTCCAGATAAAACATGTTACAGATACTCCCTACAACCCTTAGGGTCAAGGCACTGTTGAACGAGCCCATTAGACCTTTAAAACTACTCTTCAAAAACTCAGAAAGGGGACTTCTTGTTGGAACCTCGCTGCAAAGCCATGGTTGAACTTAGAAGTACCCTTTCGTTCCCCTCAGTTGTTTTGCAATTTGTGCTTCCTTTGAATGTATCTTGTGATGGGTTCTCATCCCTGACTGTGGTTTTCCTCAGTGCTGTTTGTGCTGATTAGCTTCCTGGTACAGGATGACCCTTCCTTGACTCCATGTTTTGCAATGGCTAGTGAGGGTATAAAAGCTGTTAGAGTACTGTGGAATAAAAGCTTCTCCTGCATGAAACCCAAGACGGTGTCCTGAGTACTATTTTTAACTCCGACGTCCCTCACCAGTCCAGCTCTTTGCTGTGCAGGCGCGGCACTTCTAAGCCACCAAAGGATTCCCTAGGAACATTCTCAGTCATGCCTCGTTTGTCCACAACTTTTAGAACTTGATCAGAACTCTTGTCTTGCTCTCGTTCCTTGTGTTTCTTATCCCTTTATTTGTTCACCCCTACTTTAGTTCCATGTTGAAGACACTGTTGGTTGGGGCAGATTTGTGAGGAAACAATGAAAGAAGAGGCATCTGAGATCCTGTCAAGTCAAACCCCATCATCCCATCAGACCACTGGATGTATGATGAGTCATGATTGCCAAAGCACCTTCAACTCTAGCCCTGGCTTTCATGTCTGTGGTCCACTTGTTGTTTGCCACTCCTCATTTGAACCCGCCTGTCATGCAAGCCCCCTTGGCCTGACAGTTTCATGGCTTGACAGCTAACCCTCATCTGGCCACCTGCTATGACTCTTGGCTTTTGTATTAACTCTTGGAATAAATAGACTCTTTGTTTTGTTAATTAATCTTTGTTTTTAGATTTTTGAGTCAGAATCTCAATATGTAGGCTTGGTTGCCCTAGAGCTTGGTATGCAGACCAGGCTGGCCTTAAACTCACAAAAGTTCTCCTGCCTCTTACCCTTGAGTGCTAGATTTAAAGACATGCATGTTTGGCTAAGTAATAATTTTTTTGTTATTTATTTAAAATTGACCTGATTTGTTTTCCCACCATGTAGGATTACTCTTTGTTGCTGGCTGTTTTTACTCTTTACTCTTTTGGGGGCCTACCACCCAGCTCCCAAATAAATCACACATGGAGGCTTATTCTGAATTGTAAATGCCCAGCTTTAGCTTGACTTGTTTTTATCCAGCTTTCCTAAGTTAAATCAGCCCATCTACCTCTGAACTTTTTCCTTTTCTTACTTCTGTATATCTTACTTTCACTCTTACTCCATAACTGGCTATGTGGCTTGGTGGCTGGCAGTAGCATCCTCCTCTCCTTGTTCTCTTGCTTCTTCTCTCATATTTCTCCTTCTATTTTTTCTCTCTGCCTGACAGACCCACCTATCCTTTCTCCTGCCTCACTATTGGCCATTCAGCTCTTTATTTGAACATCAGGTGCTTTAGACTGGCAAAGTAACACAGCTTCACAGAGTTTTAAACAAATGCAGCATAAAAGAATGCAACACATCTTTGCATCATAAAACAAATGTCCCAGAACATAAACAAATGTAACACATCTTAAAATAATATTCTACAGCAACTGTAAGTATTCCTGGCACTGCACATGGTTGAGCCAATATGGCTCTGGTGGGATGCACCTCGTATGGAGTCACACCCCTGGGCATAGCTTTGTAAACCCATGCACACCCTTTTAATAAGAGATGCCACATTTTGGTCACTCTCTTCTCCTGTCCTGATTCTTTGCTTCTGTATCCACCTGGGAACTCTCTTAAATAAACCCTTGTGTGGCCTTGGTAGTGCAAATGTGTGTTTCTTCTCAGGTGCAAAACCAACAACTCTTAATAAAACTATGCTTTTTACAAAATGTTACATGAGATATAGACTATCAGTCATACAGTGTGGTGGTTTAAATGAGAATGGTGCTCAGGGGCTCATATGTTTGAATATTTGGTCCTTAGTTGGTGTAACTGTTTGAGAAGGATTAGATGTGAACTCCATAGAGAAGATATGTCACTAGGGACAGGCTTTGAGGTGTCAAAAGACTCAGGCCATCCTCAGGATGTCCCCTCTGCTTTCTACTTTCAGATAAAAATGCAAGTTCTTAGTTGTTCCTGTCCCTGTGCTTTGTTCTACTATCAAGGATTACACAAAACTGTAATCCTAATTAAATGCTTTCTTTCATAAGTTGCCTTGATCATCATGTTTTACCATACACATTGAAAAGCAATTAATGCCTGTAGTCAGTGGCTTCTGGAGACACTACGTGAAACTGTTTTCCATTTCTAGGAAATAGATATTAGTGAGTGTAAGGTAAAAACTAGATTCAAGCTAGGCATGGTGAGAACCTAGGAGGCTAAGGGAAGGATCTCTGTGAGTTCAAGTCCAGCCTGGTCTACATAGTAAGTTTCAGGAAATTCACGACTATATGGAAAAACTCTGTTTTAAAACAAACACACAAAGACTATATTCATTCATTGTAGAATTTAGGGAGGAAATGTATCTGAAATAATCAGTTCTGAAGTCAATTATTCAATTTGCCCATTTTATTATCATATCTCATTTTGGAGTAATTCAGTTCAAATATTTATGAGCAATGAATAATGAATTGAGTGTAATAACTAGTTATTTCTTTTAATAAATAATACTCATGTAAATGGAAAAATTCACTCAGGAATAAAGTGTGATTGGACCTCATAATTCCATTATGAACATTTTTGTGATTTTTCTGGCTGGAGGCCATGTGGAAAGTTGTGGTTGTACAATGGTGCTTCCTCTTTTTACTTTGAGGAAAGAGTAGTGTTGGAAAAGGAACTTGAAATAATGGGAAAAAATTGAAAAGATGAGAGACTATGGGAGATGTAGCAACATCAGCATATGTCTATCAAATGCTTGTAACCAAACAGGCAAATGATTTGAAGGTAATTGTCAGGTCAGAAAAAAAAAATCTATTTGAAAAGCTACAGAGCTAAATAAAGTAGAAGCCATAACCAACAAAATTCACCTTTTCTTGGGGCTGCAGGAATGGGGGCTATTAGGAGTTATGGGCAGCAGATCAGACAGGCAGGCATCAGACTTCAGTGGCCTTCCTTTCTGGTGCTTGGGCTCTTGTTGTCTATGGGCCCCTAGATAGTCTAAATTCCTTAAAATCTAAAGAAAAGTTACTGACTACAAAGTCTTATTGCAAGTCTTTTCAAAAATAATAATTAATTCTGCAGTTAATTATTAATGTATAAGGGACCTCTTTTCCCTTGGGAACTAGTAGCAAGTATTTTTCTGCAGGGGGACAGGGGAGCAAGGTAACTTCCCTGTGGAGGGCAGAAGGAGGTGACATTTTCTGATCAGCAGTTTTTGACCCTCTGGATGACCTCAGGGGGACTTTCTATAACAGAGCCAATGGGAGTCTACCCAAAACAAGCATTGCTAGAGAATTGACTTAGGTCTTCCCTTGGCAAAACATCTACTATGTAAATGTCAGGCAGGTTAGCTCTAGGTTAGATTCATCAACGGGCTCCAAAAAATAGGGCATAAAGGACAATGGGCAGGTCAGCCTGAGTCCCTGAAGCAGGGTGTAAAGATGGGGACAGCAGTTCATATGAGGATACCAGTGGGAGATGACTACAGCTGGGCTAGCTCAGAGAACCAGAAACAGGTATGGGGCAACAAGTGGTCCATGATAGCTAAGTCAAATCAAATGAACTTCAAGACTTTCTCTCTGTGTGAGCATGCATAAGCTTCTTAACTTTGGGGTACTTAAATTCCTGTGTGTGTTTTTATATAATATATGTCTATTATAAAAGGGTAAGTTTAATGTAAAACGAGCTTTTAAGAACATGACCATCTTTAGGTAGTGCTTGCCCCAGAGGACATACAGGGAGAGATTCATTCTTTCTCAAAAAGTATAGATTAGATATAGATAACATAGATATATTGGTCTATCAAGACAAGGTTTTTCTGTGTAGCCCTAGCTGTTCTGGAACTCACTCTGTAGACCAGGCTGGCCTCAAACTCACAGATATTAGCCTACCTCTACCTCTATCTCTGCCTCCCCTGTGCTGGGATTAAAGTAAAGGTATACGCCCCACCTCTTTCAAGAATGTATTCTCATTTTCCTTGGTGGCTGTAATTAATGAAATGCTTGACTGCTGGTCATGCATTGACCATGATGTTTGGTCTTTATTCTTTTTTTTTTTTTTTTTTCCAGGAACACAAGAACTAAGGCTGATGCTGGGAAAACTCAAGATTTCCCAGAAGCAAACTGTTAAAACAGACCCTGTAATAAGCTAATAGTTGTAAAATGATTAACCTTAGCAACAGGGCACAGTGTGCATGCCCATATCCTAAGACTTGGGAGGCTGAGACAGGAGAATCGAGGATCAGAGACAGTCTGGGCTGTGTGGTAGGAAGCTGTCTCAAAACAACAAAGTGATTAAGCTCAGCTTCTGGCTTTCACAATCCATCTGAAAAGACAATTGATCAAAATGCAACCCCAGTAACACCAGAGTCCCAAATAAGATTATGTTATTTGGGAAAGGAGAACAGAGGAGGACTTGGGGTGACTCAAGAAGAACCCCACAATTTGTAGCATATCAGCCACTGACGACTGTGACAGAAGATGAAAAAAATCTGGGTGGTGGTGGCACATGCTTTTTTAACCCCAGCACTCAGAAAGCAGGGGTCACTAGATCTCTGAAGATAACCTGATCTATAGAGCAAGTTCCAGGACAGCTGGAGCTATCCAGAGAAACCCTCTTAGAAAAAGAAAGAGAAGAGGAGGAGAAGGAAGAGAAAAGAACGAAGAAAAGACAGACAGGAAGGGAGGGAGGGAAGAAGGGAGGAAGGGAGGAACAAAGGAAGGAAGGCCAGCTGTTCTAAATTTAATTACATGTCGGAGGATAAAAAACAGATAAGAGAGGGTATTCAGCTGCCATAGCAGGCCAGCAAATCTCAAGAAACGACTGCACAGAGCCAAACCTATTGATTCTTCTTTTTCTTAAAATCCTTATTTATTGATGCATGTTTATGGGTATATGCCACATGTGTGCTGGTACCTGAGGAGGCCAGAAGAGTGTGTCAGAACCGTGGGGCAGGAATTACAGATCATAGAGAGGTACAGTTGCAGGACTGAAGCCAGGAAGCTACTTGGGTCCTCTAAGAGCAGGAAGCATTTCCAACCCCTGGGCATCTCCCAGCCTCTCCTCCACCCGCAGAGATTTTTGACTTGAGCCCAGGTTGAGGAAGGCTATCAAGATATTGACAAATTGTGCTTTCAACCTCCATTATCAAGCAAAAATAGCCTTTCCTAGTAGAGCTCCCTTCTGTTTCCAAACTACTTGGGAGTTTTGCCTGGAGACATTAGAGCTATTTAAGTGACATGGGCATCTCCTCTCTAGTCTTCCATTATAAAATAATCTCTGCCTTTTTTGACTGGCAGACATTTCCCTCGCAGCTGCTGCCAAGCTGTACTATATTCTCTGTTTATGGAATCTGTCCCACTGATGGTCTGTTAATTGCTTAGCATAAGTTAGAACTCAATAAATTATTTTATTTCAGAGAACTCTTAGTCTCCAAAATTTAAATTTGACACAAGAAATGTCAAATTTACTATATTTACTATAACCTAAAAAATAGGTAGAGGCACTCTTCCTATAAAATTAGTGCTCAGGATAGAGACTGGCAATACACATACTCTTAAAGCCAAGGACTGGTGTTATCTTTTTAAACCATGTGAGCAGGGCATGGTGGCAAACACTTTTATTCTCAGAACATGGGAGGCAGACACAGCTGAATTTTCTGTGAGCTCCAGGTCAGCTAGGACTACAGCGAGACCTTGTCTCAAACAAAACAAAACTATGCCAGTAGCGGGGCCTGCTGGTAAGCAAAGGCCTGTGAGCCAGGCTACTGGTAGGAGGCCAGCCTGGGCTGGTTAGTGAGGCAAGTGGTTCTGTATTTTTAAGAACAGTTTGAGTTTATGAAGCGGTTTCAGGAACCTTCAGTAGGAAGAAAGTTGGTAGGAAAATGGTGCAGAAAAAGGGAAAAAATGAACAAACAAGTAAATACTAAATAAAAATTAGTACGATAAGAAGTGTAAAGATTTAAGAGTGAAAAGCAGAAAATTGTTTTTTCTTATACAGGGTCTGTTAATGTGTTGTAGGCTAGTCTCCAAAAAGATTGCCAGAACATGAGTTTAAACCAATAGAAAGTATTTGCCAGCCAGTGACTACAGTGGCTGTTTGGGATCCCAGTTCAGCCATGAGTTTTTATTATAGTGAGTTTTTAAAAACTATTTATTTATTATGTATACAGTATACAGAAGAGGGTACCAGGTGCTATCACAGATGGCCGTGAGCCATCATGTGGCTGCTAGAAACCGAACTCAGGACCTCTGGAAGAACAGTCAGCGCTCCCTACTTCTGAGCCATCTATCCAGGCCTATTATAGTGAGTTTTTAAGCACAAAAACCATGTCCTGGGTTGACACACTTCAGTTCACAAGAACAGTCAGTCAGAAGGGGAACTATAAAAGCCAAAAAGCACAGTTAGTACATTTAGAGACTTTCCCAGAACTATAGGCTTTGATCGATTAGGTCTTTGTTTTAGTTTAGGAAGGTGGTACTGTCTGTGTGCTGAGTTTTACAGGCTGAATGGTTCTTCCATCGTGGAGACAGTTGTACTGAAGTCTTGGAGCCTACTAAGGTCTGGGACCCTGTTATATATGTAGACCTGGAAATCACAAAGATTTGCTATCCTCTACCACCCAAGTAATGGTGAGGAAGAAAAAAATATTTGCCGTACACTTATTTTTACCTAACATAGTTAAACTACTACCTTGTACTATGATATTTTACTAACTAGTAGGGGATTATATGGAAGCAAACTGAGTTAACCTTCTGAAATAAGGTATCATGAGGTGAGATTTTTGTACTCTTGAGTGTTAAATTCCCCTTCCTCTTACCTTGGGAAAGCAAATACTTTCCCAAAACTCTGGCTGTCCTGGAACTTGCTCTGCAGACCAAGCTGGTCTGGAACTCACAGAGATATGCCCGCCTTTACCTCCCAAGTGCCACCACCACCTGGCCTTGCAATACTGTTTTAAGAAATGGTTGCAGAGGGTAATGGCACCCACCTCTAGTCCTAGGACTTGGAAGACAGAGGCAGGCAGACCTCTGTATCTCTGAGTTTCAAGGTCAACCAAGGTTATATTTGCTTCTAAGATCAGGCTGGGCTCCAAAGTGAGAACCCTGTCTAAACAAACAAACAAGTAGATAGAAAGATAAATAATAAACAAGCAGATCGATAGATAGATAGATAGATAGATAGATAGATAGATAGATAGATAGATATAGAAGTGGGTTAGGGAAGAAACCCCCAAGAGGACACTGAGAATAATCCAAAGATAATGTCACCCAAGTCTATCTTAGAGCTGCTGAGATCACTGGAGTTATAGGAGGATGGGTGACAGGTATATGGGTAAGAGATTGGTTACAGGAATATAGGCAAGGAGTTGTTGGACTGTTGGCAAAGGACTGTTGGAAAGGGGCTGCTTACAGGAGTATAGGTGGAAGGTCACTTACAGACATATGGGTGTGTGATTGTTTAAATGAGTGTGGGTGAGGGGTTACTTACAGTAGTATGGGTCAGGGACTGCTTACAGGAATATGGGTCACCATAGGAGTATGGTGAGGGGTTGTGTGACAGAGCAGTTTCAGTATTCTTGCTGAGGCCATTTTAGGCTTAACTAGAATTTGATCTCCTTGATGACAAGCCCTGTAGAAAATTTCCCAACTCTGTTCTAAGAATTTGAAGTCAAGGCATCATAGCTAAGTTGTTGAGGCTTCCGTTGATCTTCCCACTTGAATAGAGCCCTCCCTGCAGCTAACTGCTTATCTCAGCTTCTGTTAAACTCCTTGCTTGCATAGAACTTCCCTCCACTCCCAACTAACTTCTTGTCATATTTTGTTAAACTGCTTGCTTGAATTTCCCTCTCCCCCAGCTGCCAAGTGAGATGCCAGGATGTGGTTTTTGCCTTCAAAAACTCCTTGCTCTGGATACTTAGTCCAACGCTGAGTCTCTGATACCTACCAGGGTGTAGTCTCAGCCAGCTGGAATAAAGATTTTCAGTTGGCTATAAACGGTTTTGAGTGGTCATCTCTGGAGGGCTCCTCATCACAGCCGTTTACAATAGTGTAGGTGAGAGGCTGTACAAACACAGATTCATCATCAAGGAGCCCATCCTAGCATGGAGTTCCCTGCACAGCTTACAGACAACACCAGTAGCAGAGTCTCCTCTGGTAGCTATTCATGCTGACTTGGGCAGTGGGGGCAGATTTCCCTACTATGTACAGAGATTCTTTTTGTAGGCTTAACCCTGGAGACCTCCAGCTGCTAGGCTCCACCTCAAGACTACTCTGGCAGCAAAGCCTGACTTTGGCTAAAAAGACAAGGTAAGGACACCGTGACCCTAACTTGATCCCAAGACCAGGACCAAGGAAAGAACACCTTGACCTTGACTTGACCCCTAACCTGAGACCAGGACCAAGAAAAACAGAACTCACCAATCCCTGAGCTTCGAGATTAGGCCAGAGAATCCCATCAACGCCTAAATTTGCCCCAAAATATAGCCACATACTCTAATCCTAAACTACCCTGGAAGTCTTTTTCATTCAAGAAATTCTATATAAAGCCTGCCTTCTGCTCAGTTCTCTACTGTTTCTCAACCCAGCAGAGCTAGACTTCCTTCTGATTTTTTTTCTTCCCAATAAATCTCTTGTGTGAGGTCTGTGGTGTGGTGTGACTTTGTGGTATTTCTTGCCTCCTTACTACCAGGATTTCTTTCCATCTGAGCCATAACACATCCTCTCTTTAGCAATTGTTACCAATTATATAATCTTAGATCAGGGCCATAAGAATCTTGTGCATTTCAATGATTTCTTGAAACTTGTGAGTTTTGTTTACGATCTGAACAGAGTCTTACTGAGCTACCTTCAGGAGAAGGGACTATTTGAATTTGAAGAAACAAATTATACAAATTCCCTATGTATGGATAAGAGGATAACCTTGAATTTCTGATTCTTCTGTCTTGTTCTGCTTGCTGGGATTATACACAAGGGCCATCACATCCAGTTTTATATGGTGCTGAGAATTGAACTCAGGGCTTCAGACATAATAGACAAGCTCAAGCAACAGACCTATATAACAGGTTTTCTTTTGGGCCACCATCCCATTCCCATATAAAAACACAGAGACTTATTATTAGTTATGAATGCCCTACCCTAAGAATGTCCCATCAGTTCTTATAACTTAACCTGTTTCTCTTCATCTGTGTTTTGCCTTAGGGCTTTTTGTCTCTTTTTTCTTCCATACTTTCACTGCTAATCCTGGCTGGCTGGCTAGCAATCTTGATTCTGGCTCTGGGTATATGCTCCTCTCTCTCTTCTTTCTTCTCTTATTCTCTGACTGGCTGAAAAAAAATCATTTTTAAACACAATTTTAATTACCACCAGTGTTTGGAAAACAAAGTTGTTAGGCAGAAAGTGAGTTATCTCTGGAGTTTCTCAGATTCCACAGGCCTGTAAGGAACGGTGGCATGCCACATGGTGATCCCAACATGGTGCCTGCAGAACACACTACACTGTGTACGGAGGGCACGACCCTAGGCATGGCTACATAAATTCATGCTCACCCTTTCTCTGAAAAGGAGATGCCATGTGACAGTCTGTCTCTTTGCTCTTCTGCTTCTCTGCTGCTATACTCACCTCACAACTCTCCTGAATAAACTCTCATGTGGTCTTGGTAGTGTGTGTGTTTGATCTCACAAGAAAAACTAACAAGACCGAAATCAGGACCTTGTATTGAAAGTCCCTGAGTCTCATGGCAAGGAGTAGTGGTACATATCTTTAGTATTAACACTTAAAAAGCAGAGGCGGATAGATCTCTTAGTTTGAAGCCAGCCTGGCCTACAGAGTGAGCTCTAGGATATCCAAGGCTACACAGAGAAACTCTGCCTTTAAAAAAACCAAAAAAAAAAAAAGTCCCTGAGTCTAGCCACCAGCCAGACTAAACTGGCTAATCAAAATCTCAGGAGTATCTTTGAACTAAAGTGTCTATATTAGTTACTTTTTTTTTTATTGCTGTGACACCATGACCAAGACATCCTACAGATTTTATTGGGGGCTTATGGGTCTAGAGGGTCTGAGTCCACTATGTCAGAAGGAAGGTAGGGAGACAGAGTGGGTGAGAGCTTACATCTTGAGCGGAAAGGGGGAGGGGTCAAAATGATGAGTATCTTTTGAAACCTTATATCTGCTCCCAGGAACAAACTTTCTCAACAAGGCTGATGGGAACAGGCAAAAACCACCTTGCCCTAAGTATTGCCATTTTAACTCCAGACTCCATCTTATCTGTAGGGTAAAACAAAGTTCAAATTCCCAGGCCCTTCTCCAAGCAACAATAATTCCCCAAAACATAATGCATATTCCTAATAACAAAAAAAAAAACAAATAAATCTAATTGGCTTGACATTCTGTGTTGTTTGACAATGATGGGAAAGCCCTAATCCCTGAATCCTTATTGGTGAAAACTATAACTGTAACTTGGCACAGGTATGTTTATGATATTGTGCATACAAACTCCTGATTCTGCCCCAGCTCAGGGCTGCCAACAGAAACAAGGCTCTGAATCCTTGTCCTCAGCCCTGATCGATCAGAGCCCTCACATAATGTGATGATTTATTAGAGATTTTGAAAGCCATAAATGTTGTCTCTGTCCTTCCTTGTGGGACACAATGAACATGAATGTAATGAGGCCACACATTCTAATCCCCAAATTGCCACTACCTGAGAACTAAGTATTTAAATAAAGGGGACCTACTGAGGACGTTTCATTCAAACCATAACAGTGCCAAATATTTATTTCCCATAATGAACAGTTTGACAGTAGAGAGTTATAATGATGGGAAACAAACTCAAACTAATAGAACTGATGTCAGAAGAGATTTACTAATAAACTTTGTTTAAGAGACATTAAGTCACACAAAATAGAATTTAGCTAAGGGAGTTCTGCCTCCAAAATAACTCAAAAGTAAGCATAACACTAGACAGATTTATTACAGATAAATGAAATTTAATATTGCTAGGCTTGGGGCTGGAAGGATGACTGAACAGTTAAGAGTACTGGCTGCTCTTCCAAAGGACCCAGAGTCAATTCCTGGCACCCATGGCAGCTCATAACTATCTCCAACTTCAGGGAACCTGACACTCTCACACAGACATGCATGCAGGCAAAACACCAACGCAGGAAAAACAAGAATAAGCCATTGACTAGGACAGGGATTTTGAAATTGTTTACGAGGCTGACCAGCCATTCCGTTAGGCTTCATAACAAAACCTGGAATATCAAGAGATCAACCCACAGTCAAAAACTAGGCAGACATAGCTCCAGGAGTTCTGGATCTCTGTGAGTACGAGGCCAAACAGCTGGGCTTCAATGGCACACGCCTTTAATCCCAGCACAAGGAAAGCCACGAGTGATGGCCTACTCCTTTAATCCCATAATTCCAGAGACAGAGATCTTTCTATGTTTCTGGGAGTTCAAGGCTGACTACTAAATAGAGTAGCCCACGCCTTTAATCCTAACCTGGATGGGATACAGCTGGGTGAGAAGGGTATTTAAGGCAGGTTTAGGAAAACAGCAGAAATTAGAAGCGACCAAGAGGCAGGCTGAGGAAGCTGGAAGATAGCTGGGTGAGATTTGATTGTGGTATTTCCTCAGATATTCCAGCCTTTCCCCGATATCTGGCTCTCAGTCTCTTTCATTACAATCAGAATTTGTGCTACACAAAAGAAGGTAACTCTGATTTACAACCAGCCATTAGGTCCATTTCTCTATCACATATGTGACTCATAATGGGCAATTCAAAGGGCAGCACATGTGAAGACCATGATTGTGTCCTCGTCATGGATTGCCAGGAAAGCCCCCCAGTTCTCTTCTTAAGAAAAGCAGTGCTGCCATACGCCTCTAATCCCAGCACTGAGGAGACAGAGGCAGGAGGATCTCTGAGTTAAAAGCCAGTCTGGTCTACAGAGTAAGTTCAGGACAGCTAGGGATACACAGAGAAACCCTATCTCAAACAAACAAACCAAAACCAACCAAACAAACAAAAAGCATAATTCTTCCAGGAGGGCAAGATGACCCTACCAACTATTTGAAAAAAACAATCCTAGCATGCTTAAAAATAATTCTACCTATCTCTTTTGCTGTGTAAATTCCCCAGCTGCCCAAGCGGCCTGACTTGCAGTCTCCTGTCTCTGTTTAAATTGTTCAAAGTGTGAGCTGGGGTTGGGACCAGCACAAGACTTAAAGATGACAGCATGTGTGGTATATAGAAGCCTAAAGTTTATATAAACTGGTAAATGTTCTGTTGAATGCTGACTCCCTTTGCAAATTTTAGCTAGAATGAATCACATGATATCATTCAAGATCATTTTCCTTTGTTAATCTCTAAGTGTGCAAAATGACTTTTCAATGGGAAAGCATATTAATTCTATAACACTAAGCCTATGTTACAGTAAGCCTATGCCAGGAACATGATGGGTGTATGGTCTCTGAGCTCTGAGCCTGCCCTCTTTACCTGGATTGAGCAGTATGTTGGTAGATATTTAACAACTTTCTTACTGGGTACAAAAAGTCCATTTGTTTGTTGGCTGATCTCCATGATGTAAATATTTCCACCATGACCCATTTTACATTAGCAGCAGTTTAATAACCAACTCAGAAGCATCCTGGAAAGTTAGGAATTGATTCTTGCCAGTGCTGTCTAGAGTCCAGAAACTAAGCTCTTTGAAGCTCTGAGCAAAATGTGGTTCCCTTCATCACACATCTTATATTTCCACTTCATCTCCCCAGACAGACCTCTTTGACAGCATAGAAATTGTCACCTTCAAAGAAATACATATCCACAATCATAGGTGTGCTTCTGCTTTTCCAGCAACTCTCAGATAATTTCATCTGATAATGAATCACCTTTCATCTACTAACAAATATGGTATCTTTCACATGTTGTTTGTTTGGGGGTGGTTGGAAACAAAGTTTCTATGTGTAGCCCTGGCTGTCCTGGAACTCACTGTACACTAGGGATTAAAAACTCACTTTCTTATCAACTGAGCCATATCTCCAGTTTAACGGAACTCTCCAGGAGACCAAACTTCACATTGTTTTCCTTTGCTGTGATTTTCTATAAGCATTGTCACTAGAGAAGGATTGCCAGGAGACAAATGTGACTCCTGCCCAGATTACTGTTTCTCAGAACAAATCACATTTAAAGATTCAGTCCCAAGCCTCTGTGTATGTGACAAGTAGCAGAGGTGCTTTCAAAGGTACCTGGTAGTCAAATTTGGCCTTGCACACAGGGCAGCATTTTACAGGATGGTAGAAAAACAAGCCAGAAGGAATATCTTCCTTTGAATGGTTGAAAAGTAGAGTTGCAGACTTGGGCCAATTACATAAAAGAGAAGTAAACTGGATATAGTTTAAGCTAATAAGATTGTCAATCAGCTTAGCCTATAACTTAATTAAAACAAAATGAGGGATGATGAAATATCTCAGTAGGTAAAGGTGCTTGCCACCAACCTGACAAGCTGAGACTGATCCCCAGAATCTCATATTGGGGCAAGAGTACCAATCAATCCCTTCAAGTTGTCTTCTCTCTGGTCCTCACATGCAGACTGTCAAAGTACAGTATATATATATATATATATATATATATAGAGAGAGAGAGAGAGAGAGAGATATCCCTCCTCTCTCTCTCCTCCCTCTTTCCCCATCACACACACTCCAAATAAATAAATAGTGTGATAAAATATAAAAGTCTGTCTGGACAACTCACCATGTTTTAATAAATATTACTTTATAAGGGAATCATAGAAAATCATCATTACTAATTTTTATAAATATATAGATACTTATCTATATCGTGGGGTAGCTTCCTATTTCTTACAGTGCTATACAAAATCATACAGTTAGGATAGCTTCAGCGATAGAAATTTCTTGTTTGCAAACCTATAGATGCTGACAAGCCTCAGTTGAAGGCTCTGGCCAGTTATGCCTCTGAAAGTTTATATGATTTGTAGACCTCCCTCAGGCCTCTCGTGGCCTTTCTTTGGTATTTGCAAGTATGGAGAGGAAGAAAGCTCCCTTCTGCCTTCCTGTTTTGAAGGCCTGCATGTATTGGAATTAGATCTTGAAATATAATAAGAAATACACATTTGGTTTTGTCTTATATACTCAACTTTTGTTTTTCTGTGATAAGACGCCATGACCCAAAGGAAATGGGTGTGTTTCCTCTTCCAACTCTCATGTCTCATTGCATCTGTAAGGGAAGGGAAGGCAGAAACTCAAAGCAGGAACCTGGAGGTAGGGACTGAATCAGAGACAGTGGAGGAGGAGCTCAGCTTATTGGCTTGCTCAGTTAGATTCTTATACAATCCAGGACCATCTGCCTAAGGTTAGCACTGCCTGAAGTGAACTGGGCTCTCTCACATTAATCATTCAACAATGAAATGCCCCACTGACTACAGGCAATCTGATGGAGGCTTTTTCTCAATGGAAGTGCTCTCTTCACAGAAGAATCTAGTTTGCATCAAATTAAACACACACATACACACATATACACACACACACATACACACATAGACATACGGTCAGTCACTGACTATAGCTGCTGAGACTGAAGAGAGTAAACTCAGCTCAAGAAATGCCATTTTGTATTCTAGTAGCCATAGAGATAAAATAGAGTTCATTTCCACATTCCTGGCAGGGGCTTGCCCAGTTCTAGGAGAGAATGAGCTGGACACCTGGATGATCCAGGTGGGGTCCAGGACTAAAAGGAGTCTTCCATTTTAGAGAACTATGCTAAACTAAAGCAGACAGAGCCCTGAGAAAGAGTCCCTCACCCAGTTCCCGGAGACCATAGCTAGAAACTGCTGTTTACAGAGGGGCAGCATGACTGCAGAATCCATACCACCCTGACTCTGCTATCTGACCACCAAATATTCTAGTCAAAATACACCACCATCATTCCTGGGCCCAGATTCAAGGAGAAATTCCCCAGATTAGCTGTTAGCACACAACCTTGTACTAGAGTCACCCCAAATTGTGGTTTTTTCCCTTTAAAAGTGGCTGTTAAGCTCCCCTTGGGAGCCCCTCCTGATCTTGCTATGGCAAGAGCTGGAGTGGATTCCCTGCCATGGCTTGTATTTACCTAAATAAACCTTGCTGTTGCATTCTGGACTTCTCCGGTCCTTGGTGGTCTCTTTGGGGATCCAAACTTGGGCACAACAATACACACACATACACACACCCCACACACATACACACGTGTGAGCACACACACACATACACACTCACATACATACACATACACACAAAACAAAAAACCGGGACTCTTCTCCCAGTTCCGACATCCTTGTAGTATACTGAAAGATAAAGATAAAAGGAGACTATTTTTCTTAATATGTCTCTTTGACCTTGACGGCTATTGGGGAAACTTAACAAAAATCCTTGGAATTTCCTAAGTGGTAGTATAGAGAGTGTCTCCTGTTATTCATATCAAGCTACTTTCAACTATGCCTGGGAGTGAGCTACTAAGACAACACTTTCAAAGTAATGCCTGGTCTCCAGAAAGCTCAAGACTAACTAGGGAGTGGGGACCTCCCCTCCCCACCACCTCTGTAGAGAAAGAAAGGCTAGAAATAGACTCAGCCTGCACAGGGCAAAGATTTGATCTCTCACTTCTGTGTAGTGAAGACTCTATAAAACCGATCACCGATGGGGTTGGAGAGCTTCTGGGATGATTACAAAATAAGTGTTGAATAGAGATGGTGTCCTCAGAAAGAACTCAGCAGCCGGGTGCTGTGGTTGCTCCCCCGCCTCCCTCTTTGCTTGGTCTGTTCCATTAAGCAGTCCATGAGATTTTATCTTTATAATGTATCATAAATGAAACAGTGTATTTTTGAGGTTCAGCTACTTGCTCTAGCCAATATTTGAACCTTGGAAGGGATCACAAGCTCACCCACTTTGTAGCTAAACTAGGAAGTGCCAGAGGCCTGGGGCTTGCTGAAGGGTAGAGTTCTTTTGGGACTGAGCCCTTAACTCATGGGGTCTCACAATGTTGTGCCCGCATTGCGACCCCGGAGAGACCACCAAAGACTCGAGTAGAGTGGAAGGCAACAGTAAGGTTTATTGCGGAGCTCAGAACCGCACCAAACATCCCTGTCGCAGCGGAGTGAAGCAAGAGGGTTAGTTCTGACCAGCAGGGGACTTCTTTTAAAGGGAAAACCATACTCAGGGTTAGCAAGAGTTGGCATTAGCTGATTGGCTAGCACTGAGGGACTTTCCAAACTTAGTCATGAGTTGCAGAGCCTAGATGGTGGCTCCCTTTAATTGGCTGGCATTCGCCTAGGAATGTGCTGTTAGTCATTACTCAAGAACATGCCATTAGTCAAGTAGTCACGAGTTGTGACTTGGGGATGGGGGTGGGGTGTTCCTGGAACATTCCGTGGTCAGGGACTGATGTTCCATTAAGATATGTGTTTAGGGCAGACCCTGGATTTTCTGGTGACTTTTTGTTTTTAGGCTTAATATTGTTCCTTCAACACTAACTCTGAATTGTTGATGTCTATAATAAAGTGGAGAGTTTCTGACTTATTTGTCATCAAAAGTGTTGTAACTGTACAGAAAGGTAGTGTTACTTTTAAGGCCTATGATGGTTCATTTCAAACTTAATAAAGAATAGCATGATGATATACACTCTTTTAATCCTAGTACTAGAGAGGCAGAGGCAGGTAGATCAATGTGAATTTGAGGTCAGCCTGGTGGTCTACATAGTGAGTTCCAGGACAGTAAAGAATACCTAGAAAGGCCCTGTCTAAGAAAACCAAGCGAGCAAACAAACAAACCAAAACCAATGAAATGTGTCGTGATAGATAGAACATTAGAATGTGGGAGATCGCCTCTGCACCTGTATTTTCTGCACAAGGCTTTCTCTAGCCATCATGGTGACTACCTGAACTGACTGATCAACTTGACACAAGCTAGAATCATCAGAGGAAGGAGTCTTGTTGAGGAAATGACTCCATGAAATCCAGCTGTAAGGCATTTTCTCATTTAATGATCAATGGGGAGGGCCCAGCTTAAGGTAGGCAGTGCCATGTGTGGACTGCTGATCCTGGGTTCTATAAGAAGTAAGTCTGAGCAAGCCATGAGAAGCAAGCCAGTAAGCAGCTCCCCTCTATGGCCTCTGCATCAGCTCCTGCTTCTGGGATCCTGCCATGTTTGAGGTCCTGTCCTGACCTCCTTTACTGGTGAACAGCAATGCTGAAGTGTACGCCTAATAAAAAGCCTTTCTGTCCCACTTTCTGGTCATGATATTTTGTCATAGCAATAAAAACCCTAAGACATTGCCCATCCAAAAAGGGGATAACTGACCAAACAGACTTTCTAGTCCTTGGTCAGTTACACACATCTAGACAAGCATCTATGTTATTGTATGTTACATCCCCAGCATTCTTCTAACTTCATACATTTTAGAGACAGGGTCTCACTAAGTAGCACAGTCTGTCCTTGAGCTCATTTTGTAATTCAGGCTGCCTTTGAATTTTGTTATCCTTATGCCTTGGTATTGAAACCAGTCTTCAGGTGACTCTAAGTTATGCCATATTGTGTATATTACTGTTGGGAGCCAAAGTGTAACTTATCCATATTTTATAAGTTAGCTCCTAAAGCTAGCCATTTACCAGCAGTCTATATCCTAGATAGCCAAATACCAGAAGACTACACCCTTATTGTTAAGCTAAACCATGACTCCAGGTTTTCTCCTTGACCTTCTCAGATTAGCAAGGTAACATTCCCCAGGCCCTCAACTGATAACCATATCAACTGAGATTTCCATATCAATTCTACCCTGTCTGTTACTTCCCCTCGCAGTATTGAATATCCCACCCCTGTCCTCCCAGCTACCTGCGTGGCAGAGATTCTGTATAAATATTGGCTGTAATAATAAAGCTTAGAAGGACTTGATCAGAGAGATCTGTCTTGTCCTTACGTTGTTCTTCGTGTTCTTGCCTTCCATTTGTTTCATTTCCAGGTTCAGGTCCACGCTAAAGACCCTGCTGGTCTTACCACTTTTCAAACTGTGCCTTACTCTGAGAAACTCTGTTTTGAGAATGCATGGTGACTGAACCTAGGTAGACAGATAAATGGCAGTATCTGTCTAGCATTATCCATGTAGCTCAGACTGAAAATTGACTTACTCCTAGGAGTAGAAAAGACACCATCTTATAAGTTTATCAAGGTGAACTGGGATGGTTAAGACTACATATGAAGGAAACAGGCAATAGCACCTTGGCCTGAGTACTGCCATTTTGACTTCAGACTCCATTTTACCTGTAAGGTGAAATAAAATTTAGCTTTCCAATAGCTGTCCAACTCCCTCCCTAAACCACAGAAACAGTCATTCTGCACCTTTAATTCCCTAGAAACATCATAGTGATTCCTAACAACAGAAAGAACAAATGAATCTGAGTGGTTGGAACACACAGGGGAAAAGTCCCTAATCTTTGATTTCTGATTGGTGAAAATTGTAACTGTAACTTGGCAACAAATGCTTGTGGTTATTGTGCTGATAAACCCTGGTGGTGATTTATTGAAGATCTTTGGAACCGGTAAGTGTTGCTTCTCCCTCATGGTGAATAACAGGCTAGGTGTAATGTCACAACCATCTAATAATTCAGTTCCAGGCAATCTGACACCCTCTTTGGGCCTCTGCAGGCAATGAATGATTAGACATGATACACGGACATACCTCCAGACAAAACACTTATACTTATAAAATAAAAGTAAGTAATTTAAAAAAAAACAATATTAATAATAAAATAAAATTACAGCCAGGAAACCAGACACAAGGACTTTTCAGACATACAGAACAAAGGAGGGGTATAAGTCTCTTACTTGGACCCCATAAAGAGATGAACACTTAACAACTTAACATTAAGATGGCAGTGACCCCCACTGACCTGGAATCTGACTACCCTGTGGGGTGTGTGTGTGTGTGTGTGTGTGTGTGTGTGTGTGTGTGTGTAGAACCTATAAGTAGAGAACTCCTGACTGTCCCAGGGGCATTGGATTGGCTTGGTGCCCATTGTTGATGTGGCTTATGTGAATTGCCATCTGTGTAGACTCCTAGTCACCCCTTGGACCTGCCATCCATCCTCCCATTTCTTCCCCTGAACTCCTCAGTATTGCTCTTTTACCCAGCAACTAAAGTCAGTTCTTCAGCTTTTCTCAAATGTATAACCCACAGCAGGCCTGACTCACAACAGTGGCAACTTCTCAAGTGGTTGATTACCTTACCTCTTACAGAGACTCTATACCTGTATCAGGTTGCCTGCCTCTCAGGCCTCTGAAACCTCCTGAAATCTGATATAGCTTTGTAACCCTTTGAAGCCTTCTATTACCTACACACACACACACACACACACACACACACATTTATTGTGTGATATATAGTATTAAAATTGTCTACTTTGATCTACATAGAAAGTTCTGCTAAGGGGTAATGCTACAAATCATATATACAAGGTTCAGCTATGGGGCAAGGTTGTAAAGGTTTTGATCCTGGAGGTGCTGTGAACATCTGGTTTGTGTTAAGATTAGACATTCCCGGTCTCTTCACCCTCTCGTGGCCTTCCTTATCTTTTTTCAAAGGGCTCCTAACTGCCAGTTTCTTGGTTTACTGAAGCTTGCCCACAATATGACTTCTTGCTAATTGGCCAAATGTCCTTCAGCTAGGCTTGCCCTCATGTTGACCTCTTGCTAGCTGGCCTTGTGGAAAATTTGCTCTGTTTTGGGTTTGGGGTCTTTCATTATGGGGCCTGAGAGTTAATATTAGTATTGAAGATCTAAATAAAAGAACCTGTTTCCCTCAGCCAGGGTTAACAAGGAAAGTGGGAAGGTCTGACAGACTTACTATTGTTAGCTTTTAGGCCTCTGTACTGGCCTGCCCTTAGGGTCCTGACAGGACACATTGTCAACCTCAGCTAAAAGCACTCCCTGTGTGCATTCGACATATTCCCCTATAAGAGGCCAGCCTTGCCCACCTCCTGTCTCTTTCTCTTCCTTTGCTCTTGTCCCCAGGGACCAGCCTCTGCCCCCTTCCCCTTCTCTTCCCTCCCCTCAACAAATCTCCTACATGGGCCCCATACACCATTCTCTCAGTACTTAGGATATAGAGGCAGGAAAATTAGGAGTTCAAGGTCGCCCTCAATATACAATGAGTTGGAATCTAGGATGGATTACATGAATCATAAATAAATAGAGGAAAGCAGAAAATAAAAGAGACAGAGGAAGCAAAGGAGATCAAAGAGGAGGGGGAAGAAGAGAAGGGGAGAGAAGGAAGGGAAATTCACTGAAGTCCAGGACCTTTTAGGAGCCAGTTAGGCTGATATGCAAGCGGTACAATTTTTTTGCCACACATGCCTAGTAAACTGAGTTTGAAATACATAACCCAAAGATAAAAAGAGAGAAGAGAGTCCACAGGTTGTTCTCTGGGCACCATACAAGGACCACAGGACATATAACCACACACATCACCTACATTCACACCCATACATATTGATCAACATTTTTTTTTCTGGTCAACAGTTAAAAAAATAATAATTAAAATAAAACTAGATGTAAGGCAATGAAAGATGTATCTCTGTTAGTTTAAGTCCAGACTGGTCTTGTTTCAAACAAAACAAAACAAAAAACACCAAAAATAAAGACAAACTAGGCTTTAGCACTGAAAATTTTCTGGGAATCTCACAAATATGATTTTGTTTACAGGGAAGATATTCTAACTTCCTGTATTCCTGTAATTAAGGAATCAATTTTGCTCATTACTATTATTTTATAAATGTATGAGGGTTTTACCTGTATGTATGTCTGTGTACACATGTGCCTGGTCCCCTCAGAGGACAGAAGAAGATGTAGGTGATGAATTAGCCTGACTCTATCTTAAGATGAGAAGCCAGCCATCTCATTAAAAGGTCCAAATAAGTTCATTTATATATGTTCATATATATAGATATATGTAAATGAATATTATATATATATATTTCAAGACAAGACAAGATTTCTCTGTGTAGCCTTGGTTGTCTTAGAACTCACTCTGTAGACCAGGCTGGCCTCAAACTCACAGAAATCCATCTGCCTCTGCCTCTGAGTGCTGGGATTAAAGGTGTGCATTGCCACTGCCCAGCTAAACTAAGTTCATTTCAGTTTACTATAAAATTTAAGCTTAACTATGCCTAGATTTTTTCCTGAAATTTGACATGTTACACACCCTATGGAATTTGATTCACAAGTCCAACCATTCCTTGACCTCCACCCCTTGACAGTCCACAAAATGTTCTGCCAAATAATCTTATCTGCTTTTTTTATTATTATTATTTTGCTTGTCAAGTTCCTTGTTGGAAATCTCCCAACATTATGATTTTAGACTATAAAAATCTCATACTCCCTGTGTTGAGTGCTGATCTTCTGACCCCAAATTAGGAAAGACAGTCACACGACTGATTTTGCTATGCACAAAGGTAAATCTTGCTTGATTTGACTAAAAATTTTAAGTCATGTGATCTTTACTCACATCCAATGGGATTACTATTGGATGCTTGTTGTAAGATACTCTTTGTACATTGCGAAGATCTGTCTCTGCTAGGATACCTTCTGACTGGTTTAATAAAGAGCTGAACAGCCAATAGCTAGGAAGGAGAGAATAGGCAGGACTTCTGGGGAGAGAGGAACTGGGGGAAGAATCTGAAAATCAGGGAGCTAGATGAGGAGCAAGTGGGGCAGATGGTGCTGAGGAGAGGAAATGAGCCACATGGCAGGATGCAGATTAATAACAACAGGTCAATTCAAGTTTTAAGAGCTAGTTGGGAACAAGGCTAAACTCAGGCCAGGCTTTCATATTTAACAAAAAGTCTCTGTGTCATTATTTGGAAGCTGGTGGCCCAAAGAAAGTTAAACCACAGATCCTCTGAAACTAGAGTTAAAGAAGGTGGTGAGGTGTTAAGTGGGTGCTGGAAATCAAACCCAAGCCCTCTGGAAGGCCAGCCAATGCTCTTAACCATTGAGCCATCCCTCCAACCTCTACTTTATCAATTATGTCAGGTTACATCTCTGGAAGTATGCTGTAATTTCATTTAAATGCCTTAGTGACTCCTTGAAGATAATAACTTCGAAAATTGCCAAAATGGTATTTGTGGCTACTATAAAGACAATGAAGGAAGACTCTTTTTTTGAGAAACTAATACTAATGCTTTAAATATTTCCTGAATACTCTTTCTTCTCTCAACCCCTGTCTCACATTTTAAGTACAAATTGCATTTTAATAGTCTTTAACTCTTGCTGGATGTGGTGACACACACCTTTAATCCCAGCATTAGGAAGGCAGAGGCAAGCAGAGGTATGAGTTTAAAGTCAGTCTGGTCTACAGAGAGAGTTCCAAGACAGCCAGGAACACAACACACACACACACACACACACACACACACACACACACACACACCAACCACACACACCTGTGCACACACGCACACGCACGCTCACCCTCTTTCGTAGTTTCAAACTTTCCATCCTCTTCCATCTTTTGAGGATGAGATTCGAAACTCTCACTAACATATAATGGTCTCATTCCCTTTGCTGCACTGACATTCTCAAAGCCATTGTAAGACTCAGTTTAGAAAATGGTAAGTCGGGGCTGGAGAGATGGCTCAGCGGTTAAGAGCACCGTCTGCTCTTCCAGAAGACCCGGGTTCGATTCCCAGCACCCACATGGCAGCTAACAACTGTCTGTAGTTCCAGTTCCAGGCAAAACACCAAGGCAAATAAGTAAATAAATAATAAATAAATAAAGTTTAAAAAAAAAAAAGAAAATGGTAAGTCATCCAATTAAGCAGAGTTTAGAATGTGTATGAGAAGATGGTGATACTAATAGGATGATCAGATAGGGATAAACCTGGGAAAAAGTTTTAGTGGGGGGAGGGCAGCAGAAAATTCTAGAACAAGAGATGTGGAGCACAGTGGCAGGAAGAATAATCCACAAACAGTGTGGATCTTTGTGAAATGCATTTGGAACAATACTTTAAAAAGAACATTGTGTAAACTTCCTGAAGAAACAAACATCTATTCATTACAGACAGGGCCCCAAACACAGAAACAACAAAAACAACGGCTCTAGCCAAGTATAGGTTGGTGAACCAATGAATTTAACTGGGGTTATGAATAAGAGCATGGGGCAGGGAGTACTTACAGGAACACAGAGAACTTACAAGTAGCTATACCACTGAAGACAATGTCTGTACCCAGAAACCAGTAACTGCCTATTTGCCCTCAGAGAGGGGTGGAACCTTGGGGGCTTCCTCCCCTACTGCTTGACTGACCATGTATGGGACCAATCTTGTGTAGGCCTGATGAGAAATAATCACAACTGCTAAGGATTCAGGAGGGCAGTAGCGATGTCACATATAGAGGATGGTATTGTCCAGAGAGTAATAATCAGATAGGAAATAATATGATTTAGATAAAAGAAACAAAAAGCATAAAATCTATACGTAAAAGATAAAGGCCATGCATACTTATATCTATACGTAAAAGATAAAGGCCATGCATACTTAAGCAAAGTGAAAAATATATAACTATCTTATGTGACACTAAGATAATTAGATGTTTTGTTTCTTTGATAAATACCTGAGAAAACAATTAAGATGAGAAAAAAAAAATTATTTGTGCTCATGATTTCAGAGGTTTTGGTGCATGGCCAGATACTTCCATTGTTGTGAAAGAACCTTGGTGAAACAAAGCTGCTCCCTTTGTTAGAACCAGGAGAGAGAGAGAGAGAGAGAGAGAGAGAGAGAGAGAGAGAGAGAGAGAGAGAGAGAGAGAGAGAGAGAGGAAGGAGCTGGTAACAGAATTTGTCTTTCTAGGGCATGCTCTCAGTGACCTACTTGCTCCAAGTAGGTCCTGCATCTTAAAATTTCTACCACCTCCTAAAATAGTATCACCAGCTGGGGACCAAGACTTAAATACACAAGACTGTGAAGGATATTTTATTTCTAAACCAGAATAGAAGGCTAAAAATATGGAAGATAATTTTCTTTGAAAACGATTATCTGAGGAGGATAGTCTTAAACTTCTAATCCTCCTGCCAATGCCTTCACCTCCAAAGTGTTAAGATCATAGGTGTAAACATGCCAGCTTCCTACACTAGGCAAGCATTCTATTAAATGAGCTGCAACCTCAACCAAGAGCAACGCAAGTAATTTAAATGGTATTATAGGAGCTAGAGAGAGGACTCAGCAGTTAAAAGCAGTTGCTACTTTCACAGAGGATCTGGGTTTAGCTCCCAGCACTCACATGGTTGTTCAAAAAACATCCCTAACTCCAGTTCCAGATGATCTGACTGAAAGACCAGAGAAGCTCCCAGTTTTGAGACAAGCCTGAGATCTGCAAAGGGACAATCATCAAACAGGAGAGATAGCTTGGAGATTATCCATGGAATGTTTCAGGACTGGAGATTGCCTGAAAAGACCAAGACCCAACCCAGGAAGTAGCCAAAAAAAGGGCTTGGCAAACAGCCAGCTAAAATAACAGAGGAAATCTAAAAATCCCCCAAAAGACAATTGTATCTGTACTAAAAGACCCCAATTGATGTATAACTTTGTGATTTTTGTCCCTAAAAACCCAGCTCCCAAAGGGTGTGGCACCTCCTCTGGCCTGTCATGCTAGACTGAGGTCCATGTCGCACGACTCGTAATTTTCAAAAACCTTGCTTTTGCATTTCGAAGAGTTCGAGTCTCTGGTGATCTTTTGAGTGGGGGGGGGCACAACACTGACACCCTCTTCTGACTTTCTTAGACCCAAGCATACAAAGAGTGCTTATAACATTCACACAGGCTATGGTGGTTTGAATGAAATGGTCCCATAGGCTCATATTTTGAATGATTGGTTTCCCAATTGGTGAACTGTTTAGGAAGGATTAGGAGGTGGCCTTCATGCATATTGGCAAGTGCCACTGAGGGTGGGATTTGAGGTTTCAAAACCCACATCAGGCCTCGTCTCTCTCACTTTGTCTCATGCTTGTAGATTAAGATGTACACTCTCAGCTACTTCTCCAGCACCACGCCTGCCTGCCACCAAGGTTCCATGGTCGTCATGGACTCACCCACTGAAACTGTAAATAAACCTTCAAGTAAATGTTTTCTTTGATAATTGCCTTGGTCATGGTGTCTCTTTACATCAGTAGAAAAATAACTAAGCCATAGGTAAATATTCAAACACATTGAAAAAATAAATCTAAATATAAGAGAAAGAAGAAAAGACATGGAAATAAGATGAGGGAGTATGTGCGATGTGGCTGGAGACTATAGCAAAGAATGCTCTATTGTTAATTGGGTGGAGAAGCATAAACAATGGTCCTAAAAATTTGCCTGAGTAAAATAGAAACAAAAGTAGAGTTTAATGAGATGATCTGCAGGAGTGGAAATTAAATAATACAAAATAAGAACTACAGCTGTGCTAAGTTGAAAGGTAAAGTCTCAGAACCCTCTGGCTCTAGCAGGCTCTCCATGATGTGTTATAATAATATATTTCTGGTCTGATCGGCCTGGAGTCCAGATCCACAGTCCCACAATCCCACAGAAACACACAGATGCTTATATTAATTTAATACTGATTGACCTAGGGCCCAGGCGTATAACTTGCTAACTCTTTACTCTTAAACTAACCCACGATTCTTATCTTGGTTAGCCATGAAGCTTGGTACCTTTTCTCAGAGTAGTATTTCAACTTCTTTCCTCTGTGTCTGCTGCCATCTCATCGTGGTGTCTCCGTGGCATCTCTCTGGTATCTCTGTGGTATTTCTGCTTTATTGTTTTCCCAAAGTTTTCTTAGTCTAGTAGCCCTGCCCACACTTCCTGTCTGCCTTTGGCCAATCAACATTTTTATTAAACCACTAGGTGGGACAATTATTTACAATGGAACAGAACACAATCCCACTACAATGATGCTGTATGCAGGAGGAGCCAATGAGAACTGTTGGGTCCCTGCAGCCTCAGTGTTCCTGAGGTTCTGGAAGGTGTGAGAAAGGAGGTTGTTGGCCCTTGGACATTTCCTTGGACTCCTGCATTTTAGGTGGCCTCTTCTGGTCCTTCTGGCCAGGTATATGTGAGGACCATATGCTTCTTTCTTCTGTAGAGCTTCATTAGGCAGGCCGACCAATATGGAGAGGGATTCTAGTTGGGATATGATTCTCAGGCTACCTGATTCTTGGCATAGATCTCTCTTGTCTTGAAAAAAAAAGGAATAAAGGAATCTTACAAGTTTCTTGAGCTTCTTGAGCTTCTAGATCTACTTCATTCCTCCTGGAAGAGATGTTTCAACCCAAAAGAAACATGCACTTGACACCTCTGAGTGCTCAAAACAGAGATGGAGACAAAGAAAATGCATTGAAGTAAGTTTCCCAGGTAATGCAAAGAGATGGCTGAGAAACTGCTGCAGGCTTCCCTGAGATATTGATGAGCATTTGTTCCAAGATACCCACAGATACCAAATTCTGTGGATGCCTACTTCTCTTGCATAAAATGACCTAGTGTTTGTATATAATGTATACAAATCCATCTGTATGTGTGAAATCAAGTCTAGATTAGGTATACCCAATACAATGTAGACATAGCATAGTTATTATGCTATATCGTTATATTGTTTAGGGAGTGTTGAGTACAGGTACTTTATTATCTTTGTTAGAATGTATTTATATTTTTTTAATTGTATATGTATGTGTATGCATATGTGAATGTGTGTACTTGTGGAGTCTGTAAGGAGTTATAGGCAGTCATGAACCACTAAATATATGCTGGAAACTGAACTTAGGTCCTCTGGAAGAGCTGCAAGCACTATTAACTGATAAACCATCTTTCTAGAACCCAAGATGACTTTTGTGTTTGAATAATTTTGGTCTAAGTTTGAATTCCCAAATATATAAAGTATGTTACAAAGGCTTGGAGAGTGGAGTATACAAATTGAATAGCCATTGAAGATCATTAAGTGTTGTTTTAGCAAAATCTCTCTCTCTCTCTCTCTCTCTCTCTCTCTCTCTCTCTCTCTCTCTCTCTCTCTCTCTGTGTGTGTGTGTGTGTGTGTGTCCTTCTCCTTCTGCAGAGAAAGCACCCAGCTCCCCTTCTTCCTTAGCTGATATCCCCCAAACCTCTTTTCTCCTTCAGTGCCTTAAACCAGATCCCCCTCAAACTGAACGCTCCTTCCTCTGCTTCCTTGTTTGTGTGTGTCTCTCTCTGTTCTCTTCACTTCCTCTTTCAATTTTTTTCTTATGTTCACTTTCTGTCAGCTTGTTGCTTGCTCAGCCTCTTGACCTATGGTTGACTTTATTTAATTTTGTTTGCAATATTCAAGCAGAGAGCTCTTGGATTAAAGGTGTGTTAGGGCTAAACTACACCACAACTAGAAACAGGATTTTCCAGTAAATAATGCAATATCAGAGTTCTCAGTGTGAGCAAATAACCTGCAACTATTAAATAGCAGAACCTGATACTGAAGACCTATTAACTGTCCTGGAAAGAAAGTTGTGAGGTGTTGCTGACTTCAAGTTTGCTACTCTGATGTCATTTAGTTCATTCTTGCAGGATCATCTCAGTTTTAGCAAAGCCTTACACACACATGACACAATCCTACTTTGAGCTATATCTGTTCTGTCTGAAGCTCTACCCCCAGAGAGACCATCAGAAACAGAAATGTCCAAAATGCAACAGCAAGGTTTATTGTCAGAAATACACAAGCCAGGCAGGGAGCTTGTTCCCCTGCACCTGCACCCGATGGAGCAAGGCAAGGAAGAGCTAGGAATCCTAAATCATACAAGCTTTTTATAGGCAAAAACCACAAGGGGGGTCAAGGGTGCAAGTGTGCTACTGATTGGCTCATGCTAAGGGACTTTTTACAGTTTAACATTCCTGGACCCCACCTGGGTGGGGTAACCATTTTATTGCCTTACGGTGGGATCATCCGGGTGTCCTTAGATAGTGCTTAGTTTATTCTTTTTTGGAACTGGGCAAGCCCTTGCCAGGAATGTGAAAAAGGATTTTATTTTACCTTTATAATACAAAATGGATACTAGAATACAAAATGGGGTTTCTTGAGCTAAGTTTACTCTCTTCAATATCCAGAATCACTTCACTTACATATAAGCACTGATGAACAAGCCTGCCTCTATCTTAGCCTTGAAAGTCATTTATAGTCAAGACAAACTGGGTTCATTATTATTTATTATTAAATCTCTGTTTCTTAAGGATTGGATTATGTGTGAAGGCATAGATTTACCATTACAAAACTTTATTTCAGGGAAAGACCATTTAGTGCCTGAGGACAGGACCCAGATCTAAGAAGAATCTAGGGAAAAACCTCAGGAATGCACTGATAGCCAGTAGATTCAAAACTTGGCACCATATGTTTAACCAATAGTTTCCAAGAATTATTCTGCCCCATACCTCTCTACCCAATCTTGAATGCCAAGATGTATAACATCCCATTTACATATTTTTTTTTTCTTTAAAAACCCTCTCCCCCTGAGCTCGGGGCAGAATTTCTCCATTGCTTTGGAACACAGGGTTTTGGCCTAAGTTCAAATCTGGCAGGGTTCAAACCTGTCCAAAAAAATAAACTAACCGTCATGTGTTTGCATTGGAATCTAGATCCCTGGAGATCTTTGAGGGTCCCAAGACACAAGTACAACACTATGCCCCATCTGTAACCTTAACTGCAAACGGTCTTGTACTGCCTGTTCCAGGAAACAGCAATAATATCTTCGTTTAAAAAAGTTGTAATGTCCATCTTGCAGCTCTACCTTTGTTTCAAAAAGGTTGTTATGACTACCTTGTTATGACCACGTTGATATGACCACCTTGTTATGACCAGCTTGTTATGACCACCTTGGTATGTTCTACAGCTTCTGCAACCCTGACTAATTTGCCATGATTTGACCATGATGATTTGTGTAGGCGGTCTTTCTCCTCAAATCTTTCTGATTTTAACAGCACATAAGCTTTTTATGTGTTTACAAAAGTTTGTTTCCTCTCACTGCTTTTTTTTTGAGGAGAGGGTGTCTTTTGAGACAGGATTTTTTTTATAACAGCCTCCAGCTGTCCTGGAACTAGCCCTGTAGACCAGGCTAGCCTCAGATTTACAGAGATCAGCCTACTTCTGCCTCCCAAGTGCTGGAATTAAAGGTTTGTGCCATCATTCCTGGGCCCTCACTATATTCTTCAAGCTCCAAGAAGCTTTACTCAGCTCTCTGCTGTTTTTAGAGGCAGGATTTCTCTGTGCTAGCCTTGAACTCAGAGATCTGCCTATCTCTTCCTCTCAAGTACTGGAATTAAAGGCCTGCACTTTTGTGCCCAGAGTCCAGATCCCAAAAAGACCACCAAGAGACTGGTCTAATGCAACAGCAAAGAGTCTCCTTACCGACACAGTGGTGGAGTTGGAGTGACCCTAAGCAGCATAAGGAAGGAATTTTATTGGGTGGGTGGCTGTAGGGGCTTCAGAGCTAGGTTACAGTCCTGGGATTGGAAGAAGCTCAAGCTAGGGGTACCTGTTATGAATTCATTGGCTGATTAGAATCTTAGGGATGTTTCAACATTTAGCAGTGGTCATTTCCCTAATCAATCAGCAGCTCAGCAGGTATACCTGGAACCTATCGGTCCCCTTCCAAGGAAGGAAATGTTTGGAAAGTCAGATATTTCCGCTTAGGTGCTATCCCCTGTGTTGGGACATTTTGTGGTTAATCAGTCCCTACCAGATGAACCTCCGGATATCTGGACTTGGCATAGGTCCCTGGAACCTACATCAGCAGTTCTAAGATTTTGAAACTCTGGTTTGTTTCAAGCTGGGGTTAGGGGCTTGCTTAAAATGGAGGTGCTTTGGTTCTTCATGCATCACTACACCTAGCTTTTAAAAACACCTAGCTTTTAATTGAACATGCAACTCAGCAGTTAAGAGCACTGACTGTTCTTCCGGAGGACCTGAGTTCAATTCCCAGCATCCACATGGCAGCTAACAACTGCCTGTAATTCTAAGATCTGACACCCTTACACAGTTATACATGCAAGCAAAATACCATTTCACATAAAAATAATAATAAAAAGGGTTTTTTTGTTTTGTTTTGTATTGTTTTTTAAGCCCATTAAAGGCAAGTTATTGCCTACAAGCCAAAAAAAAAAAAAAAACCAATGGAATCTCTATCTGGGCTAGAGGCATGCAACTGTCTTCATCTTCAAACCTTAATCCAACTGATCCTGACAATCACATGGGTGAGGAACCTTAGGAAGGCAGCTTCACCTTCATCGTGCTGGAGATACAGGAGGAATTTCCCTTTGTAAAATTCCTGGCCCCTAGTGCAATAGTTCCAAAACCCCCATGATTCTCCGGAAACGTTTATCTTTCCCTTTTTCTTTTCTTGTTTTCCTATTTATTTTTTCTTTTGGATGTCAGCCTAATACAAGTTCTGTTAATCTAGGCTTCCTCTACAGCTCCCCTCCTGGCCATGTGGCTCACCTCTAAGTCTGCTTATCAAAAATGGCATGGCCCTTTCTCTTCAACTTTTCCATCTTCCTCTGGGCAGCTGGCAAGATTCACAGTTTGTCTGAAATTTTTTTTTAAACTCTAATAAAATTTCCTTCAGCATCCTTTTGAAGCTCTTCTTAAATTTTTTTATTAATAAGACTTAAGAATCTCAAGAGGGGACTCCGGTTCCCCTAGTACCAGGTGGCAACTCCCATGAGACTCCCCAGAATTTCCGGTAACAAGCATGGGATAGAAAAGACATGAAACATAATACTGAAACTCTAAAACTAGAATTGAGCTCTTAACCCCCACTTTGAGACACGTTTCACACTGACTATAACCTAGGATGATCTTGAATTTGTAGTAATTCTCTGGAGTATTAGGAGTATATGTGCGACCATGCCTGAGTTTTTATTTCTTTTAACAGTTTAATATTCATTTAGTCAAGACATTTTCACATTTTAAAAAATTATTTATTTAATTTTTAAGAAAAGGTTTCTGTCCTTGGAGCCTGTCCGGGAATTTGCTCTGTAGAAGAGGCTGGCTTCGAACTCAGAGATCCACCTGCCTCTGCCTACCTACCAAGTGTTAGGATTAAACATGTGCTCTATTGCCGCCACCTGGCTGCAAAAATCTTTTATTTAATCCTTGAAAATTTAACTATTTTTATTCATTTTAAGAAGCAAAATTAATTCCACCTTTTTCATCGGGCTAGTTTTTAAAAATTCCGACAGTTTTCCAATTTCTCTTCCTATACTTCATACTCATTCATTCACCAAGGAGATGAATTCAGAGCCACAAAAAATTAAAGCTGCTAGCACGCTCCTCTTTTAACACAATGTGTGTGTGTGTGTGTGTGTGTGCTTGCATAACGTGTTTTGGTTCTTTTCTCATTTACACCTTACTTTTTCATCCTCCCTTGGCCCTCCCACAATCTTCCTTCCTCTGAAGCTCTTCGAGCATAGTAAACGCAGTTTTCCAAGCATTTTCTTAATTAACCAGGTCGGGTATGCAAGGTGAAGCCCCTCCCCTTAGGGCGGGGCCATAGCTGAGCGGGCAGAACCAGGCTCCTTAACAAATCATCCCTTTACTATCTTCAGAAGAGAGACACACACACAACGAGCCAATCAGAGGACGCGGTCCTCGGCGTCCTGAGCGGGGCTGGCTCCGCCCACTCCCGGCCTCCCGCGGGGGCCGTCCGAGCCTCGCGGGCTTCCGCAGGCCCCGCCCCCTGGGCAGGCGCGGCGGCTATTGGCTGGCGCGCCGCTTGCTGTCGCCGCGGTTGCTGGGAGAGGGAGGTGGGGGCGGGGCCCGCGGTGGTCCAAGAGGCCCGAGAGAAAGGCTGCTAGGCGCGGGAGGGCGCGCTGGGCGGATTCAAGCGTCTCGGCGGCGGTTTGCCTGCTGGCCCGCGCGGCGGCGGCGTCGCGGTGAAGGAACCGGTCCCGGTTCCCAGCTCCTCGTCTTCCGACCTCGCCACTTGGGAGGCGGCTTTCTCCCTGCCCTCCCTCCGCGAGTCCGCGCGGCCTCTGGAGGAGAAGCGGGAGGCGGCGGAGGTCGTCGGGGGCGGCGGGCGGTGAGCGCGCTCCCGCTTCCCCGGCGGCGGCCGCAGGACAATGGAGGTGGCTGTAGAGAAGGCGGCGGCGGCGGCGGCTCCGGCCGGGGGCTCCGCAACAGCGGCACCGAGCGGAGAGAATGAGGCCGAGAGCCGGCAGGGCCCGGACTCCGAGAGCGGCGGCGAGGCAGCCCGGCTCAACCTGTTGGACACTTGCGCCGTGTGCCACCAGAACATCCAGAGCCGGGCGCCCAAGCTGCTGCCGTGCCTGCACTCGTTCTGCCAGCGCTGCCTCCCCGCGCCCCAGCGCTATTTCATGCTGACGGCGCCGGCGCAGGGCTCGGCTGAGACCCCTCCACCCGCGCCCGTCCCCGCCCCCGCTCCGGGCTCCCCGACCGGTGGTCCTTCGTCATTCACTACCCAAGGTGAGAGGGGCCCGCGAGGTGGCGGGCTCGACCCGCTGTCACACGGCTAGGGAGGGGTGAAGAGGGCCCCGGGTTGGCCGAGCGACTTGGCGGTCCCTCACTTTTGAGGAGCTCTGACGGCTGCTGCGAGTTTGCAGCACCCCGCTGCTTCCGCAAAGCTTTTGTCCGGGTGCATAGGATCCAGATGAGCTAGTGTACACCCAGGTTATGCGAGCTGGAGAGGGGGAGGGAGGGATGGAGATGAAGTGATGGAGAGTTTCTTTGATGATTGATTGCAGATTGGTTGCCGTCTGTTTCGAATCTTGGTGCGTTCGAGGCTCTTTACCTTAATGAGTTCCTTCTCCTCCAGCCCCTCCGTTGGGGACAAAGGAACCGGGAGAAGGAGTTTTGTTGTCTGCTGCTTTCGGAGATTTTATTTTGAGCGACAGGATGAAGGGCAGAAAGTAAATAGACTTTCAAAGTGTTTTGTACGCTGTAGTTGGAAGTTACTTTCTCTTTTGTGGTATTGGGTAATTAGTTTTTGACAGGTAGTTCCCATTGCTTATGTTAACAGGTTTAAAGCTTTCTGAAGTACAGTAATTTCTGAGAGAACGTTTGAAGTTTTTAACTTTTAATATTGCAAATATTTGTGCAAATTGCCGCCTTTTAAAAATACGAAATAACTGGGGAAGAGAAATCTGTTTCTGTTGGTCGTTTTTTTGCTTGTTGGTGTGTGTGTTTTGTTTGGCTTATGTAGCGACCCAGACTGTTCACAATTACTAATCTTCCCACCTCAGTCTCTCCAGAAGTGAGCATCATCACACCTGGTGGCCAGTCACTTTAACATGTTTCGAAGGGAATAACTGCTTCGAATTAATATATTAAATAATTACACTAGATTGGGATGCAATTGCGGTTTTTGGTTCTTTTCTTAGACTCACTTATAGCTCTGTCTTAGAACAGCCTTTAGTCATAGGAAACTATTTTCTTTGGGTCTCTTTTGTTATGGGGAACCCAACCAGACAACACTCAGATTTATTCCAGTTGTTTGGGACTACACCGAGGTATTGAGGGTGCAAATATAGCCAGGTGGTTCTCAACTTGTGGGTCACGATTCCTGGGCCTAACTACCCCTTCTCAGGGGTTGCATACCAGATATTTACATTACAGTACGTAACAATGTTATAAAGTAGCAACAAAAATAATTTTATGGTTAGGGGCCAGTTACCACAACATAATAAACTCTATTTATAGGGTCATAGCATTAGGAAGGTTGAAACCACTGCTCTAAATTTTAGAGCTAGGAGCTTTTAAAAGCAAAAATCTTCTTCCTATTATCTTGCTTTGAACTTGCAAGGAGGGGGTGTGGTTGTACAAGCAAGCTGTTTATCAGAAGCCGAGGTAAGCAGTTAGCTGGGGTAGGAGGTTTGCACAAACAGCAGTTTAACAGAAGCCAACATAAATTTGTTGGGCATCGTGACCTTAGGTTCTTTTTAGAATACAGTTTGATAATTTTCCACAAGATTCTCCCCCAAGGAGGCCACACTCTAGTCAAATCTAAAATGGCCTCAGCAAAAATACAAAATAGAGGAACCTCTGTACTGTCATTCCTGTCACATTCATTCACCAGTTGGTTCTATGGGCATGAGTTGAAATATTGACTTGTCCTGTTGTTGGGGGGGGGGGGTTGGTCCTAAGGACCAGTAGTTTAACTGAGTTTTTTCTCTGATATATTGGCCATGAAGTTGAGGGTACAGGGTCCCACAGTATAAGAATCCTCAGTCAGGCTAATGCTGACAGTAGGTTGGTCAACCATGGAGACTGAGTAAACAGGGACTGATGCCAATAATCTGGGACTGATGTCAATAATCTGATCTGTGTCTCCTTTCTTCCTTTTCTAAGTTTTTTCCTGACCATGGCAAGGTTTCTCTTATTGCCCCAGATTGATTGGCACAGAAACAACAAGTTTCTCCTAAGGCTGGACTAAGTCCTCTGTTTTATAGATCTAGCCTGCCTCAGTTCCGTAAGACTACCTCTGCAAGGGAGTCAGCTTGGCTCTCCAGCCTAGAAATGGAATTCTCCAAATGGCCTAGGTCTGAATGTATCTGGGAACTGAGTCCTCTAAAGTTTTGATTTCCAAAAATCAAGGCTGAAGTGTCTATGGCAGCTGCACTGGCTATTCCTGTCCCTGGCTAGAGTTGGGACCTGTTTGACCTTTAACATTGAGACAGGGCCAGGGTAAGCTTTCTTCTCTTGTCCATTGTAGACATACATGTACAGGATAATACAGACCAGTATATATAGAGTCAGGGTTGTGACTTTCCAGTGAGTTGGAGGAGGCACATTTTGTAAAACCATTAGTATGATCAAGCCAGGTAGGTAGCTTCAGGGGCATGAAAGAATATGCAGTCTTCTAGGATAATATTGGCTCGTTGGGCATTTGAGCAAGCCTTATTTGTTGTAAGGTGAAGAAGCAAGATTATAATTTGAGGACAATATGCAGGTACCTAATCCTTGATAGGGCAATTTACCATTGGCAAGGCATGCATAAAATTGGAATTCCTGAAGACCTTTTTCTAGTTAGCCTTCTTCATAACATGACCCTTCCTTGACCCTCCTCTAGACCCATATTGTAAGAAGTTCTTATCTCTGCTATTTATTTATGTTTGTTTATTTTTTTTATTTTTATTTTTATTTTTTTTAAAAAACACTTTATTTATTTGCCTTGGTGCTTTGCCTGGAACTGGAACTACAGACAGTTGTTAGCTGCCATGTGGGTGCTGGGAATCGAACCCTGGTCCTCTGGAAGAGCAGACGGTGCTCTTAACCACTGAGCCATCTCTCCAGCCTCTTATTTTTATTTTCTATACCCATGTTTAGGGCCGATGGGAATTGTGTCTCAGGTTAGTAAACTCTGGTCAGTTTTTAAGGAGTCTGAGGTCCAAGTGGTGGTCGTCCATCTGCCTTTGTTCTCAGTGGTTCTTTTTTTTTGTTGTTAGTTGGGAGGGATGACTCCAACTGCTTTGACTGCAGTGGGAGTGGTGAGGTTGACCGGATAGAATCTCTTCCAGACAGATTCCAGAGTCCCAATGGGGACCCACTTCATCCAAACCAAGTCTCCTGGCTGGAACTGGTGGGCATATTCAGAGGTTATTCAGAGGTGGGAGAGGGTAAGATTCCCTTCACAGTCTGGGCCGTGGCCTGGCAAGTTCCTGCTAAGCCTGCAAATACTTGGTTTGCCTGAGTACAGGTGGCAGGCACATCTAAAGTGGTGTCTTTAATTAGGCTTTCAAATTGGAACATAATATTTGGGTCTGAAGAGTTCAACAGTGTTCATGGCTCCTTCCCAGGCTCATGGGAAGCATGGATCTACTTCTTCTTTCAGAAGAAGTAGCTTCTACTATCCTTTATACTGCAAGGCTAGTTCTTGTTTTCACAGTTAATCTCCCCTAGCATGCATTATGAGTGTTCAGGTAAGCTGGACTCTGGCAGGGCTTCTGAGACTTTGGAGAGGTTCCACTGGTCCTAGGGTTTATGGGAGTAAGTAACCTCCTATGCCTCACAGAGTCTTTCTAGTAACTCACTGGGCAATTTGTCATCATTCCTGACTTACCTTGGATAAGTTGGTAGGTTTTAATGGCTGCCACTTTTAATCCTTGCAGTGGTGTTTGGCAAGAAGTTTCCAATGCCTTCTTACCATCATTGGTATTAGAGTCTCAACTGGGTGCACTTGATAGGGTTTATCCCATCCCGTCTGGGCATCTACTTTGGGAAGTGTCCCTCTCCCCAGCCCCAGAGCCTATTGCTTTACAGCCAGATTGGGTGTTGGCTGTAACAGGGTGGTCAGGAGCTCCTGTCAACCACTCTAAGTCATCTGGTATGCATAGAAAAGTCTCCAACAGGCTGATAAAGTCCTGTCCTAAAAGAGAGGGTTTGGGGGTCTTCCAATTATATAAATTACTGGTGGAGAAAAGGGACTACTTCCCTCAAGAAGAGAGTAGATGATGGTCTAACAGCTCAGACAAAGCTTGTTTGGCCTCATAGCCAGAGGCACTCTGTGTGTTGGGGTGGTGGGGAGGGGAGGAAGGGCCCGAGTATAATAGATTCAACTCCATGGCTTCTCTCCTCTGGGGAGAACCATTTTCTCTATCCCCTCTCACATTTCTCATTGATCCAGTCAGAACATAACGAGGCAGAATGGCCATCTCTTCAGGTGGACCAAGCATAAATTAACTGGAGCATCTTGGCCTCAGGTTTCTAGAATTGAGTTCAGTAATTTTCCACTGGGCTTTCTATCAAGGAGATCAAATTCTAGTCAGACCTAAAGTGGCTTCAGCGAGATTACAAGATGGAGGAACCTCTGCACTGTCTTGCTCTGTCACATAATATTTAAGTTTGTGCTGTTGCTATTCATGATAAACTGTTCCTTTGTCTCTGATCCTTGAGTTTCTTGACTTTGCTCACCATCTGTGAAAGTTGGGTGCTTTAATAGGTTGCAGGTAAGGTGGGATCTCAGATCATTTACTGTGCTTCGTTTCAAAGTGGCTTACTTCCTGGAAAGGTAGTACAGGTATAACTTAAATCTTGTTTTTTTGAGACTGTAGTCCTGGCTGTCCTGGGACTTAATTTATAGAGCGGGCTAGTCTTAAACTCACAGAGATCCACCTGCCTCTGCTTCCTGAGTGCTAGGATTAAAAGCATGTGACACCACTATCAGGCAAATCTTATTTCCTTGTTTGAGACAAGATCTCATTATGTAAACTCTGACTAGCCTCTGCCTCCTCAGTGTTGGGTTCAAACGCTGTTCTGTCAGCCCAGATAAATCTTAGTTCTTAAGGTATATGTGTATGTAATACTTATATTGATGCTGGGGAATAAGCCTTGTAAATTCAGTGAATACACACTACCATGAAGCCCACAGTTCTTAATTCTAATGAAAGACCCTTAGAGGAGACCCCAGCCTCAAGAACTGACACAGATCACTGGCAGCAAATAACAAGAGGTTTTTAATACTCACAAAGGCGCCTGTGGGCAAGCGATCAGCAGCTTCAGCTAATTGAGCACGCCCGGGGCCCAAAGAACAGTCTCCTTTTATATGGAAAAAGTGGTCTCATCAGTTTAGGCATAGCAACATACATCTCATTGGCTACTTTGAAATACATACAAGGTTCAGCTAAGGGGCAAGGCTGCAAATCATATACAAAGTTCAGCTAAGGGGCAAGGTTGTAAAGTTTTTGATCCTGGAGAAGCCACAAACATCTGGTTTGGGTTAAGATTAGCACTCCTGGTACTTTCACCCTCTTGTGGCCTGCCTTATCTTTTTCAAAGGGCTTCTAACTGCCAGTTCCTGAATTTATTGAGGCTTGCCCTCAAGCTGACTTCTTGCTAATTGGCCAAATGGCCCCCAACTGACAGTTCTGAATATATTGAGGCTTGGCCTCAAGTTGACCTCTTGCTAACTGGCCTTGTGGAAAATTTGTGCTGTTTTGGGGTTGAGGTCTTTCACTTAAACACATTTTAAAGTTTCTTTTTGTTCCCCTTCCCCATGTTCTTAGTGTGTGTGTTTTTGCCTGTGTGTATGTATGTATGCACAACACATGTGCCTCGTCTACAGAGTGAGTTCCAGAACAGCCAGAGTAACCATGTGACAAACAAACCAAAAAAGGGGAAACATTTAAATAAAATACATATAATGTTTTTATACTAAAGAAAAAACAAAATAAACCCCCTGTGTTTGTTATCTGAAGTAAGTTCTTTCTAGCCCAGGCTGCCCTTGGTTGAATCTGTGGTGATTAACCTTACAGCTGCTAGGATTACAGCTGTGAGCCATAGTATCTAGCTATTAAAGATTTTGTTTTAACGATTTGTGTTCTTGCACACCTCAAGACTTAGGATTTGGAAGTTCTCTTCTCCCATCATGTAGGCTCAGGAGGCTTGAAATCACTTATAACTAGGTGTGGTTCAGCCATTTTACCAGCCCAGGGGATTTTCTTTCTTTCTTTTTTTTTCCTTTGTTAGTTTTGTTGTTGTTGTTTGTTTTTTAGTTGGTTAACTTTGTTTTATAACTTTATACGTGTAAACACTCTGATCCCCACACACCCACCTTTACCAATCTTTCATCCCTGTCAGTCTCCCAATTTTCTTATAAATCTCATGTTTACGACTTTCTGTATTAAACTCATTGCATTTAGCCAAGGGCCATCTATGTGACCTGGGTTTGTGGGCTCACCAGTGAATACACAACTGAATAACTTTCCATTTCTAGAATTGTCAGTAGACAATAGTAGCAGTAAGTAGGGGTTTATGAGGCCCTCCCCCATTCATGGTTGACTGTTGGCATGCCAGTCCCATACAGGCTCAGTACCAGTAACCACAGCTGCTGTGATGTAGCTCTTGAGGTCTTTCTACCCCTTTTTGATGTTCCTGAAGCTTAGAGTGAGTGATATAAATGTCTCGTTTAGAGCTGAACCCTTGCCAGCATTTATACTTAGGTTCTTCTGTAGCCATGAGTCTTTGTATTCACCATGGTTCACTGCAATCTTTGATTAGGACTAAGAGTAGCACTTATCTCTATAGATAAGATATTTAGAAGGCACTTTTATTTATTGTCTATTTACTAATCAAGAATAGAAAATACTCCCTACTCTCTTGAGTATATGACTTCCCCAAGCATGGGTGGCTTTGTTTTATTTTGTTTTTTTAGAGAGGGTTTTACTGTATAGATCTGGCTGGTCTTGAACTTAAAGAGATCCATGTTCTGTGACTAAATGCATATGCTATCATACCTAACAAGCATGGAATTTTTACCAGGTTTTCAGTATTAAGAGGCATAGATTCTCTCTTAAGGAATATATCTTAAGTCCTAACAGAAGACAGTTGGATATCCTAATAGTCATGCCACTATTGCAATTGGACATCTTCCTTGGCAGGCTAATATTGTTGTTTGTGGGATTCACAACTCAAACCCTTGATCTCCCCTGACAACCCTCCTCCCCCTCCCCCAACACACACACACATAGCACTTACTGGCACTTGAAAGCCTAGCCAGAAAGGGAGGAAGTTTTCTAGCTCAGTTCCAGCTTTATTTCTCTAGGTCTTGGATGGAACTGAAGTGTGTGGTGTCATCAGCAGTAGGGTTTGTTGTTGTTGTTGAGACAGGGTCTATCTGCATAGCTCTGGCTGCCCTGGAACTCACAGATCCACCTACCGCTGCCTCCCAAATGTTGGAAGTAAAGGCATGTACCACCAAGAGTAGTCTTATCTACATCTGGTGTGCAGCCCAGGGAAACAGCAGGATGTTGTATTTGGTGAGGATTTCTTTATGAATGTGTCTCTTTGTGGGTGTGTGCACATGATTACAATGCCTGTAGAGGCTGGAAGAAGGCATTGTATCCTTTGAGCTGAAGTTACAAGTGGCATTGATCTGCTGTGCTGAGAGTCAAACTTTGGTACATTTGACCCACTTTGGCAAAAGCAGTAGATTCTCTTAACCTATGTGCCATCTCAGAACCCTAGGACTGAGATTTTTATTTCTTGATTATTTTTTCTAGAGCCAGCATTATATAGCAATGCAGGTTCTCTCCTTTAAAACTCTAAAAAGGGTTTGTTTTTGTTTTAGTATGCTTTTATTTTCATGTATGTTTGTACACATGTGTGCTTGATGCCCTTGTAGACTATAAGAGGATATCCACGTACTGCATGCATGCAGTGCCCACTGAGGCCAGAAGAGGTTCAAGAACTCTCGGAGCTGGTGTTCTAGACCTTAGTGATTTCTCCATGTGACTGCTTGAAATAAGGTTTACTTGGTTAACACTATTCTCATGAATTTCTGAGTACAAGGCATGAGCCAAACAACAAGTAAGATGTAGAGCCACTAATCTGAAGAAGGCATTGATTGGATCCTTTGAGCTGGATAGCCTAGGCTTATTGGCGGAAGATACTGTCTTGCCAGCAGGTCCCAAATAAACACACCAAGGCTTATATTAACTATAAATGCTTGGGTCAATTGTTCAGGCTAATTAACTAGCTCTTACACTTTAAGTTAACCCATATTCCTTATTTATGCTCCTCCACATGTTGGTACCTTTATCAGCGTAGAATGTTCACCTGCTCCTCCCTCTGTGTCTGTGATGACTTCAACTCTGCTCTTCTTCCTCCCAGCATTCTCAGTTTGACTCTCAACCCTTATTCAGCTATTGGCCAGTCAGCTTTTTTATTAATCATGAGTGTAATACATATTCATAATGTACAAGATTACTCCACAGCATTTCTTCCTTTTTGTCTAATTTAAAAGGAAGGTTTTAATTTTAACATAGTAAGATTACATACATCAAAAATAGTTATTAAGTAAGAATTACAGTTATAGTATCCAATCTATTTGTATTTAGCAAAATTAGAGAAAATATTATTTATTTTGTCTTGTTGAGTCTAAAGTTTTATACCCAGTTTGCTTATCATAACTAAGGAAAACTGTAGGCTTAACTATTTAGTCTTTAACTCCATCAGAGATCCCAGAATGATGAAATGTTACCTAATCTAGTTATTATTATTATTATTATTTTAAATGGAGAGTTAGATATCAGGGTAAGAACCTGAAAGACTAGTCACTAGCCCCTAGTGACTTCCTACGTCTTCTGTTCCTTCCTCCAGAAGGCCAAGATCCTCCTCTTGCAGCCCTGCCTTACTGCTTCCTGCCTCCTATGTGCCTACAGTCCTCCTCCAAACGTCTATGTTTAATTTTGATCAGCTAGTGGCTAGCTCCGCCCTCTAACTCAGAACAAACTTCATTTCTCAGAACACAGTTAAAAGCACTCTCGGTTTGGCTATCTTGCCTAACCTCATCCTGTTCAGCTAGTGGCCAGTCAGCTTCTTTATTAACCATGAGAATAATACATATTTACAGTGTACAGAAGGATTATTTCACAGCACAAGCTGGTCTCAAATTCTTTATCTTCCTCTACCTTCCAAGTGTTGATATAAGAGTGTGCCACACTTCAGTCTCATAGTTTTACTAAATACACATATTTAAACTTAACACATAAAAGAAGCAACAGTAGGCCTGGAGAAATGGCTCAGTGGTTAAGAGTGCTGGCTACTCTATTTATAGGACCTGGGTTCAATTCCCAGGACCCATGAAGCAGTTCATAGAAGTCTTTGGCTCCAGGGTATCTGATGCTACCTTCTGACCTCTGCAGACACTATATGTATGTGGTACACAGACATGTGCAGCGATAAAATTAGTATTTATAAAAAGTATCAACAGTAGAAATGACACAGTTACATTTATCACTAAACTACTCATCTAAATTGCTTTTCTAAGGCTGATCTTTAAAGGGAACAAAGATGAATGCTCACAAGAGAACAAGGTAACCACTTTAGTCTTTACTGTCCTTTTGTTGTGTCTTGAGATAGGGTCTTTGTAGATTACACTGGCCTCAGACTTGTGGTAGTCATTCTGCTTCTGCCTCCCAAGTACTAGGGTTACAGGTGAACCATGCTTGTCTCACTGTAATTTTCTTACAATCCATTTGTTTTATCTGGAAAAAGAGTTAAGAGTTTAGTTTTCCTCTGCATTATTAGATTAGAAAACTAACATCGTGGAGAAATGTTAACATGGTGATGACATAGTGTCCAAACAGAGTCGTAAACTACTAAGAGCTATTCCTAAAGAATAGAAACATGCTTTTGACAGGGATCAGATTATTTGTCTAGGAATAGCAAAAATTTAATTCACGTTTCTTAAGTTTTGCTAATTTTGTTTTGAAGATTTGTTAAAAATTATGTGTATGTGTGTGTCTATGAATGTGTACAATGTGTGTGAGCGCTTGTAAAGGTCCGTTGGAGCTGTAGTTACAGGCCGTTGTGAGTTGCTGATGGGTGCTGGGAACCAAACTTGTTCCCAGCTGCACATGTCTGTGTACCACATACATATAGTGTCAGATCCTCTTAACTGATGAGGCATCTGTCTCTCCAGCCCCATCAGTGTTCTCCCACCTCTGGAGATTGACCCACAGTCTCATGAATGCCAGGCTAGCACTGTACTTTGAGCTGTGCCATACCCTTCCCAGTTTTGTTAACTGACAGCTTACAATATAGGCACAGTTGGGGAGTTGACAATTTGGGAAGTCACATTATAACTAATGTGAGTTAGTTCCTTGGAGCCAGGTCATAGCAAAATCCCCTGTCCTCTGACCCCTAGGTACTTTGGGTTTTAATTTTGATCATGTTTTCCCTCCCTAGACTCCCCAGATCCCACCTCCCTACCCAACCAACTCCATTTTTGTTTTGTTTTTATCTCTTTCAAAACAATGAAAACTAAAACATCAAACAAAATCACAACAAAAGACAAATACAACAAAAAAATACCAAAATGAAACAAAAAATAAAAATAGTAATAACAAAAACATGGAGTTCATTTTGTGTTGACCAGTACTACTCCTGGGCATGGGACCTGCCCCAGAATGGATATAATAGTATGTCATTAGCAGTCATTTAGTTGTGTTTTTTTTACCAGAATAATAATAGTGTTAGATTTTTCCCTAGGTACATGACTGATCTGGTCTCATATTCTTGTCCACTTTAGCTATATCAGGTATTAATTTTGTCTCATGGAGTGAGCCTTAAATCCAATCAAAAAGTGGTTGGTAACTGTCATAACATTGGTGTCATGTTGCACCAGTTAGCATACAATATATTTTGTAGGTTAAAGGGTTTGTAGCTGGGTAATAATTGATGATCAATCACCTTTCTCCTCTGGTTCATGCAGCGTGCCAAGACCAGGAATGCTAGTTAGTAGGGATGAAGCTTCTAGTTAAGCATCAGCTAGACATTTCTATGTTCTATGACATAAGTAAGTGTTGTTTTCAGATAGAAGCCTTACCATCAGATTGTGGAGAGGACCCAATAGCCTTGGCAAAAGCAAGTGATATTTTAGGTGAGGGAGTGTTCCATGGAACAGACACCTTTTGCCAATAATTTGACAAGATTTTAACCCATTCCTGACACTGGAGATTTCACTTGGCATTTGGGACATTTTGATGTATCTAGTTGGCATTGTTTCCCCTACTATTTGGTGACTTCATTTAGGTTTTTTTTTTTTTAATGTTTGTGTATATATTTTAGGAAGCTTTTATAGCAGTAGTTTTCAACCTTCCTAATGTTTAGACCCTTTATGTTGTGGTGACCCCCATACATGATTATGTATGATTATATATGAATATGAATTATTCATACTATAATCATAAGTATTCATATTATAATATATGAATTATATGAATATGTATGATTATATATACATGCTACTTCATAAATGTAATTTTGCTACTGTTATTATGAATTATAAATATTTGTGTTTTCTGATGAGCTTAGGTGATCCATGGGGAAGGGTCTTTTGATTTCCAAAGGGTCATGACCTACAAGTTGAGAACTATTATTCAGAAGCAGATTTCCATTTGATTTTTCTAATAACCTTTAGTATTAGTTGTTTCTGCCTGTAATTCCTCTTTATCTCCTTCTGCTATCCCCCTCCCTATTTTATCCTATTGTCTAGTTTTCTCTGTACCATTCCATAACAGTACATTCTATCTTTTCCCTTTTTTTGGAGATTCTTGTCTCCCTCCCTGTTTTTGTTTTTGTTTTTTGGTTTTTTTTTTTTGTTTTTTAGTTAAGTCCCTTAACTTGATGGTTATTCAGATTGTAGCACACATATCGAAAACTTAAAAGCTAATATCCACATATAAGTGAAAACAGGAGCCTTGTTTCAGAGGCAAAATCAGGGTCTATAAGCAAAATGGGGCAAAATTGAGGTCTATAAGCACAATAGTCACAAACATTTGTTACAAGTTACAGTTAAAATTTTCGCCAACCGGAAATCTTTTCCTTGTGTGTTTCATCATTGTCAACCGTCATACAATCCAAGCCTTTCAGTCCAACCAATCAGGTCTATTTTTTCTTTCTGTTGTTAGGAACAGACGTGATGTTTTTTAAAGAACTAAAGATGGAGAATCGTAGTTGCAAGTTTTTGGCCCAGCCTACCAGCAAGATTCGGACCCACAGTCCCACAGCCACTGTATAGTATAGTGTAGAGTCTATAGTATAGAATGTTAATATTATAGTGACTGCTGGGCCAGTACAGTAATTCAGGCATAATACTGACTAGCTTTTATGCTCAAATTAACCCATAAATTTCATCTGTGTTTAGCCATGTGGTTTGGTACGTTTTTCCCAATGCAGCATTCTCATCCTCGGTATCAGACTGGCATCTCTGCTCTTCTTCCTCGTCCCAAAATTTTTCTCTTCTGGTCACTCTGCCTATACTTCCTGTCTGCCTAGCTTTTGGCTGTCAGCATTTAATTAAACCAATACTTACAGTGACAAATATTTGCAGTGTATAAAAGCATAACCTCACAGCACAGAATGACTATTTGTGTGATTTAGGGAGGAGGTTGCTCTGATAGACCCTAGACTCAGGGTACTTCTTGGGAAAGGGGTCCCAAGAACCCAGATTCTAGTCCAGTTGATGCAAATAGCAAGAGGGTTTATTGTATTTCGTCTGTACAGGCAGGCTACCTCTTTGCCTCGGGAACAAGAGAGTAGCCCCGATTAACAATCTCATATCTTTTTTAAAGGCTAAAACCACAAAATTACTATAGTAACTGGGGCAATACTTGATTGATCACTTTAAAGGTCATACTATAATCATAAGGTTGCTCACAATAGTCATGGGGTTGCCTTAAGGTCAGCTGGGGGCTTTTTCGAGAACTCTTAGGGTTTTTTTTTTTTTAAACAACCGGGTATTGGCAAAGGTCACAGCTGTTCTGCTCCAAACTTCTGGTATTTTAATCACAGGTTCAACCATTATGTCTTAATGGTCATCTGAGTTGATTATGGCTATCTGGGATGAGTCACTCTGTTTCCTGGAACAGACTTTTAGACTTTTAGTTCCGTGTTCTCATGGGGGTTGCTCTGCCGAATACTTGAACTGAATGCCTGGTCAGGCCTTAGAACTTAGGGTCTTTCAGCTCAACTATTGGAAAGCTGTGAGCTTTTGTAGGGCTTGGGAGTCTGAACTTTATTTCACCCTACAAGTAAAAGGGAGTCTGAAGTCAAAATGGCAGTACTTAGCCAAGGTGTCTGTGAGCCACCATGTGGTTGCTGGGAACTGAACTCAGGACCTTTGGAAGAACAGTCAGTGCTCTCAACCTCTGAGCCATCCCTCCAACCCCCAAAATACTTTTTTAAAAAAAATGAATCAAATCACTTTTATTCTTTTTTTAAACATAGTTTTAATTTTTTTTTTTTTAAATGCTTATCCTCTTGTTTTGTGGTTCATCTGTTTTTTGAGCCCTGGGGATCTTTTTTTTCTTTTTTTATTATTATTAATAAAGTCTCAATTTTTTTTTAATCCATGTATCCCCTTGTTCAAATGCCCTTCCCCTCCCACCCCTACAAATCACTCTTCTTCCCATCTTCTTATCTCCTCTCCCGCAAGGACAGGAGGTCCCAAGGTCCCAAGGTGGCTTAGTTCAGCATCCACTCCAGGCAAATCCACTTTCCTCATCCCCACATCAAGACTGGCTCAAGTGTTTCTCTGGAGGGAATGGGCTCCAAGGTACCAGTTCAAGGTGCTTCAGATCCCAAGCTGTTCAGTGTTTGTAGTTTGCAGTTTGGACATGCTTTGCTTTTTGTTTAAAGCCCACTAATGAGTGAGTACATCCCCTGCTTATCTTTCTGGGTTTGAGATACCTTACTCAGGAGGATATTCTCCAAATCCATCCATTTGCCTGCAAATTATAGAATATCATTTTTTCTTATGCTGAGTAGTACTCCATTGTGTAGATGTACCACAGCTTGTTAATTCATTCCTCAGTTGAGGGGCATCTAGGTTGTTTCTTGGTTTTGTTTTTTTTTTTTTCTCTTTTGTTATTATGAATAAAGTCACATTTTCTATTCGTGTATATCCTTATTCAAGGTCTCTTCCCCCTCCCACCCCCTTCAGTCACTCTCTCTTCTCCACATCTCCTCATCTCTTCCCCAGCATGAGCAGGAGGTCCAAGGACCCAGTATTGCTCAGTTCAGCATCCACTCCTAGCAGATCCAGTTTTCTCCCCCCAACATCAAGACTGAGTCAGGTGTTCCTCTAGAAGGAGTGAGATCCAAGGAGTCAGTCCAAGGTGTTTCAGATCCAGAGCTGTTCAGTGGTTGTGGTTTGCAGCTTGGCCATGCTTTGCTTTTTGCTTTTTTGTTTAGAGTCCACTAATGAGTAAGCACATCCTCTGCTTATCTTTCTGGGTTTGAGATACCTTACTCAGGAAGATATTCTCCAGATCCATCCATTTGCCTGCAAATTTTAGGATATCATTTTTTCTTACTGCTGAGTAGCACTCCATTGTGTAGATGTACCACAGTTTGTTAATCCATTCTTCAGTTGAGGGACATCTAGGTTGCTTCCAGGTTCTTGCTATTATGAATAATGCTGCTATGAGCATAGTTGAGCTAATGCCTTTGAAGTGCAAATGTGCATCTTTAGAGTATATACCCAGAAGTGGTATTGCTGGGTCCTTGGGGAGATTGATTCCCAGTTTTCTGAGAAACCACCATACTGCATTCCAGAGTGGCTGAACAAGCTTACACTTCCACCAACAATGGAGGAGTGTTCCCTTGCTCCACAACCTCTCCAGCATAGGTTATTATCTCTGACTTTTATCTTAGCCAATCTGACAGAGGTGTCAGGTGGTATCTCAAAGTTGTTTTGATTTGCATTTTTCTGATGACTAAAGAAGTTGAGCACTTTTTCAAGTGCCATTCGTAATTCTGCTAAGAATTCCCTTTTTAATTCTGAACCCCTTTTTTTTGATTGGGTTATTCAAGGTTTTGGAGCCCTGGGGATCCTACGTTTTGTGACAGTTGCTGTACTCACCAGCTCCCCACCTATCTTCCTTTGAAATTGAAAATTTGTTTCTTAATACACACTTACCTGATTTTTTTTTTTTTAATATAACCAGAAAGAGACCATAAGATTCCTAGACTCTGCATTTCTATGCAGGTGTATGTTCTTTATGTTTTGTTTTGTTTTGTTTTGTTTTCCTGCTGTGTACTTCATTGTCCTGTAACTTACCTTTTTCCCCCTTTAATTGAAAATAGATTTTCTTACATGATGTAACTTGATTATGGTTCCCTCTCTCTCTACTCCTCCCAGTTCTTTTCCCACCCTCTTCCCACTCTAGTCTGAGTCCACCTCCTTCCTATCATTAGAAAACAAATAGGTTTCTAAGAAATAATAATAAAATAAGATGAACAAAAACTAACACATCAGAGAAGACAGAGGAAAGGAGCCCAACAGAAGTCACAAGAAACAGATACAGACTCAGAACCACTAGTTTGCACACTCTGAATCCCATAAAAACTCTAAACTGGAAGCCATAGTATTATACGCAGAGGACCTGTAGCATTAAAAAAAAGAGAGAGAGGGAAAACATACAAATAAAATATGATAAAATTAAAAAAGAAAAGGGCCAGATTGAAGGGCACACCTTTATCTTAGCATTTGGGAGGCAGAGGCAAGCAGAGCTCTGAGTTCACAGTCAGCCTGATCTACAGAGTGAATTCTACGATAGCTAGGGTTACATGGAGAAACACTGCCTCAAAGAAAGAGAAAAAAAGGGAAGAAGAGAGAAAGGAAGAAAGTAAAGAAAAAGTAAAAGCTCTAACAGGATGTTATGAGGCGAGGAACCTCCAAAATGCCGTTAGTTCATCTTCTGTTGGCCATCTACAGCTGAGCATGCAGCCTGCCCATTGTTTCCTCAGTGAGACTTCTTTCCATTTGCAAGTGTTTATAAATTATAGATGGCTTCAGGGTTAGGGATTGGGGAGCATGTGCCCACATATCCTATAATGCCATCTAGTACACACTAGTGTAGGCCCTGTGTGTGCTGCATCAGTCTCTACGTTCTGTGTGTATTGATCCTGTTGATTTAGATAGAGGGCCTTGTTTCCTTGGTGTCCATCATTCACTCTGACTCTTACATTATTTCTGTCACCTCTTCCACAGGGTTCCCTAAAACCTAAGAGGGGGACATGGTAGAGGCATGGTTAAGGGCTGTGTCCCAAGCAAGGTCTCTCACTCTCTGTATATTTAGCTGTGAGTTTCTGTATTTGTTCCCATCTGTTTTGGGAGAAACTTGTGTGATGAGCAAGGTACTAATGATCTATGAATATAGCACAGTGTCATTAGGAGTCATTTTGTTTATTTGTTTTTGGCTTTTTCCTAGGTCCTTGGGCTATCTGGTCTCTGGTTCTTGCTCACCTAGTGTCAGTATGAGCTCTATCTCATGAAATAGACCTTAAGTTAAATCCAGTATTGCTTTGTTTTTCTCAGATATGTTTTGTCACCGTTGCCCTAGCATATAATGCAGTCAGAAAACTTTGTAAATCAAAGAGTTTGTGGCTAGCTTGACGTTTTACACTTCTCCTTTGGTAGGTAGCCTGTAGAATACCTTCCTGTAGACACTAGGACAGGAGTGGAAGCTCTGTTGTAGGTTCCAGCTGGACTTGTTTGTATTGAGTTGTGTTGGTGTGTTTTCAGCAACAGAGCCTTGCTGTCAGTTTGTGAAAACTACCACCTATAGTCTTGACACCAGCCTGGGTTGTTTGGGAGCAAACAACTCAATTAGTTTTAACCTAGTCCTGGTGATGAGATGTCCTGGTGGGACTCCCTTCTCCCCCAAATTTGGCAATTTCATTTTGATTGCCTTCATATACATACATGTTTTAGGAAGCTTCTATGGTATTTGGTCTCCATACTACCTTTCAGATGTTCCTTAATTTTTAGCTGTATCTTCATGTTCCCCCCACTTGGTCCCCTGTTCCCGTCCCCACCCCCACTCATCTGTAACTATCTGCTCTATTTTTTTTTTTTTTAATGAGATTTGTCTGTACCTCCTACAACCTTACTCTAAGCCTAACACCTGTAGTTCTGTGGATTGTAGCTTGGCTATCACTGATTTAACAGCTAATGTCATCTATAATTGAATACATTTCACGTGACTTTTTTGTTATTATGTTCTTTTTTATCATTTTTTTTTTTTGATGATCCCTTTAAGGTCTTCTTTCCTTTTTGGTTTGTTTGTTTTTCTAGATGTGTCTCTGTGTGGCCTTGGCTGTCCTGGAATTCACTGTAGACCTCACTGGTCTCCACTCACATAGATCCCCCTGCCTTCGCCTCCTAACTGCTAGGATTAAAGGTATACGCCGCCACTACCTAGTGACCTAGCAGCACAGTGGCTTCTAGATTAAGAAGAATTTATGAAGGAGACTTTGAAGAAATAAAGAAGAATGTTGTAACTTACATACTAAGGAAAGAAAGTGCAGCCTTAAGATTCATGAGATGCTATCGGAAAAAAAACAAAACAAAAAACTGGTTTATAAGGCCATCAATAATCTAATAACAAGCAAAAATAAAATTATCTTATGGTTGTATGCTTTGTAAAATAGAACACTTTACATATATGTGGAATAAATGACAGATTAGTGTTCCACATGTAAAAGAATACTATTTGCCTCAGTTTAGATTTAATATTCTACCTTGCCATTAATGCTGTGTGGAACTGTAAGAAACCAAGACACTTAATTATCAATTGCAATGCTGTGTGATAAACATATGGAAGGGGATTTAGCAAAATTGAAAATTCACTTTCTGTTGACTGCACAGTTAGAAATGAGTCTCAGACATGCAAATAAAAGAGCATAAAATGTGATGTTCCATTGTTAATAATGAATTATCACTGATAGATAAAAATAAATGATACCTATAGACCAGTGGTTCTTAAACTTCCTAATGCTAGGACCCTTTCATATAGGTTTTCATGTTGTGGTGACCCCCCCCACCATAAAATTATTTTTGTTGTTACTCATAGCTGTAGTTTTGCTATTGTTATGTATTATAATATAAATATCTAATGCAGGATATATTTTAATTATTACAAATTGACCATATTAAAAGCATAGCGATTAATCACAAAGCAATATGTAATTATATATTGTGAAATATTTATTTCTAATTACAAATCAATGAAATTTTGTCTTGAAGCATGGTGTAGTATGAGTAACAGCCTTATTATCACAACAGTGAATTACATTGCTACATTTTGCAACAGCATATATGAGTAAAAACCCAATGCTAGTGAGGTTGAAATTGCTTCTTCTCACCAGACCAGAAATTCTAAGGGCAATCTTTGCAAGTGAAGACCATCTTCCACTGCAAGTCCCTTGCTATATTTAGACCGATAGCCAACCAGGTATTAATCACTATTTCACTAAGATATGTTGTTGGAAATGGAAGAAGTTTTTACAAAAACACAGTCTCAGAACAGGATATGACTACAAACGCTTGGTCCGGAATTTAATAACTGGCATCACTGAGATGTGTTCTCACTGCATCACTGTTAGGTTCAGCGAACTTCTCTTGTTGTCTCAGGAGCATCTTCAGACTGTGAATGGGCTTCTGAAAAGTACAAATGTGGTGTCAGATAGATTTGGAAGATAAGATGAAATTTTGTCTGCAAGCATGTGCAAATGTTCTTTAAAAAATTATAATCCTTTTGTGAGGTTTAGTTCCTCAAGGAAAGCAGATAAGGTAGGCAATATGCAAATTTTATTTTCATTTTTATTTTATTGCCAAAACTGAGATTTCATTTGGAGTGGTCATATCTTTTCAGACAAATCAAGACCTGTTGTACTTGGTCCTTACAATGATACATTTAACTCATTAAAAAAAGAGTATAAGATCTTTTGGGAAAAGATTTGTGGTGTTTGCACTAATGGTGTGCCAGCTATGCTAGGATGTTGATCAAGATTTCAATGTTGGTACTGAATGAGTCACCAAAGTCATCGAAATTCACTGTATGATCGATCCACTGGCAAATATTAGCAATGAAGATACTGCCACAAGAGTTACAGGAAGAAATGAAGAATGTCCTAAGTTCTGTCAGTTTTGTCTGGCAAGCACTTTAAACAGTTGATGGCTTTTGTCATCTGTACAGTGTGTTGGATGTACTGAAGAAATCTCTGTTTCACACTGAAGTAAGAGGGTTGTTGAGGAACAGTTTTAAAATGTGTTTTTGAGCTTCTTGATGAACTCAGTGCTTTTTAATCAATAAGCAAGAACACAGTTCAAAGCACTTTTCAGAAGTGAATAACAGCCAGATGAATTACAGCAAGGTGCTGCTACTCAGCACTGAGGAGGCAGAGGCAGAAGCATCTGTGAGTTTTGAGGCCAGCCTAGTCTATAGAGTTAGTTCCAAGATTACAGGATGGCGCAAAGATACCTGTCTTGGAGGGGGGGTGAATTGCCGAAAATAGCTCATTGAAGATGACAAAAATGTCAACCAAATAAGCAGACAGTGACCTTAGATAAGGAAAGTGCGCTCAGTTGCATAATGAATTTGTCACCAGTCATAATTCAGTGTCTTTGACTGCTGGCAACAGTAAATCCTCAGCAGTAGTGTAAGGTTTCATAGTTCTGACAATTCTGAGTGCCACCAGACATGAAGCTTCAATGGCTCCGTGTTTTGTTTGTTTTTGGTATTTGTTACCAGAATTAAGGCTGGCTTTCTTGAGTCCATCAGCTTTGCTGTTAAAATAGTTGGTATCTTTGCCAGCAAAACTGGGATGCTTGCTATCAAAATCGTGTTTGCTCGGCTTCGTAGATTCTGCTGATAAAACTTCACAACAAGTAACATTGCAGTTTCTCAATTCTTTCTATAATTGTTGAAGTAAAACCATATTGTAAAAAGTCCTCACTGTGTTTTCTTAATGTTCTTCTTTGCATGGTTCATTGTCATGGAGTGGTTTTCTAGTGAAAATAATATATAACAATAGCTTTGATAATGCAAAAGATGATAGATGGCATAGTTCAGTCAATATAGTACGTTAAAGTTTTCTGTGGTTTACCATTTTCTGTGTTGTATTTTTTCCTTTCATACCTGTTAGTATCACAAGGTGGTAATACATTAATTAACCACAGCTGAATATAAAATGACTGATTGGTGTCTGCATCCAGATTGAGTTCCCATTGGGGGTGGGTAGGTGTGTGTGTGTGTGTGTGTGTGTATCTATCTCAGTTAATGGCTTTACATTTACCTAGTAATTAGAATTTTTGAAGTGCCATTTTACCTCCAAGACTGCTTTCAACACAGTAGCTGTTCTCTAAATGTACATGTGTGTCTGGTCCACATAAGTACATTATGGCACCAACCCTGTTACATTACACCTGTATTTGTTTAGGGTGTTGTGATGGAGTTGGCTCAATGATGTTATGCTGGGTACTTTATGTGGGTGGACTTGTCTGGAGACAGATAGAGGAGCAGGTGTTTCAGTTCCTAAGACCATTGGAAATGTGTTTTCACATCCTGTGAAAGGTTGTTTGACCTCAAGGGGGTTGCAATCTGCAGGTTGAAAGCCACTTACGGAGTGAATTCCAAGGTGTAGAAATATACCCTAAAGATACACAGTCGCACTCCAGTGGCATTAGTTCAACTATGTTCATAACAGCATTATTTGTAATAGCAAGAAACTGGAAACAACCTAGATGTCCCTCAACTGAGGAATGGATTAACGAACTGTGGTACATCAACACAATGAAGTACTACTCAGCAGTAAGAAAAAATGGATGGATTTGGAGAATATCCTCCTGAGTGAGGTATCACAAACCCAGAAAGATAAGCAGGAGATGTACTCACTCATTAGTGGACTCTAAACAAAAATAAACAAACAAAAAAAGCAAAGTATGCCCAAGCTGCAAACCACAACCACTGAACAGCTTGGGATCAGAAATACCTTGGACTGACTCCTTGGATCCCATTCCCCCTAGAGGAACACCTGACTCAGTCTTGATGTTAGGGGGAGAAAACTGGATTTGCCAGGAATGGAGGCTGAACTGAGCAATATTGGGACCGTGGGACCTTGGGACCGCCTGCCCATAAGGGGGATGGGGAGATGTGGAGAAGAGAGAATGACCTGATGTGGTGGGCGGGGGAAGGGACCTTGAATAAGGATATACAAGGATAGAAAATGTGACTTCTTTATTTATAATAATAAAAATAAATAAATAAATAAAAGAGAACCACTGCTCTAGAACCATAAGCCAAAATAAACTTGTTTTCTATAAATTGCTTTAGCATCATTGTTGGCTATAAGTCTGTCATAACTAGCCTTTGGTATGTTGAGATATATTACTTCTATTTCTAGTGTTTGGAACACTTTTTATCATAAAGGGATATTAGATTTTTGACAAAAAGCATTTATGAATTTATTGAGATAATAATGTAATTTCTGTTCTTGAGTATGATACATTGCTGCTGTTTTTCTGTCAGCACAGAGGCTGAGATTTAATCTGTTACTGTTTTAGCCAGCAAATTTGGCTCTATGGTTACTGGCCTGCTTCTATGGAAGTGCCTAGGCCACTCAGACTATGAAATTCTGTTACTGCAGTCACTGGATATGTCTCTGCTAGCAAATATAGCTTTTCATTAAATCTCTATTGTTCTATTTATCAATCAGATTTGGGACTTAAAAGCTAGGGTAAAAACCTGCTAGCTCAGAGGGTTGGGTAGCAACTCGCTGTACTTCTCTATTTGCAGAGGTCTCCAATTCCTTCCTTTCCACCAAAACAAAAACCCACCCTACACCAAGTCCTTCCCCACTACCTCCTGTGCATCTCTCTATCCACTTAGACACGCCCTGTAACTCTCTATTAGTACTTTTGGTCAACTAGTTGATTACTTCGTCTCCTAACTAAAGGTTGATTTTATTTAGTTAATGGAAAGGCAAACTGGGGTTCATAGTGTGATCAAATATTGCACGATACATTTCACTTAATGATTGCATATAGTTAACCAGTTCTGCATTACTACAATGGATTTAACTTGATTATAATGATTGATTTTCTTGATATGTTTTTAAACTCAGAATTTAAAATATTTTATTGGAAAATTTGTATTTGTGAGGGAGACTAGGTCTGTAACAAAACAAAAAAAGAAATAGGGGTGTGAAATCAAAAGGAATTAAGAATGAAAGTTTGTAGTGTATCACAGTATTGATTGTATCAGGAATCAGCTAGATGGTCAAGACACTGCACAGGTCTGAAGAGTTTGATGCTTGGAGAAAACCAACTACACCAAGAGTATTCTCTAGTCTCCACATGCACATCCATGGTACATGTCGCCACACACTGTGCACAGACACAGTAATCCAATTTAAAAATACAACCAGTGACGTTGTTACAGATTGTTTTACCAACATGTAAAGAACTCTTTTAGATTGACTTTATTTTTTAACACATCTTCTTTTAAAGATTGTTTGTTTGTTTGTTTGTTTGTACAGTGGTGGTTTGCCCTAAAGCTAGAGTTACAGACAGTTGTGAGCTGCCGTGTGGATGCTGAAAGAGCACTCAGTGCTCTTAACCACTGAGCCATCTGTCCAGCCCCTTAGATTGATTTTAAATAACTGTTTACTGTGTTTTTCTAGTATGTGGTATCATAAGCCCAAAATAACATCTTGTGGTTTGTTTAGTGATTGTTCAACATGACTACTAATGGTTATTTGAAACTACTGAGGCTTCATGTGTCATAAAGCATATAGAGTTAGTTAAGGCAGAGAAATTCTCAGGGTAATGAAAGTCCCAGAGTAGAACTTGCAGTGAATTTGAGAAAGTATAGTGCTAGAAGAACTTCAGATATCAGGCAATGTGTTCAATAGCACAGATGTAGTACTCATCATAAACTACCTGATAGTGAACGTTTTGGGAGAGATTTGTAGTTCTGTTAGAAAGCTTGGTACTAATTGGATGATATCTATAAGCAACTTTTATCTATTTCTCTTGTTGTTTTGAGGGAATATATATATATATATTCCTCCCTAGCCTCCAGCTCCAGGCAGTCCTACTGCTTCAGCCTCCCAAGTGCTGAGAGGAGATAGAGGACAGATGTGGGAAAAAGCCATGCCATTTAAGCTTGCATTAAGGCCAGGTATATGGCCAGCAGTCACAGGACACAATGTGGTTTGGGAGGTGTGGTAAAGAAGTCCAGTATGTTTTGGGAGTGAGCAGAGCCCAAAGTGTTAAGGAAAGCAAGAGACTCCAGAAGAAAGGGAAAAGCTATACTCTTCTGAATAATTCAAGAGCAGGCAGATTTATGATCCACACCCTCAAATGGATGTACTTCTGTATTAGAGAGGCAGAGATTCTGGCATTGAAAATCCAGTATATCATTAAAGAACTAATTTCAAAGATCATTTTAACATGGCTTAAGGTGATCCCATCTTCCTATGAGTAGTTCCTCAGCCAAAGTGATCAACTGGAATATAAGTTCTCCACCTAGGCCAGAGATTCAGTAGTGCTAAATATGGAATCCAGGCTGAACCATGTACCCCAGCAACTGTGTGGGGGGGGGCGGGGGTGATGGGAGAGAGTAATGCTGGGAATTGAACTGAAAGCCTCACTCAAGAAGTATTAAGTGCTTTACCACTGAACTGCATTCTCAGCTCCCTAACAAGATCTTACAAATGCAGATGCAGGCAGCTCTTCCAAGGAAATTTTGTTAATGGCAATTAAGGTCTCCTTTTGCTGGTTCTTAGTCTCAAACAGAAAATAAACAAACAAAACAGTCTCAGAAGGGAACTCAAAGCAAGTAAGCCAGCTGCTTGTGGGAGGAGGTAGATGGATAAGAGGAAGAAAGTTGAGCTTTTTGATTGATGTAGGACGAGAATCAATAATTAAGAACTCAGTCATGTTTAGTGAAATTATCTACATGAGATCTTTAAAACCATGTTAATTTTAGGTCAATAAGAGTATGAGTCCTTTAATAATTAATGGCTAGACCAAGAGTAGGCTAACACCTCCAAAATATCTCTTGATGCCCAAGCTAGGGGTACACCATTTTAAAGGACAAAATCACAATGACACAGTCTTCTGAGAGGGGTTGGAATAACCTTGTAACACCTGTCTTTTTACAAAGCTAAGCAGTATTTTCTAGACACAACACAATTTTGATTTATACTTTCTCTAGTTAATTTTTGCTTGGTTTAGCTTGCACAAACATTGATTATTTTAGTTAATGCATCTGGACCATGGTCAAGGTCATTGATAGTCCCAAAGTATTGCCAAGGGTGTGTGTGTGTGTGTGAGAGACTATTGGGGTTGGGGTGGAAGGGTGAGAAGTGTCTAGGCAGACACAGTAAAGTCGGATAAGATGTCATTACTGTAGTCACTTGTCACTAAGTAAAGATCTATAAACAGTTGCCTCTAGGCTAAGGGCTTCTGAGATCGAAATGCATTATCTCATTTAAAAAAGTTGTACTTATTTTTGTGTGTGCAAGCCAACACATACATATAGAAGTCAGGGGATAACCTGTGGGTTCTCTCCTTTCACCATGTGGATCCAGGGGATCAATCAAGCTTGGTAGCAACTGCCTTTGCTTACTGAGCCATCTTTCTGACCCTCTCCCATTTAAAAAAAAAATTTTTTTAATACGTATCAGCCTTCTTGAACTTGCTCTCCCATGATTGATAGGCCTATTTGGATTATTCTTTGTTTTTTAAACTAGCTGCCTGCAGATGATCTGGTCCTCTGATTCTTGGAATTGTTCTGCCCCCTCTGAACCTTAGTTGTAGGGATTGTGCTACAACAAACAATTTGGACAAACAACTTGGTGTCAGACCCATTTGGATTACTCTTAAAGGAAGAGGCAGTTGTATGTCTTTGTAGTCTCTTTGTAGTTTAAATTGGCATATTTCCATCTTACAAAGAGTTCAGATTCTAGGCTCTCTTTTCTTCTACTTCCTCTTCTCCCTCCACCCTTAGCCTCCCCAACAAGGCCTTGAACTCACCAAGATGATCTGCTTCTGACCTATGAATGACTGTTTTGAAAAGATGTTAAAGCTTTAATCAATATATCCATTAAAGTCTACTATACCAAGAAAACTGCTTTTTACCTTTTGGGCAGCAATCTAAAAGTTTGTCAGCATGCTCTCAGACTTTGTGAAACTAGATAGCATTCATTTATAATGAGGGTACATTTGACAGTTTTTGAAATGTTGGTGATCCTTTTATCTCTTGACCCATAAACCTACTTATAGGAATCTATTTTAAAAGTACTTCTGCCACAAGTCTAAAGTGGTATGTAGACAGTTGCTCATTGTGTCATCTGTAATACAAAAGATTAAAAGTAAGCCATTGGAGGAGATATATGCTGTATAACCCAGATATAATCAGCCAATGTGAGTGTTTGGAAGGGGATAACAATGAGATCTATACTGGTAGAAAATAAATCACCATACTATAGTAAGTGAATAGGAGCAAACTGCAGGGTAGTATATACAATAGGTAGCTAGCTACTTTTTGTGTAAGAAAAACACTTTTGCAAAAAAAAAAAAAGTTATTAAGTAAACTAGAAAATGTTTAACAAACAAGTTTATAAACCAATTAATGAAAATAGTTACCCAAAGGGAAGAAATAGGTAAGATTTTTTTAAACCTGTTCTTTTGCGGGGCCTGCCACCCAGCTCCGAAATAAATACATACACACCAAGACTTATTCTTTCTTATAGATGCCTGGCCTTAGGTTGGCTTCCCCCCCCCATCTTAAATTACTCCGTCTATCTTTTGTCGAGGCTTTTTTCTTATTTTTGTATATCTTAGTTTCACTCTTACTCTATGGCTGGCTGGCCTGTTGCTCCTTCTTTTTCTCTTCTCAGATTTCTCCTTTTCATTCTCTCTGCCTGCCAGCCTGCCTATGCTTCCTCTTGTCTAGCTACTGGCCTTGAAGCTCTTTATTAGATTAATCAGGTGTTTTAGACAGGCACAGTAGTAACAGAACTTCACAAAGTTAAACAAATGCAGCATAAAAGAATGCAACACAACTTTGCATCATTAAATAAATGTTCTGTAAACAAATGTAACACATTTTAAAATGTATTCTAAAACAGTAAGGGGATGAAATAGTGGCAAGGAAAGAAATTTGACTTGATAACCTCAGGCAAATGTTATTAATATTCACACACAATTTTAAAGTAAAGTCTAAAAATAAGTGATTTTAGTAACCAAAAGTTTGCTACGTGATATTGAGTTTTATTATCAAGTCTGTTATATCAAGACTTATCACAATAATTTTCAAGAAGTACATTTTATACAATACTAAATAATATATCTGCTTAGTTTAGTTTCTCCCCTCGTTTTTATGGCTGTGTGTGTGTGTGTGTGTGTGTGTGTGTGTGTGATATAAGTATGACAGTCTGTCTTCCTGTAGCCTAGACTAGCCTTGAATTCTAGGTCTTCCTACCTCTACTTCCTGATTGCTGGGATTAATAGGCATGTGCCACTATACCAAGCTGACTGAGCAGTTTTTGTTGTTGTTGTTTGTGGTGGTGAGGGTTGGAGAAATAGCTTTCTTTTGTCTCCTGCACCTTTTGTTGTAGCTAGGGGTCTTGTCTTCTCTTCTTTCAGGATAATTCAGTCCTTAAAAGAGTTTTCTCTCTCTTTCAGTTTTAGCATATTAAATATTAAATAGTATTAAGTTCTTCCAATTTATTTTTTAAATTATTATTCAGATAGGAACATTCTTAATTTAAAAATCATTCTTTAACCATGAGGTATTTGAAAATATGTTTAATTTTTAAATATCTAGAAACTTACTATTCAGTTCTAATTTCTAAGTTGGTCTAATTTTGGTCATGAAATAGGCTGTATGTTTTTAGGGGTTTTTTTCAATTTATTTTTACATTATTGTTTATAATTACATTGTCTTTATATGCATGTGTATACTATGTGCATGCCTAGTTCTAGGAGATACCAGAAGAAGGTGCTAGATCTCAGAAACTGGAAGATGTCAGCTGTCATTGCTGGAAACCAAACCTACGTTCTATGGAAGAGGAGCCAATGTTTTTAACTACTAAGCTATTTTTAGTTCTTTAAAAATACATTTTATTGTTCAGCATGTTACGTCTTGATGACTTCCCTTTTGCACTTAAATTTACATTCTTGTATTGCTGGGTGATAATTAAATGTCATCAAGTTATTTGGCTCTTCAGTTCAAGTCTTGTTACTGATTTTCTGTTCACTATTCTCTTGATTATTGAGAGAGGAGAGTTGAAATCTCTATAATGCAAATTTATCTTTTTCTTTTCAACTGTGTCTATTTTTTAATGTGTTATATTCTGTTAGCTAGGTGCATTGTGTATTAAGTTTGAAGATTTATGAAGAATCAACCCCTTTATGACTAGACAGTGTTTTCTTGTGATAGTTTTTGTTGTGTAGTCAGTCTGCTTTCTCTAGATATTCTTTTTTGTTGTTGTTGTTACTATTTTAACCTGCTACATCTGCTGCATTTTTACTACTTACTAAGTCCAGTGAGATAGAACATATACACAAGTTACATGATGGAGGCTTATTACTCAAAATAGACATCAAAGGATAAGAAGCTAAATATTCTTACCAACCAGCCCCTCAAGGCCTAGGAAAGCTGTCCAAGGCAGGTGAAGTCTTGTTTGTATACTGCAAGTGAGGAACTACAGAAAGCAAGCAGCTATCCAGGGTTATATAACTCAGTGGCAACAGTATTCATTGGACTTAAAGCATTGAAGGATATCCTGTTTCCAAGACAACAGAAATGGATTTGGCTGCTCCAGTCAGCTCCTCATTTCAAGATGCTGCATCCTTAACACACTAAGAACTGCTACAAATGAGAAAGAAAGAAATGCCTGTCCAAGTTTACCTGAATAACTATCATGAGCATGTGTCTGAAACTCTCTGTGTCTGTGTCTGTCTCTGTCTCTCTCTCTCTGTCTCTGTGTGTGTGTGTGTGTGTGTGTGTGTGTGTGTGTGTTGTGTGTGGTTAAAAGTAGGTGTCTGGGCTAATGGTGTATAGCTTACTAGCAGAGCATGTGGATGGCATGTGTGAGGCCCTGGATTCAATCCCTAGCATTTTAAGAAAATGATGCAGAAGCTGGAGGGATAGCTCAGCAATGAGCACTTGTAGTTCCCAGCACCCATGTAACTGCAGTTCTGAGGATCTCATACCCTCTTCTAGCCTCTGTTTGTATTTTATACATGTGATTCACATACATACATGCAGGCAAAGTCTGCATACACATAAAATAAATATCTTAACTCTTAAATGATAATGTAAAGGTATATTTCTGTAGATATTATTTGAGTCTTCTAATAGACAAGAACCACATAATTCATTCAGTTAACAGATGGACTACAATAATAATACTATAAGATTGTATTACAGTAATTTTATAGCCATCTTAGTTTATCTAAAAATACTTTTGTGTGGTTAACAGTATGGTATAGTTACCTAACAATACATTTCTCACCATATCCTTATTACTGGCATGTGATTTTTTTTTCTTTTTTGGAAGGAGGAGTATCTTGATAGCAAACCATTAATAGTATGATAAAACAAATATATAGAGATCACTAACTTGTAGTTAGACGTTAACACCTTTTTCTCCATGGATACTGGAATTTATATATCTTGACTGGGAATGATCTATCTCTGATCATTCACTTTGTGTCACTTGATCTGGTGCGTGTAACTAGCTAAACCTTAATCTACATCTGTTGTAGAACGTTTTCCCTGGGCCCGTTTGGGCCCGGAGGTCAGCGGAGGTTTGGAACCTGGTCCGCGCGGCGGCTTTTGTCCAACAAAGAAATGAATCAGACACTTATATTACTTCATACTGTTTGGCCCATGTCTCAAGCACATTACTAGCTAATTCTTTCATCTTAAATCAACCCATTTCTATTAATCTTCCCGACACGTGTCTCAGCCTGTGGCTCAGCCCGTACCTCTACATTTTCCTCCTTCGGGGATCGGATGGCTACTGACTAACTCCACCCTCCTTCTACCTGCCTGCCCTCTGATTCTCTACCCACTTCTACGGTGCTGTGCATAGGCCAAAACAGTTCCTTTATTTTCAGCATACAGAGAGCATTCCACCACATACATGTTTTTAATAGAAATGATCAAAATATGCTAACCATTTATGACATGCAAAGGAAAATGATAAACTCTGCATTAAGCTTATATTTAGAGGCTAAAAGATGAAAAGATAGCAAGTCATACATGTCAGAAACCAGAAGTTTAAATAAAACATTTAATTTATAAGAAAAAATAATGAAAGCAGATCATATTAAGTTGGTTTTAGATATACTTATAAGGATTTGATTAGTGTATTAGTTTCTTACAGCAGTTATGTTTTATGACTTATGATTACCCAAATATGCTTTGTAATTCTAATAAACACAGAAATTGTAGATGGTCAAAGAACCCAAAAAATTTTGCATTGTTTTAGAATGCAAAAGAAAAAAAATACTGTTAGTAAGTTCCAACTTAAGCAAGTAGTTTCTCATTGAGTTTGTTTCTGGAATATATTCTGCATTCTTAGTGTTACATGTTGGTAAAAAGAAACCACTTCATTTGCTTTATGATTTCTCTAAAGTGACATCTTTCTTGCTTGTGTGATTTCAAGCATCTCCTTACAAATTACCAATCAGTTATCTGTGTTCCCCATTATTACTACTCCAACTAGGATGGTGTGTCTAATAGAATTAAGTCAGACATTGATTATATTTATTGTAGGTTAGGAAATGTCTTGGCTTTTTGTTAGGGTTTGTTTTGTTTGCTTAATTTTGTAGTGAAAACACGTATGCTTTGGAGATGAAATACAAATTTGGGGTCTTAACTCCCAAGTTGGAGAGTATAACAGTAAATGAGGCTATGCTGGTTCAAAAATATTATTAGGAATTATAATCAATAAAGAGGGCTAATCTTTGGACTGGCCAATTTAACAGTTTTTAATCTTCTCAGGTAATTACTTTTGGGGTCAGGTAAAGTAGAGATTTAATTGTGTCCTCTTTTCTGAATGGGTAATAGTTTAGTCATTCAATTTTGCTAGTTGGCTTGTAGTAGCAGGGACTTCTTCCATTGCGGCACAAGTCCCCGAAAGAAACCACCTCTTTCCTTCAACACCTCATACTGGATATTCCTCCCTCTGTCTCCCCTGCATCTCTTCTCTGACCTCATAGCTCCCTCTTACTCCGTTTTGTTTTGCTTTTTTAAGTCCACTTCCTGTCAGCTGGTTGCTTGCTCCACCTCTTGACCTATGGTTGACTTTATTTAATTCTGCTTACAGTATTCAAGCAGAAAGCTCCTATATTAAAGCTATGTGCCACACCACAACTAGAAACAGTTTTTTTCTAGTAAATAATACGATTTCAGGTTCACAGTATGATCAGATATCCTGCAACAGATAATTAGTAGCCATCCCAGCAACTTATAGAGTTCATGTGTTTTTCTAATGCCACATCAGTTATACATAAATGTGTGTGGTGTGCATATTCAGTTCTGGTTTTGCTTATCTTTACAAAAATACCATATTATTTTCCTATGGCATAGTAGTTTAGTGTCATTTAATAGACATGTTTTCCAAAAAATTTTTTTAGTGAAAATCAGAAACTACTTTTAATGTATAGCTGTATTGAACATGTTTAGGTTTTTGTGTGTTTTATAATTAGTGTTTTTCAGCAAATACCTCATATCTTGTGAAGTTTATTCTTATGTACTTAATATTTTGTTGTTATAAAATGATTTTTAACTTAAGTTTATATTATTTTCTCTCTACCTTTCTCTAATTTCTCCCATGTATTTCCTCCCCTTGAGAAGCATGGACATGAATATATATTCACATATATACATATATATACACACATGTATATTAGGCCTAAATATATAAATATACTCAGTCCAGTTAGTGTTACTTGTGTGATTTCAGGGCTAACCACTTAGAATTAGATAACCAATTAGGGACATCATCCAGGAAAAACTGTTTCTCCTGCCTTGAGCTTTCTTCAGTTGCCTGTATTTCTTTGTCTGTGGCTGTGTCTACTTCAGGTTTGTTAGGCAATCATATTGTTTTGCTTTGTCATTTCTAGCAGACACGTTCTCACAGAAAATTTTCTGACCCTCTAGTTGATACAGTCTTTTTGCCCCTTTTCCACAATGTTCCTTGAATTTTGGCTGGGCACCCCATGTTCACTTGTTCTCTGAATTTTAGTCATTTGTGGTTTTCTGTCTCCTCCCTGTTGTAAAGTGATATTTCTTAGATGAGGGATAAGAGTTGCATTTATATATGGCTGTTAGGACAAATATTTAGAGTACAGTTAGGAATTATGTTGATTTAGTATAAATGATGGTGGTAGGTTCTCATCTAAGGTCCATGGTTGTTGCAGGGTCCATTCTGTCTGGTCACCCATTCAGGGAAGGGTAAGAAGGTGAAGTTCCAATCAATAATGGAGTCAGGTGAGAAGCAGATACAGACTTGTTTAAAACAAATGGCAGACCTGAAGACTTACACACTCAAAGACACCTTTATTCAGCAATGGGGAGAACCTTATGTATATATACACCCTCCTCCCAGCACCCATTGGCAGCTGGAGACTCCCCCAGCCATGTTGTCTCTCTCTCATTGGTCTCCAGCATCTGGAAAATCATGAGTCACCATGTAGCAGCAGACTCCAAGCTAGCCCAGCAGAAGCAGCCAGTGCATGTGCCTAGGCATATTACCCAGAGCAGGGCAACTGAGGTTTGTTTCATCAGGCCCTGGCCTGACTGTGTTCCCCCTACACATGGACTTTCCAAGCCCTAGGTAGTTAGCTAGCTTTCTACTACCAGGCAAGAAAGCTGTTGGTTACCACCAAGATCAGTGCCACTTAGGTATTACAGCTGGGTAAGGCTGTTGGTTGCATCTCTCCCTTAGAAGCTTACATAGTACCTGCAGCGATATTAAAGGTAACTCTCAGAGAGGAGGCTTTCAAATCAGATCTAGCTCAGTTCTTCCAGGTATCTGAAGTACATGGTGTCTATAGGGAGTGACCTTCATGCTCTGTACTGCAACCAAAGGCAGCAACAATAACATTTATTGATTGGGAATATCTTAGACTCCCGTTACTGAGAATTTCTCATGCCTGCTGTTGAAGAGTTTTGTTAGATAACCTATAGCTCTTGTTGAGGAGAGTCAGTTTAAATGGTATATATACCATTTAAATATATATAAATTTGCTTCAGTTGAGGGTTTGTAGCACCTGCATGCGCTACCTGGGTTATCTATGAGTTAGGCATGGACCTGGATATTAAAGACACAAGAAACCTGGGTCATTTGTGCAAGGAGAATGCCATTTATTGAGATTAGGGGTCAGACTTAAGTACCTGGGACAGAGCACAGTGGAAATTCCAGAGATGGCTGGAAAATTACTAACTTGAGATAAACAAACTTCCTCAGGTGGCTGGAAAATTACTGATTTGAGATAAACAACTTAAACTTCCTTTTCTAACCTCCATAGGCAGGAGGCCAGAAACTTACTGGAACTGGGTGTTAGCACAGAATGTACAATCAGCAACTGTCCCGACCAACAGGATAAGAAATGAAGGAACAAGAGACGGAATGGCATCAAGACAGTGTTCTGATCAAACTTCAAATTTTTATTTTTCTCAGGAGGTTTATATAGTAAAGAAGGATGTCAACAGGGCAGAGGGTCATATGGGAAAGGGTTGCTATGCAACCTAATCATGGAATGTCTCAAGTGCAGGTTGTTTGCACAGGCATTCTTAACTTGACAGGAAGATAAAGCTATTAATGGCAGCCTAGAGTATGTCACGTAGTCTCTGGTAAATGGCTAACTGATAGGAGGGAAACAGAGGCCTATAAACTTGGCTATCTCATAAAACGACATGGCTCCTGACAAGCAACCACAGGCCTTGCCTCATGGCTCAGAGTGCAGGGAAAGGTCATGCAGGGCCCTACACAGGGTCAGACTTTGATTCTTACATATATGAGATTTCAGATGGACTTTTCATTTTTAACATTTGTATGTGGTTGTTTTGCCTGCATGTGTCTGTACACCACTTAGTGCAGTTTCCATGGATCCCAGAAAAGGATATTGGATCCCCTGGAACTGGGGATGGTTGTAAGCTGTCTATGTGTGTGCTGGAAATTGATCCTAGGTCCTCTAGAAGAACAGCCAACTCTTAACTGCTGAACCATCTCTCTAGCCCCTGTGATTTTTTGTTGTTGTTGTTTGAATATACACAGATAAAATTGGCCTTTGGATTACTTGTGTTTGTTTGTGTAAAAATACTTTTGTATCAGTTGCTTTTCTTATTGCCATGACAAAATACCTGATAAAAAACAGTTTAAGGGGAAAGCAGCATTTCATTAGGCTCATGGTTTCAGATGATTCAGTCTTTGTTTGATGATTCTGGGCCCATGGTGACAGAGGGAACAGTTAAGAGGAGACTGTTCCCCTCATGTGGACAGGAAGCAATAGAGGACCATAGCCAAATATGATCTTTAAGACATGTATCTGTAAAGACCCAGCTGGATTCATTCTGGAGGCAGGGCCTAGGTCTGTGAGTGAACTTCCACAGCAGCCAGTGGATTCAAAGATTGGATTTGCACCAGAAAACTCCAGTGGCTGCTGCCCCTTACCCCTTTGCCCAATCCTGGAACATTCAAGGTGTGTCGCATCTTGATTACTTAGGTTTTTCTTTAAAAACCCCTGCCCTTTGGGGCAACGGTCTCTTACCCCGTTCTGCTATGCAGAGCTAGGTGATTGGCCCGGGTTCTCATTCTCTGTAGGTAGCAATAAAACCCCCACTCATAACAATGTATCCAGCCTCCCTAGTGGAAATTCTTACACATGGGCATAACATATGGTGCATTGGCCAGGAGAATTTCCACGCTTTCAGGGATTCTGGACAGAAGAGTGGTGGTAAGTGTGCAAATAGTGCATTGCATTGGAGAGGCCGAGTGTGCCAAGCAGGAGACCAGGAGCTGCCTAGGGTGACAGTGAGTAGTGCTGGCCAGCGCTCCAGGAGGGACAGTGGTTGGGGGGGACTTAGGCCAGTGGTGGCCTGACAGATCCTCCGGGAAGGCCCCAGGTGTGGGCTAGCTGTTGAGGGGGCTCAGGTACCCAGGCTATGGATATTTCCTAATCCTGTAAAGTAGTAAGGTGAGAAAAAGACAGCGAACTTAAACTTTCCAGCCTGCGAGGGCCTGCTGTAGTATGGGAACATATCTGTAGGGAACAGGGTGCCTCATACCTGTAACAAAAGCCATAAGACACACGATTTCTTCCTTTTCTTTGTACTTACCTCTTTGAACTCATTGCCCAGATATTAGTGCCCTTAGTCTTATGTGGTGTCTCTGTTTCTTCGTATGTGTGGCCCTGCTTGTAAAGAGTGCCAGGAGACAAATAATCTCTTCCTCACTGGACTTACTTCTAACTCACTTCCAGGATGTTAATATATGTGCTCATAATCTTTTGGCTATGATTAAAAAGTCTAAATTTGCCACCTTTTGCAGGTCAGAATGGCCAGCGCTCAGAGTAGACTGACCTCCAGAAGGAACCTTCGATTTGGCCCTCATGGGGGCAATAGAAGAAATAGTATTCAGACCTCAAATAAGACACCCTGACCAAGTGCCATACATATTGGTCTAGAGAGATTTAATAGAAAATCCACCTCATTAAATTAAATCCTTCTTGCCCTGACAGGTAGGCATTCTGTCAGCTACAGAGAGAAACTCACCCAGGTCCTCCAAAGAGATAGCACAGAAGATGACATCTTCTCCCCGACTTCCTTATGCTCCCCATACTGGTACAGCTGTCCCACCACCAGATCCCCTTCCAGTTCAGTCAGCCCCAAAAGTCACCGTCCCTGAGATGAGAGAGAGAACAGTTCAAGGTACCCGCAGCCATAGGGGAGATACCTCTAGTCCTGATACCATAGTTCTCCCCCTTAGAGCTGCAGGACCCTCTGACCAGGATAGAAATCAAGCACATCACTACTGGCCCTTTGCCACTAGTGACCTTTACAATTAGAGGGCCCAAAATGCACCCTTCTCAAAAAACCCTAAAGAACTAATTATCCTCTTTGAGACAATTCTCTTTACCCACCAATCCACATGGGATGACTATACACAGCATTTACAGGTGCCCTTAACAACAGAAGAGAGATACAAACTGAGGCTCATAAGCTTGTTTGAGGCCCCACAGGAGAGCCCACAGCTAATCAGGCTCCCATAGATGCAGTTTTTCCCCTAATTCGTCCAGTGTAAGATTATAATACAGCTGAAGATAAGACGAGCCTCCTGGTCTGTCATCAGACTCTATTGGTGGGTCTAAAAGCAGCCACGAGAAGGCCTACGAATTTGAGTAAGGTATATGATGTGAATCAGGGAACAGATGAAAACCCAGCAGTGTTCCTTGAATGTCTCCAGGAAGCCTTCAGGAGATACACACCCTATGATCCTGAGGCCCAAGAAAATGCTGCTGCAATGACTTTGGCTTTCATTAACCAGTTAGCCCCTGATATCAGGAAAAAACTACAGAGGCTAAAGTGTCTTAAAAAAAAAAATTAAAGATTTTAATAAAAGTGGCTAAAAAATGTACAATGAAAAAAATAGGGCAGAAGAGAGAGCGGTATAAGAATCAGCACCTTGCTAGGGTGTTGCTGGCAGCCACTGCCGAACCTAAAGAGTGCAAAAGACTACGACGACTGGCAGCTGAGCAGGAGGATGAAAAACCAAATAATGATAATAAAAAAAAAAAGGCCCTAGCTTAAAAAAAAAAAAAAAAAAAAATCAATGTACATACTACAGAGAGGAGAGACACTAGGCTAGAGAATGCCCCCAGAACGTGGCTAAGGGCAACACTAAAGTCCTTAGCCTAACAGTGATTTAGAGAGCCCCTTCCCAAGCCCAGGGTAACCCTAAGAGTAGAGGGGAAACCAGCTGATTTCATGGTGGACACAGGAGCCCAGAACTTGGTATTGCTAAAGGCTAATGGACCCATGACAGACAAAAAAACTTGGGTTCAAGGGGCCACTAAAGTCAAACCTTACTAATAGACTAACCAGAAAATGATGGACTTGAAAACTGTCTAAGTAACTCACTCTTTCCTGGTGATTCCAGAATGCCCATATCCCTTGCTGGGATGTGATCTGCTAACCAAAATAAAAGCCCAAATATATTTTTTTGATAAATGGGCTAAATTGCTTAATAAAAATGAAAAATGAAAAACCCATCCATGTATTAGTGACCAGCAGTTTAACCGAAGAGTACAGGCTACATCAAACAACTACTGCACCTGACCCGCAGCTGGAAAAGTGGCTACAAGAGTTCCCATCAGTCTGGGCCGAAACAGGGAGAATGGGACTAGCAGCACATTGCCCACCTATATATGTAAAAATTAAGCTGGGGGCAGACCCAGTTAAAGTCTGTCAGTATCCCATGTCCCTAGAGGTCAAGAAGGGCATCACACCACATATTAGGAGGCTCCTGGACTCAGGGTTCTCAGGCCTTTACAGTCGTCCTGGAACACACCCCTGCTACCTGTCAAGAAGCTTCACACTAATGTTATAGACCAGTCCAAGATGTGTGAGAGGTCAATAAAAGGGTAACGGACATACACCCCACAATGCCTAACCTTTATAGCTTACTTAGCTCACTGCCTCCAAATCAACAATGGTATACTGTTCTGAACCTAAAAGATGCTTTTTTCAGCTTGCCCTTGGCCCCCAAGAGCCAGCAATACTTCACCTTTAAATGGCAGGACCCAGAGATTGAGATTAGCAGCCAGCTGACATGTACCAGATTGCCACAAGGATTCAAAAACTCCCCCACCATCTTCGACAAAGCCCCACATGAAGACCACCTGAGTGAGTACCAGACACAGAACCCAGAAATCAGCCTTTTACAGTATGTTGATGACCTGCTGATTGCAGCCTCAGATCAAGAAACTTGCCTGGCAGGGACTAAGCAGCTATTGCAGACTTCGGGGAATCTAGGGTACCGTGCCTCAGCCAAGAAAGCCCAAATCTACAAACAACAAGTAACATACCTGAGATATATCCTGAAAGAAGGGCAGAGGTAGCTTTCAAACACACAAAAAAAGACAGTACTTAAGATCTCCACACATACTACTGCCAAACAAGTAAAAATTTCTGAGCTCAGTGGGTTCTGTCATCTATAGATCCCAAGATTTTCAGAACTGGCCAGACCATTATATGAGGCCACCAAAGAAAGACAAGACTTTATCTAGACTAAAGACTACCGGCTGGCCTTTGACAAACCCGAGCAGAGCCTACTTTCATCCCCAGCACTGGGTCTACCAGATGTGACCAAACCTACTTATCTACTTATATATAGATAAAAACAAGGAGATCACCAAAGGAGTCCTAACTCAAACACTTGGCCTCTGGCAACGACCTATAGCCTACCTGTCAAAACAACTAGACCCTGTGGCAGCTAATGGCCATCTTGCCTCCGCATAATAGCAGCCGTGGCACAGCTAGTCAAAGACGCTGACAAGTTGACCCTGAGACAGACTCTCACCATAACTACTCCCCACGCACTTGAGGAAGTTCTCCAGCAGCCCCTGATGGTGGTTGGCAATACCAAAATCACCCACTACCAGACGCTGTTGCTAAACCCTGTCAGAATAATCTTCAGGATACCCTCAGCTCTAAATCCAGCTACTCTACTGCCTGATCCAGATTTGGAAGCGCGCTGCACAACTGCTCTGAGATCCTAGCCCAGGCACATAGTATTAGACCAGACTTGCAGGACATCCCATTGCCTGATGCAGAAGCTACCTAATATACTGACAGCAGCAGCTTCATGCAGAATGGTCTAAGATATGTGGGAGCTTCAGTCACTACTGCAGAAGAGATAGTATGGGCAGAGTCAATGCCACCTGGTGCATCTGCCCAGTGAGCAGAGTAGATAGCCCTAACTAAGGCATTAAAACTGGGGCAAGGGTTAAAAAGTTAACATCTACACTGACAGCCAATATGCCTTTGCAATGGCACATGTACATGGGGCAATATATAAAGAAAGAGGACTGCTGAGTGCAGAAGGAAAAAGTGTCAGGAATAGAGATGAGATCCTGGTCCTCTTTAAAGTCCTATGACTACCTAAGAAACTGGCCATTATTCACTGCCCAAGACACCAAAGAAGAGATAGGCCAGTCCTCAGGGGCAAAGTCTGGCAGACAAGACCGCCTGGCAGGTGGCACTCTAGACTGATGTAGCTTCTACACATGTATTGGTAAACCCTAGAGTACCCAAACTACCAGAACATCCAGAGTATACTAAGAAAGATATTTCCTAGATTAGAACCCTCCCCATGACCCAGTACATAGATGGGTGGTAGAGAACTGCAGATAATAAAATCATCTTGCCTGAACATCTAAGAGATAAACTGCTTGCCAAGATCCATCAATCCTCCCATATGGGGACATGGAAAATGCAGGACTTGGTCGGACAATCAAGAATAAAAATCAAAGACGTACAGCAAAAAACTATAGGCATTGTCACCAACTGCAAAGCTTGCCAACTCTAAAACCCCTGGGTCTCGACTCAGGAGAAAGAGGCCTAGAGCTTATTGGGAAATAGACTTCACTGAGATAAAACCTGGCAAATATGGTTACAAATATTTGTTAATATTTTTAGACACTTTTTCAAGATAGACAGAGGCATTTCCCACCAAATATAAAACGGCGCAGGTGGTGGCAAAAAATTAAAGTTATCCTGCCAAGGTATAGATTTCCTACTATGATAGGGTCAGATAATAGACCAGCTTTTGTGTCCCAGGTAAGTCAGAATTTAGCCACCTTTCTGGAGAGTGATTAAAAGTTACATTGTGCATATAGACCCCAGAGTTCAGGACAGGTAGAAAAAGTAAACCGTACACTATAAGAGACCTTGACTAAATTGACCTTGGAGACTGGCGCAGACTGAGAACTCTCCTTCCCTTTGTCTTATATAAGACCAAAAACTCTCATTATCAGATGAGACTAACTAACCCCATTTGAAATTATGTTTGGCATCCCCTCTCCCCTCATCCCCAACCTTCAGGTGGACTTGCTAGCAGAGCTAGATGACCAAGATCATCTTGATGCTATACGAGGAGTTCAGTGGGGCCACAAGGATTTGTGACCCAGTCTCAGGGCCCTCTATGAATCTGGTTCCTCCCCTAGACCCCATAGGTTTCAACCAAGAGACTGGGTCTACATTAAGAGACATCGCCTAGGGTCCTTAGAACACCTACAGCCATCAAGGTTGATGGCATAGCCACCTAGATCCACCATTCTCACACCAGGCCAGCGGACTCTGTCACACTCAAAAAAGATTTCCAAAATAAAAGATAAAAAGCGTCAAAAGACCCAGACAACCCCCTCAAACTTCGAGTGCAGCGGTGAAAGCAATAATGTGGCTGACACTAGAGACAAGAGAGTTCTATGATTAAGACTCTCAGGAACCAGTCAGAGCGGGGGAATGTAAGGACCTGGATTCTTTCTGGGGTCAGGGCCCAGGTCTGTGAGTGACCTTCCGCAGCAGCCAATGGATTCAAAGACTGGATTCGCACCAGAAAACTCCAGTGGCTGCTGCTCCTTACCCCTTTGCCCAATCCTGGAACATCAAGGTGTGTCGCATCTTGATTATTTAGGTTTTTCTTTAAAAATCCCCACCCATTGGGGCAATGGTCTCTTACCCCTTTCTGCTGTGCAGAGCTAGGTGATCAGCTCAGGTTCTCATTCTCTCTAGATAGCAATAAAATCCCCACTCATAGCAACGTGTCCAGCCTCCCTGGTGAAAATTCTTACACACAGGCATAACAGTATCCACTGACATGTAACCTATTTTCTTTAACCCATATGTCCTGAAATTTTTCAGATATCCCAAAATAGTGCTGCCAGCTAAGCCTATAGGGACATTTTATATCCAAACATAAGTATCTAAAAATCTTTGAGTTTCCTTAAGCCTATATTAGATCAGCGCATTGTATTATATGTATCTATGAGAGAGGAATTTGAACAGTTTGTATCTGTTTGAAGAAAACTCAAAATAGCTTTGGAGGCTTTAAACAGAGATGATTGTAATTTTTCTAGAAATTCTGCTTGTTTAGGTCTGGAGAGATCTACAATTCCTTGTTCTTCAGAAGGCATATGACATTCAGTGCAAGGATGACCCATCAAGACAATATCTCAAATACACAAAGAATACAAACTACTTAGGTTTGAAAAACAATGATAGATAAGATGTTGATCAGTAAAAACAAAAGCCATTGAACATGCCAATTAAAATTAAAAGGGCTTATGCAGTACTTTAGTGTATTTAGTGTGTGTATGTGTATATGTATATATAAATTTCTTATGAATTTAGAAAGCAAATATGAACTTTAAAATACTAGAAACAAAAACTCCATCCAGTTACAGCGTAAATGAGATATGGTGGTCTCAGTATATTAAACTTGCAATTTTTGTCTTTCCCAGTTGGAGTCATTCGATGCCCAGTTTGCAGTCAAGAATGTGCTGAGAGACACATCATAGACAACTTTTTTGTGAAGGACACCACTGAGGTTCCCAGTAGTACAGTAGAAAAGTCTAATCAGGTAAGTGTAAATTTAAGCTTTTACTGCATATGATGAAGACATTTAAATGCTAGATGATTTTGTATAAAAAGCCAAACTTTGGAACCCTAATAGATAAGATTATATCTTTTTTAAGTATATGAACAATTGTGAATAGTTGAGCTTAGAAATAAAACAGTGCCAGTATAGAAAACCCATGATTTCATCAGATTTCTGTATGCTACAGAGAAATATTTTGCTATATTTAACATTATTTAATTTATTTGTATCAAGTTAGTGGGTATTGAAATTGTTATTTTTGTTTTCTTTTTTAAAAGTGTTCTTTTACTATATACTGGTGTTTTGCCTGCATTCCAGTAAGCATACTGTTTGTGTGCAATGCCTAGGGAAGCCAACAGAGGGCATCATACCCTCAATTAAAGATGGTACCTCATGCCCTATGCAAGAGCTGCAAATGTGCTTTTATCCATTGAGCTGTCTTCAGCCCCAGCCTCCTTTTGTAAACTATTACTTATCAAAGAAAATACATTATAGTTTTCATTTTAAAAACCATTTTTAATGCACACATATTATGCATATGTCTGAACACTTGAGGGCTATAAAAAAAAAATCAGAGGACTACTTGGTAAAGTTGGTTTTCCCCTTCCATTTTTATCTGTATTCTGGGAATCTATCTTAGGTCACCAGGCTTGCATTGTTAGATAGGAAATAGCTCTATATGCTGAACTGTCTCTCATACCCAGAGGTTTATTTGCTTTAAAAAAAAAACAAACAAAACCAAACTTGTGTTCATGGCACTGCTTGAGATCTGTGGTTGCAAGGTGCTAAATTTGGATGTGCATCAATATCTTTTGTTTGTCACCCTTTAAGCTTTAATGTGCTTTATCCCTAGGCAGAATCTGTGGTCTGGTCTTCTAGTGTGGGATAGCCCTGTTAAGGTGAATCCCCTTGCATGTGCCAATATATAGTAAATTTGTGTACACATGAGTTTTCATTTATTGGTGCCTCCTAGATGGTTTCTTTTATTTGTAACAGAAGATCCAGGAAAAAACTAAATCTAGTTTTAGTTCTAGTTAGGAAAAATTATTAATTTTGTTTGTTAGGAATTCGTTTTTATGCCTCTTCCTCTTTTCATTTTTGACTTTTTTATTCCTGAAGTATAACTGCAGGGATTTAGAGTTCACTTTATTTTTTAAAAGAATTTAGTTGATACTAATTAAAATTCTCTCATTTTAACAGTATCCACATTGTTCCCCAAAGGTCAAATTGGGTTTGCTGTAGGGAATAAACTGTCTCCTTGTGAAACCAGCTCTGAATAATGGAATTTGCTATTGTGGAATTGATATTCCTTAGGTATAATGTGTAGCATGCAGAAGACCTTGGGCTCATTGGCCTGCTCTAAGGGTAAAAATATAAAAACTGATTTTGGAGACTATGGGTTGGTCATTTTTGTAGACCTGTCTTGTGGCACTTACTGGGGCTTGGAGGGGGCAGTTGTTTTTGTTTTGTTTTTGCGATAGATTTTTGCATGCAGTCCAGGGTGGCCTTGAATTCACATTCCTCTTGCTTCCCTTCCAGAATTATAGGCATTACTACATCTTACTCCTATTTTGCATTTTATATCTTGCTTCATTTATCAGAGATCTGGAGTGGTGCATATTAGACATATTCTCCCTCCCCTCCCCCCCTTTCTATAGCCTACAGTGGAAGATTAGAAATTTAAGTGGCATTCTTATAGACACAATAGTTGAATTAACTTAAGAGGATGTTCCTAGATCTAAGAAAAAAACCTACAGAATCTGAGGAAGAGAAGTAGCAAATCCAGAGTAGCATTTAGGAAGCAAAGAGGATTGGCAGATTGTAAAAGTGATTACTAGCCCTGGCAACACTAACAACAATGTGAGAAAAGGTGAAGATGATACACCCTAAGAAAAGGTTTATTATCCTTGGTTCTTGCAAATAACGTTTTTGGAATTTGGTGACTTCAAAATTACGTGCAGTTTTTATTTACAACTACAAAGATACTTAGTGCTGGCACAATGTACACCATCATAACAGCTAGATACATATACTAACTAGATATTCTCTCTTCTTCACCTTCTGTACCCAATGCACTCTGCAAACTTACTTTACTTCCTGAATCTCCCATTCTGTTTTTATCTTCACTTCTACTAACCCTCATACAAATTACTTTTGTGGGAATGCTTTGCACTTTTCTTATTTATTTTTCACATTGAAGTAATAGTAGTTTTACTTAATCTTGACATAGAGCCCACCATTGCCATGTGACCTTACTTGATCTGACCCCTGCTTGCCTCCTCTCCAGCTCCTTCTCTTGCCAGTCTTCCTCTTGATTCCTGTGCTAAAGTGCAACTTGCTTTCTTTCGGTTGTTTGTTTGTTTGCGCTACTCTCTGATGAGAAGGCTTTTCATTTAGTAGCTTTCATAGCTTGGTATTGATGAAGTCTTTTTAGGAAAAAGCTTTAGCTGAATAAATGCTTATGTGTAAATCCATTATAAGCACTGACAATTTTTTGTACATTTCCTTTTATTGGCACTTTTTAATAGAATGATGATTACAATAATGTGTCTTTCCCGTTTAACCTTAAGATCCTAGTAAAATATGTATCATTACCCTTGCTTTAATGATGAGTTCTGTATCCTGCTTAAGACCATTGTTGTAGTTATGGTTTCTTTTCCTTTAGTAAAAAACATCATGACCCATAGTAACTTGGTGAGTAAAGGGTTTATTTCAGATGAAATTCTGCAACAGTTTATATAGGAAGTTACTGCAGAAAACCAAAGGCTGGAACCTAGAGGCAGGGACTAAAGCAGAGTCCATGGAGGAAGGCTGTAATTGAGTTGCTCAGCCTGCTTATATAACCCAGAACTACTCACTGCTCATGGGTCCTTTCCCACATTAATCCTTAATTAATAACAACACCACACAGTACCTAGTCTCAATACTTAGAATGACTAGTATATTGAGCTATAAAGAAAAATGTATTCATTCTACACAATAGCATTGTTATATATTTCTTTTTTTCTTGTCTCTTATTTAGAAAATAAAGTCCTTTTTTTCTATGTAAAATAAAATAAAAGTAAAAAAGAGCAAAACAATTATTTTTAAAAATTATTTATTTTTACTTTATTTGTAAGAGTGCTTTGCCTACATGTGTATATGCATACGTACCATTGGATTCACCAGTTACATTGCCGTTTGGGTACCAAGAACTAGGTTCACCTAGTGTTGTCTATAACTGCTCTTAATTGCTGAGTCATCTCTCTAATTCTTAATCTTTTTAAAGATTTATTTTTGTTTGTGTGTATGAGTATTTGTATATATGTATATATGTATTCCTGGTACCCACAGAAACCAGAAAGAGGATATTAGATATTCTGAAACTGGAGTTACAGATAAGTGATCATATGGGTGCTGGGAATCAACACAGATCCTCTATAAAAACAATATATGCTCTTATCACTGGAGCCACCTCTCCAAACACTTGAAGTGATTCCTACATGCGTCATAGTGCCTGGAATGTTTAGTGTATCAATCTAAAGGCTAAGAAAAACATGTGTTTAAATAATCTTTGTCCAGCCCGCTGTTGCACACCTTTAATCCTAGACGCCAGGAGGCAGAGACAGTCAGGTGTCATATTATGAGTTGTGAAGGCCAGCCTGGTCTAAATAGTGAGTCCCAGGCTAGCCAGGGATGCATAGTAAAAGACCTTGTCTAAAAAGGCAATTTTTATGCATAATATCTTCATTTTAAATCCATATAGTGTAATACATACTATCAATTTAAACTTAGAATAATATAAGAAAACTAACAGTCTATTTGGTTGGTATTTTCTTCTTAATATTTTTCAGCAGTTTATGTGACCAGATTCTTTTATTATTAGGTATGTACAAGCTGTGAAGATAATGCAGAAGCTAATGGGTTTTGTGTAGAGTGTGTTGAATGGCTCTGCAAAACATGTATTAGAGCTCACCAGCGGGTGAAGTTCACAAAAGACCACACAGTCAGGCAGAAAGAAGAAGTATCTCCAGGTAATGAATCAGTTTTGTGCTTTTCCTTTTATCTCTCTGAAACTATTTTTTACATTTTTACATTTCCTACACCGACTTATTTTGATGCAGCTATATAAACATTACATTACTTTAAAATACACTTTTTGATACAAAGAAGTCAACATTCTAATTAAAGTTCTTAGAGTTGCTGATAAGTATAAATTATAAAAAGTATTGAATCTTGCCTTAATTCATTCATTGTCCTAACTCTTTTGCTTCTGTAAATTCAATTTGGTGTGATCAAACAAACAAACAAAAAAAACCTTTGCTTTTTTATTAATCCCACTGAGTGAGAGTGAAGACCATTACCCAAAATCTTTGGTCAGATTATACAAGCTTTACTTTCTGGCAGACAGGGCTATCTTTCTAAAGTAGAGTTTGAGAAAAGAACCTCAAACACAGGAGAAGGTAGGATTTTATAGACAAAAAGCCCCTGCAAAATAAGGGGGTTTTCAAGGGTTGGGGGATTTCAGAGGAATTTTGGCATATTGGAAGGTGGCTGAACATTTCAAAATGATTTGGCAGAACATCTTACCAGGGAACATAAGACTCCATAGGGAGTGGAGCATGTCAGATTCCAGAATGTGTTCAAGCATGGTCAACCTGAATATGTAGCAAACAGAAATGAAGTTGTTTTAACCTTATAACGAAATTGCTTTCTTCCTTAAGATGTAGTCAGGCTGTTTCATCACAACCTTGAGCCAGTTCTCCAGCCCCACTTAGTAGATTGTTTTATATGTTAATATTATACATGTTATTGTTCTTTTTCTTAAGATTTGTTTTCCTACTGTTTGCTTTTAGTCACCCAGTGAGTGAGTGTACCTTCTTTATATTCTAAAGTTTTCTAAGTACTAGAAATGAAAACAACAGCTACCTCCTGTATTATAGGATATAATAAAGAATATAAGTAAATAAATAACTATAGTTGGGCCTACTAGATTCTTTTAGAATCTGTCGTATTTAAGGATTTAGGTTGGAGGCCAAATAGCTTCAGTTGAAAGAGTTCTATTAAAAGTTGTTTGAAGCATGAACCATGAAATTTCCAACATCCAGTCTTGTCAGTCTGTATGTTAGTGTAGAAAATTGGACATGTATATGGTTGAGTTAGCTGGACAGATATTATAGAAATGGAATGGCATAAGAGATTTATATAGTGGTATGTTGAAGTGTTCCATTAACTGGATAAAGTATTGGGTGAGTTTGGGCTATAATTGGTAAAGGATTAGTAATAACAGCCAGGATAGTAAACTAAGAAGGTTAGAAAGTAAGAGTGATTAGAGTGAGATTGTTGAATTGATAATTATAGAAATAGAACGATTTTGAGCAACAAAAATTTTATGGTGTGATTATGGATGAGTGGTTAAAATGAAGCAAAGGTCTCTGGCTTGTCTTTCTTATAAAGTAGTTTGAACTTCTCAGCATGAGGAAGGTTTGGTAGCCTATGCCTGTTATCCCAGCACTTTGGAGGAAGATCAGTCCTAGTGTCTAGGTTACAGCCTTTCATAATCCAGTCATCTCAGTGACTGGCTCAGCAGCTGAGGACCAGACTTTCCCAACAGGAGCTTTGGGGTGGACAGAAGAGGTATGGTTTACATCTGAACCATAACAACTCCCTATTAAATTTTTCTATGGTTATTTTTCTTTTTTTCATTGTGAGTTATATATATATATTTATATATATATTTAACTTACATGGTAGGTTTGGTTTTATTTTTATTTATAGAAGTAGCTCTTTGGGTATATTTACCCCAATTACTTACACGCTAAAGTTCATCAATTTTGTGGATTTTTTTTTTTTTTTTTTTTTTGGTTAACTTAATTTTATTTTAAATTTCTGTTACTAGAGATGGATGTGGTGGTGCACACCAGCATTTAGGAGGCAGAGGCAGCCTGGTCTACATAGCAGGTTCCAGGACAGCCAGAGCTACGTAATAGAAAGAAACTTGTCCCCCCCCCAAAAACAAACAGATTTTTTTTTCCCCCTTGGACAGGTGAGCTATATACTTGACATGTGTTTGAATTACAGTTTATCACTGTTACAGTTAATTATAAAATATTCACTACTTGCAGAGTTTGGAGATTTTATTTTTACTTGCTTTCTACTTTGGTAGTTCTATGAATGACTATGATGTATTATTAGGTATAAATTGCTATACAGTGTGATTTTATTATAAGCCCAAGAATTGATTATAGTGAAGGATCACCTGAAGCTTCTGATCCTCCTGCCTTCCCCTCTCAAGAGCTCGGGTTACAGGCCTGAGCCAGCATACCCTGCTTATAAGGTGACAGGAATTGAACATCGGTTTATGTGTGCTAGCCAGGCACTCTGCCAACAGGCCTGTATCCCCAAGAAGGAAAGAAAATAACCCAGTTTTTTTTTTCTTGTTTTCTTTTTATTGTCAACTTTTCATTAACTCATGTGGTAAGATAATATAAATCTATTAAATCATATTTTCTTTCTGGCTATTTCTAAGGTTTTTCTTAGAATTTTGAATCATGTAAATATTTTAGATGTCTCCAATATTTAAATCAATAAAATTTTCTTGTGGGTGGGGGGACATAAAATAGAAGCCATAAAAACTGTTTGAAAAGACTCTATTTAAATAAAAATTTGTTAATAGATCTGATAATGTAGCTCCAGATAGAGTGATCTCAGATCACAAATAATAAACCTCATTATAATTTTTTACAAAAAGATGTTTATTGTGAATGTATGAGTGTGTGATGTATTGTTCTGCTCAAAGCTTGACCCCCAAAGAGACAACCAATGACAGATGGCTGAAATGCAACAGCAAATTTATTGTCAGTGCAATACAAGCCAGACAGGGAGCTTACTCCATGCTTCTGTGGCAACAGAACAAGGAGAAGCTGTTTATCCTAGGATACATGGGTTTTTAAAGGCAAAGACCATGACAAAGTCTGTTGCTTGGGGACATGGTGCAAGCATGCTACTGATTGGATCATGGTTAGGGACTTTGTATACCAAGATATTCTTGGATCCCACCTTGGTCAAAAACAAGTGACTCCCAAGAAATGTTAGCTGAGGTTTATCTCTTTTCTCTAAACAGATAGACATTCATATCTATACATATGCACTACACATATGTGTACCCAAATATATATGAGCACACATGAAAAGTTGAGAATATATAAATAAAAAAATCAGACATTAAAATACACCCTTCAAATAACCCAGTCATTAAAAGAAGTAAATATGGATAGTAACTGTGTAAGAAAATGTTCAGGTGCCCAAGCCATCAGTAATATGCAAATGAAACTGCATTTATGGTTTATCTTATTGTAGTCAGAATGATTACAATAAGAAAAGATCTGACAAGTATGCAGGGAGAAAAGAACCCTTAGTGTTGATGGGAGTATATGAATTCATGCAGTCTCCTCACAAAACTAAAAATAGCTAGAGGGTGTTGCTTGGGCGGTAAAATACCTGCTTAGCTTATATAAAGCTCTAGGTTTGATTCTCACTGTGGTGGGATTTACAAACTAAAAATATAGCTGTCTTATGAAGAAGAAATAATGGATACAACAGAGATGCACACTCAACTATGTCCCTACTCATGAGAGCCAATTTATAGGACCAGCCCAGGCCAACCTACCACTTTTTAAGAAAATTATTTTATTATGTGAATGGGTGTTTTGCCTGCATGTATGCCTATGCATTACCACATTAGTGTCTGGTGCATGTGGAGACTTTTAAGAGGTCACCAGACCATGGAGCTGTAGTTACAGAGGGTTATAAACTGCCATGTTGTTGCTGGGATTGAAGAGCAGCAGGTATGCTTAACTGCCAAGCTATCTTTCCAGCTCCAGTCAACAGATTTTGATCTTCCTGTCTCATATTTAGGATAGAAACAGCTTATACTCATAGGAACAAGATTATCTTAAGACTTTGTTGTTTCCTTTGCTTTTTTGGGGGGAGGGGCACCATCCAACTCCCAAAGAAATTTATTCTTACTTAAAAAATGTCCAGTCTTTCCTTAAATTATTCCAGCTACCTTTTGCCTGTGGGCTTTTCCTTTTCTACTTCTGTATTTCTTTCTTTCTTAGTCCATTGCTGCTTGTGTAGCTGAATGGCTGGCCCCTGGATTTTTCTCCTCTGGCTACTTCTTTCTTCTCTTTCCAAGTTTCTCCTTGGGAAGCCAGCCCTGTCTATTTCTCCTGTCTCACTGCTGGCCATTCAGCACTTCATTCAGCCATCAGGTGTTTTAGACAGGCAAATAACACATCTCCACTGATTTAACAAATGCAGCATAAACAAAAGCAGCTCATCCTTATATCATCAAACAAATGTTCCACAGCACAAAAATAACATGCCTTAGAATAATTTTCTACAACACTTTTCCAATTTTATAAACTACACTTTTGTTACATATAATCATACAAATTACTCCTTAATTAAAGTGGAAAGTTTTACTGTTTCCCTTGAGAAATGCTTGAGAGGCATTTTGTGAGGTGTGTTGGTCTTTACAGTTTATTCCATGTGAGCATGTGTGTGGGAACCTTGTGGAAGACATCTTGTGGTAGTTGGTTCTTTCCCTGTACCGTGTGGGTCCTGAGGATCGAACTTTAGTTTGTCAGGCGTGGAGGCAGATTCCCTTAGCCACCAACCTTAAGAATATTTAATATTTCAAAATCTGTAATGCAGTAGTCGTTAACTGCATAGATGAAAGAAATGTAGTTCTTTTATGTCCATGAGATTGAGTAGAGATGGACCATGTAATGATTTTCTGTTCAGTTACATTAACTTTTTCTTTTTTCTTTCTTTCTTTTTTCTCATGTGTTGTTTTTGCAGAGGCAGTTGGTGTGACCAGTCAACGACCAGTGTTTTGTCCATTCCATAAAAAGGAACAGTTGAAACTTTACTGTGAAACATGTGACAAACTGACATGCCGGGACTGCCAGCTGCTGGAACACAAAGAGCACAGGTATCAGTTTCTTTGGATGTCCAGACTGGTAGCACACCTTTTCAGTGGTTTATGGACCTACAGCCACTCCAGCTAAATGACCATTTATGTGTGTTTTTGTTTGGCCAGCGGCAAGCTGGCTTATACAGAGGTTTCTCGGTTTCAGTTTTCTTTATATTTTGGTCCAGAAAGTACATTGAATGCTAGCCATTGTATGGTGGTTAGCAGCATCCTGATTTCTATCACTTGGGTGCTAATGTTAATCCCACCAGTCAAGAATAAGACCACTACCACAATTCAAAGACAAATTTGAAGTAAACTTTAATTAAATACTGGCCAGGTCCCTACCCAGATTCCTGGGAAATGGCCCAGAATCACAGTTTACAGTAGCATAAGTAATTCCCATCAGATCCAGTCTGGGGCAAGCATACATCATGATGTATCTCCAGCCTACATCCAATCAGGGACAAGTGTACATCCTGATGACCCTCCAACCTACATTTAGTCAGGAGCAAGTGTATATCCTAATATATTTCCTGTCTTTGAACCTCCTGCCCACCTGTGATTAAAGCATATCTGGTATAGATGTGTCAAACACACTTGTTTAGGGGAGAGAAAATATGTGGCTTATTATTTCCCATTAACAGTCGCCTCCAGCATTTCAGGAGCTATCTGTCCTTGAGCAAGATGCTTGCAAATCAGAGACATTTTGTTTTATGGATCTCTTAGGTATAATAATTAAAACTTAAAAATGTAAATTTGGCTCTCACATTTGTTATGCCCCTGTATGCCTCTGCCCCATAAATGAAAGCTAAAAGAAATAATTTAAAAATATTTCTTAGACATTATTAAATGCCCTATAGACCAAAGTCAGTCTACACTGAGAGTCACTGGCTTACCACGCTGTTTATAAAATAACAGAGTATTAGTTGCTAGTGTCACAAAATGAGGAGACTTTGCATTGGTGGGACTTTTGTGTTTGTTTGATTTTTTGTTTGTTTGTTTGTTTTGTTTTGTTGTTTATGTGGTATTTCACTATGTAGTTCTATCTAGTCTGGAATAGCCAGGCTATTCTCAAATTCGGAGATAGATGTTTCTTAGTGTGCACCATGGCTGGTTTTTAAAAACTTAAGTTTATTGTGTATGTTTGTCTTTGTATGTCTGTTTGGTGTTTCTGAGTGCAGGCTTACATGTGCTACAATGTTTGACTGAAAGTCAGTCATGTCCTCTTCCCTCTCCCTGTCTGGGTTCTGTGGACCAAACTTGGGTTGTGAAGTAAGCAAGTGCCTTTATCTGCTGAATCATCTCACTGGCCTTGACTATTTTTGGTATTACAGTCTTATCTGGTGTTAATTTGTATTTATTTTCTTCCTGGACTAGACATGAACCTTATTAGAATACAAAATTTGCCTCCTATTATGTTCCTTACTTTATATGCATGTATTATACACAACTTATTACTTTTATTGCCTAAGTCAATATTCATTTAACTTTGTTCCTACCTATGATTTTAATTATTCTTTACTCCTTCACGGATCTCTTTTAGTATTTCATTTACTTAAGGGCACTTTACTGAGGCTATACCAGAGATAGAGCCTCCAGATTATCTGATGTATTTCTTTACTATTTTTGTTTTGTTTTGTTTTTTGAGACAGGGCCATTATTATATATCTAGCTGTCCTGGAACTCACAGAGATTCTCCAGCCTTCTTCTCCAGCCTTCTTCCCAGTGCTGGATTTAAATGACTGCACCACCATGCCCAGTTTTTCACCTTCATTTACATTACGAATGTGTCCCTTGGGCAGAATTCTAGGTTTGCAATTATCCTTTTTGTGCTTTAAAAATACTAGTTTTTGTTATTTGAGAAAGGGCCTCACTTTTGTATGTAGCACTCACAATGGATCAGGATGACTTCAGACTTAACAGAGAACCTCCTGCAAGAGTTACAGTTCTGGAGGGAAAGATATCTATCTTGACTTGTCTCCCTGGAGCTGGGGTTCAGTGGAGGATGATCTCCCTGCAGGATGTAGCAGTTGTTACAGCTGCTCCCTGTTACAGCTGAGCTCTGATCTATTCTTCCAAGGGAGCTTCCCAGCAGAGATACCTGTTTCTTCTCAGATCCTGAGAAGATGTTACTTCTTCTGCTTCACTCTGCTAAAGGGGAAACTCCTGCAAATGTAACAATCTGATCCTACGGCTCAACTTTTGAACTTTTTTTGTATAGATATGTGTGTAATGTGTGTAATGCTTATTATTTCTTCAGATATCAATTTATAGAAGAAGCTTTTCAGAATCAAAAAGTGATCATAGATACACTAATCACCAAACTGATGGAAAAAACAAAATATATAAAGTATACAGGAAATCAGATCCAAAACAGGTAAGTTTATATTTAAAAAACTATAAATAAATCACTTATGTAAATGTGTACATTTCTAATTTTTTTCATAATCTACTGTACAGTATTAATAAGCTTTTAGATTATAAATAGCTTATGGTTGGTAAGGCTTTTTTCAGAAACTTGGGGTTAGAAAATATTATCTTCACTAACAAAATAAATGTATAATAGCTTATTTATTGTATATATTTATAATCATGATTTTTTTAATTTTATTTTTTTTCAAGATTGAGAAAAAGACAGATTTGCCAATACTGTTATTATTTTAATACTTGATTATGTACTTAATTGCTATTTTTATGGTTGCTTATGCTCAAGATGCCTCTCTGGGCCCTGATCCTTTAGTCACACTTTTAGTGTACACTGAGACTGGGCATTACTAAACCTTGATGCTTTGTTGTGACCAAACATTTCCTGGGGAGATAGAACGCCCCAGATAGGGAACCCACCATACAATATGCTTATGTTTATATACATATATGATGCAGGTTATATGCACACACATATATTTGATATGTATACATATGTGTATATACTTATGTGTGTGTGTATAACAGTAATAAAGTATCAAGATTTGGAGGGCAAGAAGTGGAAGAAAAAGAACCATAAAAGTGAACCAATGAGTTTTACTGGGGTTACTTATAGGAATATGGCAAGCAAAAATGACTCAGAGGCAGCTGCATCACCAAAGCCCACACTAGCTAACAAAGCTGGGAACCTGGAGCACAGTGCACAGCCCACAGGCAGCTCAACAGGTTGGAAAGTGCCCTTGCCAGGTACCTAAGTTGGTCTAAACCTCTTACAGGCCCAGTTCTTCCAATCTGCCAGTCCAGTCTCAAGAATGTTCTTTGCAACTTAGCTTTATTAGTAAGAATGTCTTTTGTATTGCTCTGCCTTATGTTCTATCTCAGCTTTCCCAAATGGTCTCTCTTTTTACTGTCTCTATTTCATAGTGTCTCTCTCTCTCTCTCTCTCTCTCTCTCTCTCTCTCTCTCTCTCTCTTATTTCTTCTTATAGCATTTGGCTTTATGTTTGCAGAGTAAATGTTCTACTGAACTGCATTCCTAGGTTATATTCTAGAACTTAAACTGTTTCCAGATATCCCTAGTCATCAATATGTTTGTAAATTTCTGAATAATTCTGAAGTACAACAAACAGAGAGCCACAGCTTAGTAGTGTACTTCTAGAAAAGTACCAGTTATATATATTGGCTTGTCCACATTATATCATTTATGGATATGTGGAGTTCACATGGATAGGAATTTTTCTTATTTTTTGTGGTGATATTTTGTATATTTAATAAAATTAGTGTGAACTCAACTTTACTCTGTCTGAGGGGATTTCTCAGCTTTTAATGCTTTGTCATGGAGAGATTTAGTGAACTTGGTAGGTCTCAGGGACTTCCTAAAGCTATTTTCAACTGTTTACCTTCCCACTTAAGGAGCTTTCCTGTAGGATGGAATGTTTCAATCTCCAGAAAGCTATTACACAATACTTTATTCTTTGTTTGTGTCTACATACTACTTATTAAGCCTTTTCTGCTCCATGAAGGATATCAACTGTTCCCCAAGCTCACATCTCATTTAGTTCACTTGCTAACATTCACATTCCACATCAGCACACCAAGCAACACCATGTCCTTTCTTTTGTTATATGAGCAAAAGTAACTTGCTACTGTCTACAGGTGAAATGCTGAGTAGAAAGACCTTGATATCTCAATATTGTTCATTAGCAAAGTTGTCTTTGTAGTTCATCTCGCTTAAAACCAACATCATACTCTATTATTATTACTGTTTCATGAAACAGGGATGGAATGTTTGGGATTTTGTTTTTAGTTTGCTGTGATTTATTGTTTTGTTTTAAGATAGAGATCCATCCTTATAGAGACCAAGCTGCCCTTTAATTCACAGAGATTTATATAAAAGGAATGGAATCGGCACAAGACACACTAAGACTAAGTTCTCAGTACAAAAGAGGTTTATTTGCCCCAGAGAGATAAAGGGCTAGAAGTAAGAAATAATGCTGAGATGGAGTACAGGGGGGAGGGAGAAGGACAGCCTCTGCACAGAGGGAGACAGATGTGCACATAGACAAATGGCAGTTTATAAAGGTAGAAGGGGGAGCTCTGTGTTAAGATGAGGTGTTTAATTTTAATTGGGCATGTTAATTGGATGGGTTAAAGGGAGCTTATATTCATGGACTTCAATGTTGATAGCTGGACCTTGATAGTCAGCAGTAGACCTTGGTGACTAACGTCAGGAATATAATCTAATGGTTTTTATAGCAAGGCAGAGAGAATGGGGGAAGGCAAGACCTTGCCATAGCCATGTGTACCATGTTTCATCTAGCAGTTTACAGTTCTTTAATATGTGTGTTTTCATTTTGGGTGTTGGTTTGTTTGTGAGACAGTGTCACATGTAGTTTGGGCTGGCCAATGCTCATCTTGAGTTTCTGATATTTTTAAATCTCAAAAGCACTCAGCTTACAAATATGGACCACTTCCTTAAACAAAATAGTAGCATTGCTATGTAGAGTCTGTGGTTTCTGAATTATGGTATTAAAGAATCTTTAGATTGGTGCTAATTGCCCTTTTTTTCTCTGTCACTCATTTCTTTTCCTTCTTTCTAGAGACTCAGCTCAAAATCTCTTGCATATGAGGCATTGTCACTGAAATATACCTGTATGCCATTTAAATTTTTTTTGGTAGTCAACTAGATTGCAGAATGACAAAAATTATGCTACTAACTTTGGTATTAATTTGTTTGAAAATATGACAGTAATTTTCTTATTCATCCTATTGAATCACTGAAGATTTGAGTTGAGTTTTGGTTGCTTTGTTCACATTCTGAAGCAAAATCAATTTCAAATAATTATCTTGAGATTTTATACAGAGTACAATCTCTGCAACTGTGATCTTAAATTTTAGAGTGGCTGTGGGAGGAGACGGCAGGAAAATTAAAGCTTTGTATAATTGTGTGGCACTGGGTGCATAGATACTACTTATATCCTATAAGTTATCCAATGGGGTGGTGTGTGGTGTTACTTTTTCATTTTCCTGTAAATTGTGGATATATGTTAAATATTTAATAAATCCTGGGATATCAAAGAGACCACACAGTCAAATCCTAGGCAGATAGCTCAGGAAATCTTTGATCCTTGAATACAAGGATAAACAGCTGACTCAGTCACACACACCTTTAATCCCAGCACAGGAAACGCCAGAGTGGTAACCAACATCCTTTATTCCATAACTCCAGAGACAGAACTACTTCTGTTTCTGTGAATTCAAGGCTACATGCCTTTAATCCTAACCTAGATGTGATAGGGTATATAAGGGCTGTAGAAACCAGGCAGACAGAAGCACCAGGAGCGAGGCCAAGGAAGTTGCAAGACAGCTGGGTAAGAAGTGACTGTGGTGCTTTCTCTGATATTTCAGCCTTCCCCTGATAATTGGCTCTGGGTGTCATTTATTACAACCCAAATTCTTGTTACTACATGTAGCGCTCAACTTTGGGGCTCAAATCCCCTCCCCCCCCCATAAAAAAGTTGCTTACCAGCCAGAACAACTTGTGACCAGAGAAGTAATTATTGGCTGGTTAGGCTGTTGAGTTAACCTCCAGCTTTAGGCAGACCCAGCCACACATGTTTCCATTTCAGTTATATTTGGGTAAGTTTTTTCAGACAGTGGCCTCCTTCTCCTGGTGAGTTGCAGGTTCTTTCTCTTTCTGAACCACTACTTGGGCTTCTATCACACTAGGTAGCTGCCCTACTTGACAACCATTTGAATCGACTCTGACAACTAAATTGGTGAGTACAACGGATTTTTTTAAAAAGGGGATTTTTTTTTTTTTTTTAAGATGCTTTTGTGACATATGTGATACATTCACCATTTGTAAAACAAATGTTGAATTCCTGGTCTTCTTGCAATCAGATCACTCCTAAGAATTGCTTAGATATGGTTACTGCTGTTTTGGAAGCAGAGCCACTTTTACAGTGGAAAACATGGTGGAAGGAGGAGGCTAAAATAATAGAACAAAGAAGCAGATCCAGGGGCATAGAAGTCTCCCAAGACCAACTTCTTGGGCAAGGAGAATATTCTGATATTGAAAGGCAACACCTATGCAATTCATACATTCTTGATTTATGCCGCATGGCAGCAATAAATGCTTGGGATCAAATAGAAGAAGTAGGGAAAAAAACCCAAATCATTCACAAAAATAATTCAAAGCCCGAAGGAAACTTTTACAAACTTTTTGCAGAGAATATCTGCAGCAGTAAATAGGATAGTACCAGATTCAGAAGCAAGGCGAATAATAATCGAATCCCTAGTGGTTGAGACTGGTAGTACACAATGGAAAAAAATAATAAGACCGTTAAAAGCAAGGTCAGCACCCTTATTGGATTCATGAAACAATGTAGATTCTTTTTTTTTTTTTTTAAACTTTGTTCTTTATAACTTTATTTATTCATTTCTTTGCCTTGGTGTTTGCCTGGAACTGGAACTACAGACAGTTGTTAACTGCCATGTGGGTGCTGGGAATCAAACCCGGGTCCTCTGGAAGAGCAGACGGTGCTCTTAACCACTGAGCCATCTCTCCAGCCCCAACAATGTAGATTCTTATGAAGGTGATGGTAATTGGTAATAGAGGTCATTTCTAGAGGTATAAGAAAAAGGCAAAATGTTAAATTTTATAATTGTGGAAGGTCAATATACAAAGAAATTGTAATCATGGTGTTCCCAGCAACAGTGCCTTTGTAAGGAATAATACCAAGAGAACACCCCTCCCTCCTGGAGTATGCAAGAAGTGTGGAAAAGGTAGACACTGAACTAAGGAATGTCTGTCAACAAGAGACAGACAAAGGAACCTTCTGCCTTCGGGAAACACCCAAAGGGGGCTTTTAAAAGCCCCCATATCCAATCCAGTGCAATCTTACCCTGCTATAGTGGAGGATACACCTCCCTAGAACAATTAAAGAAATTAATATCTATTTTAAAAAAAACATACTACACTAAATGATAGAGAATCTATAGAAAAAGGAAAAAACTAAGGAAAAATTGTAGGAAAAAAAATACTCTGACAAATGTCTATTAATGAAAAAAAAGGCCAAAATTAAAAATACAAATAAATGATTTTATTATTGAAGGTTTATTGGACACAGGGGCAGATGTATCAATAATTTCACCAGGGTCATGGCATCCAAGTTGGCCCCTACAGGAGGTAAATGTTCAATTTATGAGGATTGGGTCTTTATCTCAAGTAAAACAAAGTGCAAAAATGGTTTGAGTGTATAGGACCAGAAGGAAAGAGAGGATTATTAAAACCATATGTAGCTAACATTGCTGTAAATTTACGGGGATGAGATTTATTATAACAATGGAACACACAGATTAACATTCCTCTAAACACAGCAATAAATCATAAACTAACACATTTCTGTGAGAAATATTAGGAGGTATTATGAGAAACAGTTACAAACTATCCAAGCTGTACAGAAACAAGTCACAGCAGCTGTTGATCATTCAAAGACGTAGCACTACCTTTAAAATAGCTAACAGATAAGCCTATGTGGATTAATCATTGGCCATTAACAAAAGGGAAATTGCAGGCCTTAGAGCAGCTGGTACAGGAGCAGTTAAATGCTCAGCATATAGAAGAATCAACAAGCCCTTGGAACTCTTCACTATTTGTCATTAAAAAGAAATCTGGAAATTAGAGACTGGTGACAGATTTAAGGGCAATAAGCAATGTGATCCAGTCAGTGGGTTCTCTACAGTCTGGAATTCCTTTGCCTTCTCTTTTACCAAAAGAATGGCCCACCATAGTTATTTAAAGGACTGTTTTTTCACAATACCCTTAAAATAACAAGATAAAGAAAATTTTGCCTTTACATTGCCCACTTACATAATTCTCGGCCTGTAAAGAGGTATCAGTGGAGGGTCCTCCCTCAAGGAATGCTAAGTAGCCCTACGCTATGGTCAGCATTTTGTACAAAAGCCAATACAAAAATTTGCAACAAATTCCACAAATCCATAATATACCATTACATGGATGACATCCTATTAGCAAATTCAAACACTGATACTCTAGAAAAAAATGTTTGATGCAGTGAAAAAAAAATTGCCTGCTTGGGGATTACAAATAGCCCCTGAAAAAATACAAAGGGGGAGATTCCATTAATTATTTAGGCTATAAAATAGATCTTCAAAAATCAGACCCCAAAAGGTACAAATCAGGAGAAATAAAGACTTTAAATGATTTTCAGAGATTAGTAGGAAACATTGCCAATTTATGACCCACTATTGGAATAAAAAATGATGAACTGGATAATTAATTTAAAACCTTAAGTGATGACAAGTACTTAAATAGTCCAAGAGAATTGTCACCTGAAGCTAAGAGAGAATTGTCTTTGCTAGAAAAGAAATTACATGATGCACATGTGGATCCAGACCTTAATTGCATCCTAGTTATCTTGCCCTCTAAGCATTCCCTTATGGGAATTTTAATGCAAAGGGAAAATGTTATATTGGAATGGATATTTCTACCACATAAACCGAGTAAAAAAATTAAAGACATGTGGAAATGATTTCTGAATTGATCTTTAAAGGGAAATTAAGACCTCGTCAATTAACAATACTAGGCCCAGAAGAAATTGTTGTACCTTTAACTAATGAAGAAATTGACCAATTATGGGTAGAAAGTGAATCTTGGCAAAGAGCCTGCAGTAATTTTTTGGTAGATATTAACAAATGCCCTCAAAGCAAAAGAATTGAATTTTTAAAGAAAACTAACTGGATTCTTCCTCATGTTGTACAAGATAACCAATAACTAGAGCCCCCACATTTTATACCGATGCAAATAAGTCAGGAAAGGCAGGTTACAAATCAGAAAATATAAGTAAAGTGACTCAAAGCCCTCATAATTCTGTTCAAAAGTCAGAATTATATGCTACTGTGATGGTATTAATGAATTTTACCCAAGCTGTCAACATAGTCACTCTCAGTATGCAGAAAGTTATTTTACACATTGAAACTGCTGATTTTATTAATGACGAGTTAGAATTAACTTCATTATTCAGTTACAAGAAATAATCAGGAATAAGGATCACCCCTTTTATATAACACACATTCAATCTCATGCAGGTCTGCCAGGTCCTTTAACACAAGGTAATGATGAAATTGATAAATTATTAATATTAAATGTGCTAGAGGCCTCAGAGTTTCATTAAAAAAAAATCACATCAATAGTAAAGGATTACAAAAAGATTTCTCCATCACTTGGCAACAAACCAAAGAAATTGTAAAAAGATGTCCCACCTGTTCCTTTTATATCCAAATTCCATTACCAGCAGGGAGTAACCCTAAAGGTAACCCTAAATGAAAGGATGTATTTCATTTTAAAATTTTGGAAAATTAAGATATATACATCATACAAAAGATACGTTTTCAGGATTTCAGTGGGCAACTGCTTAAGAGTTCAGAAAAGGCTGATTCTGTAATTACACATTTGCTAGAAGTTATAGCCTTCATGGGAATACCTGTAGAGATTAAGACACAATACTCCAGCATATGTCTCTAGTAAAATAAAAGAATTTTTTGCTTATTATAACTTAAAGCATAGTACAGGAATACCACATAATCCTATCGGGCAAGCAGTTATAGAGAGATCAAATCGAACTCTAAAGGACATGCTAAATGAAAGAAAGGAGTAACAGAGACCCCCTAGAAATAGACTACATAGTGCTTTATTAACATTGAATTTTCTGAATGCTAATGAGAAAGGAATAACAGCTGCTGAAAGGCATTGGACTATAAAAAAAATGGATGAGCTAAATCAGCCCGTCTATTTCAAAGATGTACTGACCTCAGAATGGAAGCCAGGCTATGTGCTACTTTGGGGAAAGGTTTGCTTTTGTTTCCACAGGTGAAGAAAAGTTATGGGTATCATCAAAATTAATAAACCAGATTTGAACCAGAGAAACTTCATGAAAATAAGAATTGATGGCTTGTAGTAGTAAGAATGAGACTTGGAGCCAAATATTAGGGGAAGATTGAAATAATTAGAGAGAAGAAGCACCACAGTCAGTTCTCACCCAGCTGTCCTGCAACTTCCTCATTCTTGCTCTTGGTTGCTTCTGCCTGTCCCCTCTCCCAGTCGTTTCTGTTCTCTCTGGGTTTCTACAAGCCCTTATATACCCTATCACATCCAGGTTAGGATTAAAGGGGTGTAGCCTTGAACTCACAGAAACAGAAGAAGTTCTATCTCTGGAGTTGTGGAATCAAGGGTATAAGTAGGTCACACTCCGGCTTTCCTTGTGCTGGGTATTAAAGGTGTGTGTGTGATTGACGCAGCTGTTTATCCTTGTATTCAAGAGTCAAGGATTTCCTGAGCTGTCTGCCCAGGATCTGACTGTGTGGTCTCTCATATCCCAGGATTTATTAAATATTAAAATATATCCACATATCCTTCTGTCAAAAATAAAAAGCAAAGTTATAACAGGAAAAACATATACAATAGGAACAATAATTACATACAATAATATACAAACAATGATTACATAAGAAATGTCCAGTTTGTTAATAATTGACAAATTTGAAGAAAATATTCCATTTTTTTTATCCTGTTTTGGTGAGTCCAAAGGATTATATCTAATCCACTTTGTGGGGTTTTTTTTAATATTTATTTTTATTTTAAGTGAATTGGTGCTTTTGCCTGCATGTATAACTGTGTAAGTGTGTCAGTCATTCATAACCCATTAAAAGACCAAAAACCACTCAACCCTCCTCTTGGGAATGTGGGCATCGTGTTGTTAAATTTACTTTCTGCTGTTTGGGAGTTGAGGCATCTTTAGGGGATCCTGAAAAGTGTTACTGATTGTCAAATCCTGAAATGTGTGGCTGTATCATTTGTTATCCAGTCTCTGCAGGAAAGTGCATGTCTTGTCTCAGGTCCTAGAGAGTAGTCTGTGAAGCTGGTTGATCTCAGCTAGCCACCTTGAAAATGTCCTGAGCAGTTTGTAGTCCAAATCTGATCTTTGGTTGGTGTTTGTCAGCCTGGTGCCTTTGTCATAGTCCATGTGATATCTTCCTTTTGGATACTTCCAGTTCACAATTAGGCATTGTCATGGATCACTGCAGAAAACTGATAAGAGACTAAAACCTATCACAATATACAGAAAGCTAAATGCATACTTTTTTATTCAGAATAGGATTAGTGACAATAGAAGTGTCCCTTCTTTTTAGTCATTCTTCTGTCCCATATCAGGTGGCCCTTCTGATATGCTTGGGTTTAGAGAAGGAGAGAGCTGCACTCTAACTCCAAAGCCAGCTTTAATTTTTAATTTAACTGTGACTTCAACTAATCTTGTAATTAAAGATAAAGGTTAAGAAGAAAGATTTTACTACATAGAATGTATTGGTACCAGCAGATGTGATATTCTTTTTGCTTCTGAATTTTTCTGGATAGCCTCTCTTTTGTTGCAGATGTCTAGATTCGCAAGATGTTTAACTTTTTGAAGATGTGTATTTCTGGCTTTCTGTCCAGACAGAAACAAAACCCTGCCCCAATCCTTTGTCTTTTCTTACAATTTATAAGAATTGTAGTATGGGTAGATGAGCCATTGTGGATATATATTACATATTTAATAAAATCTGAATATTGGGGAGTGAGCAGTGGCTACTTTAGCCACTGGGCCATTTAGAAAAGTAAACTAATTGGGGGCTGGAGAGATGGCTCAGTGGTTAAGAGCACTGTCTGCTCTTCCAGAGGACCCGGGTTCGATTCCCAGCACCCACATGGCAGCTAACAACTGTCTGTAGTTCCAGTTCCAGGCAAACACCAAGGCAAATAAATAAATAAATAAATAAATAAATAAATAAATAAATAAAATTTTAAAAAAAAAAAAAGAAAAGAAAAGAAAAGTAAACTAATTGTTCATTGTTGTCTTTTGCTTCTCTTGTTCTGTATGGTGAAAAATGGCCAGCTCAGATACCTGAGGTCAGAGCATCACTCTTACAGAACAGAATATTCCCGGTCATAATTTTATTTCATCTTGTCTATAAATTATAGCCGTAATCTACTCCTTGATCCTCTCCTATTAGGTCATATTGCTTTTGCTTTGTGGCATTTTTCTCTAAAATCATGTTCTTTAAAATGTATTTACTCTTCAAGTTTTGCTAATTGAATTATTATTTCTAATGACTTCTCTTTTAGACAAATAGGCTTGAAGATAAAACTTTGAAAGAGTAAAAAGCATTTTGACCTGATTTTGATATTAAAATAGCCAATTTGAGTACTTGAAAAAATCTGCCATTAATTCTAGATATTGTTTGTTTTATTTTATTTTCAGAATAATTGAAGTAAATCAAAATCAAAAGCAGGTGGAACAGGATATTAAAGTTGCCATCTTTACATTGATGGTAGAGATAAACAAGAAAGGGAAAGCCCTGCTGCACCAGCTTGAGGTGAGTCAGGGCAGTACCCTGGGACTATGACTCAACATGCCTACCTTTGCCAGATGATGCATTGTGACCACCTGTCTGTCGCCTATCATAGGCTAGGATGTGTTAATCCCCCAATTTACTCTATAGCACTAAATAAAAAGCTCCATGATCAGTCACCTTAGGCACTGAAGTGACAGCCATTGTATCAGCAAGAGGATGATGGAGTTAAGCACACTTTTCTAGAAAGATACACTATTTGAGATATTTCGTTTTCAAATAGAGTCTTGCAACATATAATAATGTCCCTATCAATAGCAAACTGTTGAAAAACTAGACCTCTCTTGAGATTATATACTATGTCACTTCATAGCCATATGTCTTTTTTGATGTAGGTACATTCTATGATGCTTGCACAATGAGAAAAATACCAAATGACATATTATAGCCTGTTGTTAGTAGTGCATGGCATTTAATTAACATTCTGAGAAGTTATGTAAAATAGGTTTAGTGGTTTATGCCTATAATCCCAGCATCCAGGAGGCAGAGGCAGGTGGGATTTCTGTGAGTTTCCATCTAGGCAGGCCTCCATTCTGAGACCTCTGACTCAAAGCAGCAATAAAAATAAAATAGGGATAGTGTTTCTCTTATCCTCAATATTGAGTAGTAGTTTTTCTTGTTTTGTTTCTTGTTTTTTTCTGCTTACCCCCCCCCTTGTATCCCAGGCTAACCCTGAACTCAAAAATCCTTTATGCTGGGTTCCAGGCCTGTACTACCATACTCAGCTGCATTTTGTAGTCTTAGTTGTGAAAGCAGCATTTAGGGAGTTTGTGCTCAAGGCAGGATAGTTTGTAATTGCAGGGGAAATTATTTTAAAATGTATTATCTTCTTTGCTTGTCTTTTTTGAGACAGAATCTTATGTAGACCAGGCTAACTTCAAACTCATAGGAATCCACCTCGCTCTGCCCTCCAAGTGCTGCATTTAAAAGCATGAGCCACCATGTATCAGCTTGCTCACCTTTCTTAAATTCACCAATAACAACAATAAAAATCTGTGTTTGACCTGAAATACTTTAAGGTTACATTATATATGGTATGTAAACTTAATGTATAGTGTTTATTCTTTTAGTATGTCCAGAGAAAGAATTTATAGTAAAACAGTTAAACAAAGAGCAGATAGAGAGTGCTAGTGTTAAAACTGAAATAGAAATAACTAGGAAAAACAAATCCAGTTCATCTTTAATTCATAGTTGATCAGCTGATAAGATCTCTATCAGAAAGTACTGTTTCTGCTAGGAAACATCGCTGTTCATAGTTACAGTATTATAGATATAGTTATATTTATATTCAGATCAGTGCCCAGTTATGGTAACTGTGTTCAAGGTTCTTCAGTTGTAGTTTAAAAATTGTCAGCCGGATACAGAGTGATTCTTATTCTGAGTTGATTATCCAAAAACAACCATTGAAAAGAATGCAGAGTATAGAGACTAATTCTGAAATCATTTTTTTTGCAGAGTCTTGCAAAGGACCATAGAATGAAGCTTATGCAACAACAGCAGGAAGTGGCTGGACTTTCCAAACAGTTAGAGCACGTCATGCATTTTTCTAAATGGGCTGTTTCCAGTGGCAGCAGTACAGCGTTGCTTTACAGCAAGCGGCTGGTAAGATGGATTACACAGTGGAGAGGGGAGCAGCTAAATGGTGGTGGTGCATGCCTTTAATTTCAAACTCTAGGCAGAGACAGGCAGATAGATCTCTGTGAGTTCCAGGCCAGCCTGGTGTACAGAGCCATCTCCAGGTCAGCCAGTACTACACAAAGAATCCCATTGTTCAAAAAAACTGATCTCTCAAAGTATTATAATACTGACTTATAAGCATTTCTAAAAGTATTTCTGATTATAAATTTTGTTTTGCATTTTTCTTTAATGATGGATTAACAGTGATTTTCTTCTACACTGCTTTAAGCAAAAATAATCTACATAGAATAGACACACTTATTAATTTTTTTGAAAATCAGTCTTTGACCTTTTTCAGTATCATCTGCCTTTTTCTACTACTGTTACTATTTTTACATATCATAATGGAAATAACAATATGCTTAATATGCATTAATGTGCAAAATATTTTAAACCGGTAGAATCACATGAAAAATGACAGTTACAGATTCAACTTTTTATCAGTATACAAATTACTTTAGACATAAATGGAATAATTTCAGATTTGAATTTTTATCAATATACAAATTATCTTAAACAAAATAATTTCACATGTGTATCACTTTACAAGAATCTATACGAGTGCAAATTGTCTATGGCCTGTATTTGTCTAATAATCTACCTGTATCTCTCCTATCTGTTCCCCTTTCTCTTATTTAGAAGGGATTCCTGAGTCTATATTGTTGTTCTACTCTTAACCCGAATATAACTTAGAACCTCCTTAGCAGAATGATAATTATCCATAACCCTTAGAGGTCAAAACTTATCGGGAGAGGGATATGGTTTTTCATAGAGTTGCTTCCTGCTATCTTGTGGGAAATGATATCTCTGTGGGGTCCTGTAAAAAACTATAAGACCTTAGGTCCCAAGGTCTGACTATAAACTTTTATAACCAGACTCAGAGTACTAGGTAAGGCCATCTGGAATTCTTGTTAGAGATATATGATATGATGGATAATTATAGTAAACTATCTTGTAACTGTTCTTAATAATCTGTATTTCAAATCAGTCACTGAGTGGTGTACATCTTCTTTCTGGACACTTTGGAGATTGCTTTTAGGAGAATTTGTTGTTTACAGTGGAAAACTTAAGCATTACTATATCAAATGGAGAATTTACGTTTTTAGGAGAGAATTGTATATAAAGAAGGTTTTAAAAGGTCAAAGAATAAGTACAGAGAGAAATAGGATTAGAAATAAAATTAGAATAACAATAGTTTCTATATGTCTTGGCTGTCTTCTGCCCACACCAAGTGGTTTTTCTGGTATAAGACAGAATCTCTTCAATTTTCTCTTTACCAGCCTGCTTGGGTTTAGACAAGGAGAAAGCTACCTGCTCCAACTCTAAAGCCAACTTGATTTGTAAAAAGATGTAGATGTTAAACAGTGAGAAAGTACCCTGTATTGCGTATTAGTACCAATAGGCCTTACATTCCTTTGCTTGTAATCCTTTCAGAATTGATCTCCGTTTAGCCTTAGACATCTAAGTGTCCAGTGTCTTTTTAACTTCTTGAAGATAGTTATGTCTATTTTTCTGTAAAGACAAAATTTAAACCCTGCCCCAGCCTTGTTAAGTGAGTTTTCCTTACCATGTATCCAATTGTCGTATGGGTGGATGAGCCGTTACTTCTCTTCAAGAGGTGTCTCCTTTTTGAATCAGGATCTTTATTTCATTGGCACCCATTGATTTCTTCTATGGAAACAAAAGCAAAACCCCTTCCCCAACAAAGCACATATTTCAGCTTCCATACTAAGGTCAGTATATCCTTGAAGTAGACAGGTTGGTTTATCTTGGAAGTTTTTTTTATTCAATATCTCTCCACAGCTGCTGTTCCTTTCTCTTCAACATTAAGAAAATTCAAGGGTAGTAAGGCATTATGCAATCTTTCTCTGGGTTTTGTTTGTTTTTTTGTTTTTCTCCTTTCTAGTTTATGGACCATCTCTTTTAAGGTGTGACTAGATCTTTCCATAAATGCTTGTCTTGTAGGATTGTGTGGCATGCTTTTAATGTGTTTTATATTATAATATCCAAAAATCTGCTTTATTCTTTGGGAAACATATGCTGGGTCATTGTCAGTCTTTTTTTAATATTTATTTTTATTTTACATGAATTGATGTTTTGCCTGCATGTTTAACTGTTTAAGGGTGTCAGATCTTGGAGTTACAGACAGTTGTTAGCTGCCATATGGATACTGGGAATTGAACTCAGGACCTCTGGAAGAACAGTCAGTGCTCTTAACTGCTGAGCCCTCTCTCCAGCCCCAGCACTGTCAGACTTAATTTGTACAGGTATTCCCATAATGGCCATGACTTCCAAAAGGTGTGTAATTACAGAATCAGCCCTTCCAGAGCTCAGGGCAGTTGCCCATTGAAATCCTGAGTGTCAGTGGTACAGTGTGTTATATTTCATCTTTCCAACTTATGCAAAATGAAACACATCCATCTGCCAAATCTCATTTTTTTGCATATCTTTAGCATTGCTTCCTGCAATAATGGTGGTTGGTTATAGAAGGAACAAGTAAGACATTCCTTTTCAATTTCCTTGACCTGGTGCCAAGTAATGGGAAAACTTTTTTAATTCTTTACTATTAACATGGTGCCTCTTATGAAATTCTGACATCTCCAGCACATTTCCTATTAATAACCTGTCAATCTCATCATTTCCTTGTGGTAGAGGACCTGGCATGCCTGTGTGGGATCTGATACGTATGATATATTCTAATCATATTCTGTAGTTGCATAAATAATGAGGCTAATTCTGTATTATCAGGAATGAAATTAGTAGTTTCAATATGTAAGATAACTCTGCATCCTAAGAATCAGTTACTATGAAAAAGGATCTGTAAAGTCCATTAATACCATTATAATGGAGTATAATTCTGACTTTTGGACAGAATTATAAGAGGTTTGAGCCAGTTTCTTTATAAATTGAATTCTCTTGTTTTGGGGATATCTGTTATTAATCTCTCAAAAAATTACTGCAGGCTCTTTGCCAAAGTTCACTGTCTACCAAAAATCAGATTCTTCATTAGTTAAAGGGTAGGACAACTTTTACTAGGTCCTTTTCTGTCAACTGACGAAGTCTTAATATTATTCCTTTAAAAATCAAATCTGAAATCTTTTTCACATTCCAATATAATATTTTCCTGTTACATGAATTCTGATTGTTTTGAAAGAGATTCAGAGTAAGATATTGGGGAAAGGCTGAAATATCAAAGAGAGAAACACCACAGTCAAATCTCACACCCAACTAGCTCCCAGCTTCCTCAGTGTGGCTCCTGGTCATTTGTAATTACTGCTGTTTTCCTAAGCCTACCTTAAATACCCAGCTGTATCTCATCCAGGTTAAGATTAAAGGCATGAGCTACTCTATTTGGTAGTCAGCCTTAAACTCACAGAAACAGGAAAGATTAAAGGGATAGGTCACTATTCTCAGGTTTCCCTGTGCTGGGATTAAAGGTATGTGCCATTGAAGCCCAGCTGTTTGGCCTAGTACTCACAGAGATCCAGAATTCCCAGAGTTACCATTGCTCTGTGGTTCTGGAACTCCTGGAGCTACCTCTGCCTAGTTTTGACTGTGGGTTGATCTCTTGATATTTCAGGTTTTATTAAAGATGTAACATACCACCACATTTTCCCTTTTCATTATAATTCCTGTAGGTGAATGCTTACAGGGGTAAAATAACTAGAATGCAATCAAGGTCTGGATCAATACAATTGACATGTGCATCTTGTAATTTCTTTTCCACTAAAGCCAATTCTCTTTCAACTTCATCGGAAAATTATCTTGGACTATTTAAGGCCTTATCACCATCTAAGGTTTTGAACAAATTAATTAATGATTTTTTTATCCCAGTAATGGGCTGTATATGAGAAATATCTCCTAGCCACGAGTTTGCAATTTATCTCTCCCACATTGCACCTTTTGGGGTCTAATTTTTTATAGGCCTATTTTATATTCTAAATAACTAATAGAATCTTTTCTTTGTAATTTTTTCAGGAGCAATTTGTAATCCCCAATCAGGCAGTTTTCTTTACCTCTTCAAACATTCTTTCTAATATTTCTGCTAAAAATATATCTTCCATGTAATAGTAAATGATATTGTGGGAATTGTTTGCATATCACTTCTAATGGCTGTTGTATAAAATATTGGCATAAAATGGGGCTATTTAACATTCTTTGTGTTAGAACTCCCCTGATATCTCTTTACAGGCCAAGAATAATTATACATCAGCATGGTAAAGCCAAATTTTTCCTTGTCTTGTTTTTGTAGAGGTATGGTAAAGAAACAGTCTTTTAAGTCAGTGACAATAATAGGCCATCCCTTAAGTAATAGGAAGGCAAACAAATTCCAGATTGTAAGGAATCCATTGGTTGAATCACCTTATTTATTACTCTTAGATCTGTTACCATTCTTCATTTTCCAGATTTCTTTTTGACGATAAATATAGGAGAATTCCAAGGGCTGCTGGTTGATTTTTTTGATATACTAAGCATTTAACTGCTCCTGTACCAGCTATTTTTAGGCCTACAATTTCTCTTTTGTTACAGGTGTTTGCTGAAATCATGTAGGCTTATCTATCTACCATTTTAAAGGTAGCACTATGTATGTCTTTATGGGGTCAGAAGCTTTCATGATTTGTTTTTGTTCAACCTGAATGGCTGGTGATTTCTTTATAATACCTTAAAATATCATTCTCAGAAACATAATTGAGTCTATGGCACATATCTGAGCCTGAAAGGATTTTAATCTGAGTATTCCATTGTTGTAGACACCATAGATTCACTACAGTATTAGCCATATGTGGCTTCAGTCTTCCTCTGTCCTTCTGTTCCTATGTATTCAAGCCATCTTATACTTTGTTATACCTGAGATATAATTCCAGTCCCTAGAAATTGAACATCTGCCTCATTTAGAAGATATTTTGGATGCCATGATTATGGGGTTATGATTGATACATCTGCACCCATGTTCACTAAGCCTTGAATAAATATATTATCTATTTGTATTTTTAATTTTGGCTTTTGTTAATATATTTCAGAAGTCTGCCAGAATATTTGTTTTGTAGTTTTTCTTGGAAATTTTGATTCCTCCTTTTAAGTTGTTCTGTTCTCCAATGCTGGTTTTTTTTTTTGTTTTGTTTTTTTTTTTACGTTTTACACTGGGTTTTTTAAATATCCTGAGGAAGCTGTTCCTCCACTGCAACTGGATATGATTGAACCATCTTTGATTTTGAGACATGGGTTTTAGGAGCCTCTTATGAGTAGCCCCACAAGGCATTTCCTGATGGTAAAGGGTTGCCTCGTTTGTCCTTTGTAGATCTATATTCATTGATCCAATACCATCTACATAATCCAAAAGTTAAGAGCCTTCTGCTTGGGTCATTCCCAGAAAGGACATTAATTCTAGGATTGCCCTGTGTACAGTTCCTTCTTATATGGCCTGGTTTACCAAAATTAAAGCATTTGATAGCTTGATTCCTTATTCTAACATTAGAAATGGCTTGACCTACCCAAGTGTCTTCATCATAACTGAGAGACTCAGCATTTATTGCATATTGAATCCATTCCTCTTGGGGCACTGATGTGAGTTTTAGAAGGATAAGCATCAGTTTACATTCCAAATTAGCATGGTCAAAGCCAAAGAGAGAATTAGTTGCTTCTAACTTCTGGATCTGATTCTGCTCTATGTATTGCCTTGGTTAATCTTTGCAGAAGGTTGGTATAAGGTTCTTTTAAGCCTTGCCAGACTTTAGTATACTCAGTTTTTGTCCTGCATCTAGAATCTTTTCCCAAGCATCAAAGAGATAGTATGACATAGCAGTAATGTGTGTTCATCAAAAGTAGACTGAACTCTTACATCAGCAAATTGACTATCACTAAGAATTTGATCTTGAGAAACATTAAAGCCTCTAATCTTTCCTTTTTGTTCAATGACCTTAGCCTCTTCTCTCAGCCAATTTTTTCATTCTAAATGTTGACTATAGTCTAATATAGCCACTGTTAGCTGCATGTAATCATTAGGTGTGATTCTATATTTTGTAGACCATAAATTTAATATTTGTTTTGCGTATGTGGAGTAAATTCCAAGAAGTAAAATAGCTTCCTTAATGTCCTTTATATCTCTCATATGTATAAGGTTCCTAATTATATTCTACAAACCCTGGAGATTCATCATATGTATGCTTTTTCTGAATGAATGGTAACTTGATAGCACAGGAAGGGGGAGAAAGGAACACCCTTTACTTTTACAACTTTAGGCAAATCATCTCCATATCCATACGATCTCAGTGATAGTTGTCCTGAACTGTTCTGGGTTGATTGTATTTTTTCATCCTTCTCAATTATAGCAAAACAATCTTTTCATTGTTCAAATTTGGAAACCACCCATTTCACTAGGGTCTGAATCTCTTGAATAACCAATCTTTCTAATTATTCTATGTAATTAATAAGTTTCCTATTTTCATCATTAACATAGATTCTGCAGATGTATACTTCTCCTGTACAGACCTAATATTTGTGTCCAAGGAGGAAGAGCTATATGAAAGTTTATCATAGGGGCTGGAGAGATGGCTCAGCGGTTAAGAGCACCATCTGCTCTTCCAGAGGACCCGGGTTCGATTCCCAGCACCCACATGGCAGCTAACAACTGTCTGTAGTTCCAGTTCCAGGCAAACACCAAGGCAAATAAATAAATAAATGAAGTTAAAAAAAAAAAAAGGAAAGTTTATCATAACCAATTTCCACAAAATTAACTTTGCATGCCAATTTAATTGGCAGATTCCATGTTACGCATTTCAGAAAGCAATTTATCATTTCTAGACTGCAAGTCTTCCATCAGTATAATTAATGTTACATATTGAATCAAGCCAAGAAGTAACAGGACTGCGAATGTGAAGCTCTCAAAGATATGATTATGCAAAATGTCCTTGAGTGTAGTAGCAAAAAAAAATTTCTAAATACTTGGAAAGTTGTATTGTCTGCCATTTCTGTTGAACTTGCCTTAAACGGGAGAATTATCATTACCTCAGACTAGGTGTAATGGTGATATTTGGCGAGCAGATGTTGCATGCATCACTCCAGTTAGTCAGGATGCACTGACTTAGACTTTCAGTTTGGCCTGCTATGAATGTAGTCTAACGAAATGCAAACTCTCACAAAATCAGAACAGATTGCTACAAATACACACTGAAGCAACACACTGAGAGAAGCTGTTTTCCCTTGCTCCGCAAGCAGGCTTTGCAGCCCTTCTTGCAACTTGAGTTTTGCAGAAGTGTGAATGCAAGGAGACAAGTCTCTGGAGTTACCAATGCCCTGATCCACTGGTCAGAAAATATTCCCTTTTAATAGTAGCTGTGGATTGGATTTTGATGTGCTGAGGATCCTCTAGGCCACTCAGGACCACATGGCAGCCCTTGGCCTCTGCCATGGGTGCCTACCAACAAGGTTTCCTGTCCCCTAGAGTGGAAGCCAGAGCTGGAGAGCTGGAGAGGCAGCCCGCTAGCAACTGGCTTCCCTACTAACTCCCTTCAGCAGAGTCAGGATGGCCAGCCACGTTGGGCATTATGTATATTTGGTATTAATCACTAACAACTGATTATATAAATATTTATTAATGATTTATATGAAACACTCACTGACACAAGAGATTGAATTGTAGGGCAATTTCTGGATAATTGGACTGGTCCACATGACAATGGCAGTGGATCTGGTCCTTTTTGTAACAGCAACTGGCTTTAGACTGTCCCAGGCATGTTCCTTACATGGCTCCTCAAAGCCTAAAGGCCACACCTCTAGATCAAAGTGAATAATGCCTGATTCTCACTCAGTCAGTAGAACATGAATGAGACTTAAGGTCATGTTTGGTCCCCACACTGGGCAAGGGGGAAGTGATGTGGGATGTCTTTGTGTATGCTGCGAGTACCATTGGATAATAAAGAAATTGTTTTGGCCTATGGCAGAGCAGCTTAGAAGCAGGCAGAATCCAGGCATAGATACAGGGGAAGGAGAGCATAGTCCCAGGAGATGCAATCTGCCGCCCAAGAAGCAGTATGTAAAGGAGCCATGAGCCATGTGACCAAGACAGATTATGAGAACTCGAGAAACTAGAGCCCAAAATCCTGAATAACCCAATCAAAAAATGGGGTCCAGAACTAAAAAGGGAATTCTCACCAGAAGAATTACAAATAGCTGAAAGGCATTTGAAAAAGTGCTCAACATCTTTAGCCATCAGAGAAATGCAAATCAAAACAACTTTGAGATACCACCTTACACCTGTCAGATTATCTAAGATAAAAGACACAGATGACATCCTATGCTGGAGAGGTTGCAGAGCAAGGGGAACACTCTTCCATTGTTGGTGGGAATGTAAGCTTGTTCAGCCACTCTGGAATGCAGTATGGTGGTTTCTCAGAAAACTGGGAGTCCATCTCCCCAAGGATCCAGTAATACCACTAGTGGGCATATACCCTAAAGATGCACATTTGCACTCCAAAGGCATTAACTATGTTCACAGCAGCATTATTCATAATAGCAAGAACCTGGAAACAACCTAGATGCCCCTCAACAGAAGAATGGATTAACAAACTGTGGTACATCTATACAATGGATTACTCCTCAGCAGTGAGAAAAAATGACATCCTAAAATTTGCAGGCAAATGAATGGATTTGGAGAATATCCTCCTGAGCGAGGTATCACAAATCCAGAAAGATAAGCAGGGATATACTCAGTCATTAGTGGACTTTAAACAAAAAAAGCAAAAAGCAAAGCATGTCCAACCTGCAAACCACAACCACTGAAGAGCTTGGGATCTGAAACACCTTGGATTGGCACCTTGGAGCCCACTCTGTCCAGAGGAACACTTGAGCCAGTCTTGATGTTGGGGTGAGGAAAGCGGATCTGCCGGGAGTGTATGCTGAAGTAAGCCGCATTGCAGCCTTGGGACTTCCTGCCCTTGCTGGGGAGGAGATAACGTGATGTAGAGAAGAGAGAGAGTGACTGGAAGGGGCGGAAGGGGAAGGGAGTTTGAACAAGGGGATACATGGATAAAAATATGACTATTCATATGGAGCTAGCTATCATTAAGCTTTAGTTATAGGCCAAACAGCATGTAATTAATTAATATAAACCTTTGTGTGATTATTTGGGACCAAGAGATGCTGTGGGGCTGAATCTTGGGCTAGGTCAGGCCGAGGGCAGGAGAGATCAATTTGAACTGCAGAGCTAGACTGGACCAGAAATTTCATACAACAGAATTCTGTCTTTAGTGCTTAAAAGAGTATAGAATCTCAATGAAAGACTGATGGTGAACAGTCTGTCAGAAGCTATAGGTAACCTGCAGAGAAAAAAGTTCATGTTCTTTGTAGGAGTGAGACTCAGAAATACTGACGTTAAAGTCTATTTAACTAAACCTTAATAGAAAGGTAATAGCATGTTGAATTTCTGTGTCAAAAAGTTGTTTTGGCTCAGCAAATAAAAGTACTGGCTGCCAAGCCTGATACCCCGAGTTTAGTCCCCCAGAATCCACATGTTAGAAGGAAATAACTGATACAATGCACATTGTCCTCTGACCTCCATACATACGCTGTGTTACTCATGTATTTGTGCATATGAGCACGTAAGAAACTAAACATACAATTATAGTAGTTGTTAAAAGGAGGTATTTGCAGAGCCAGAGCTGGCTCAGTGGTAAGGTGTTTGCCAGTTATGTATAATATGACCTTGGATTCACTCCACAGCACCTCTGCCTGCCCACCCACTCACCCACCAAAAGAACCAAACTTTTTGTTACTTTTTTAATTTGTTATGTTAAATAGTTACCTAGATTTTTCATTGTAAATACAGTTTGAGTTCTTGTAGTTCTGACGAGATGAATAGGTAGACTTAATGCACTTTGAATTAAACTTAGTACTTTTGAGGCTTATAGCTCTTAGTATTATCTAAAGCACATCAGGAGTTTTGTCGAGTCTTAATAAGTCATAGTTCAGATAGATAATAAAGCAGGTAAAAATCCTAAGCATTTAACACATGACAAGGATCTAACTTTGGCCATATCTGATATTACTCTTAGACCTTTCCATTCCTTGTTTTGAAAATATGTAAATAAGTACTTGATTTCTGAGGTATAAATAAAATCTCAATATCAAATAGAACAGATTTGCAACTTAGTTCAGAAGTAGTTACAGCCAAGGAATATGCCTTGTAATTCCTTTTAATTACAGTTGCCTACCCTTAAGGAAGTACTCAAAATTAGTTTTATTTATTGTATGTTTTTGGGTGCTCACAAAGGCAAGAAGAGAGCACCCAACCCTTGGAGCTCGAGTTACAGGTGACTGTGAGCTCTCCAGTATGGGTGCTACGAAAGGAACCCACATCCTCTGGAAGAGAAACAGTCACTCTTAATCCATGCTGCCATTTCTCTGACTCCATTGCTCATTCTTAATTTTCTTACAAGAAACCTTAAATTATTCACATTTGGTATGGAAAGTACTAGATCTGTATAGTATGTCTCTAAGAGGAAAACATCTTTAAAAAGTGAAAATTCCTGTGTCTTTCTGGCATGGAGGTATCAGTATTATAAATAGTGACATCATGTAACAAAGACTGGGGACTACCTAGAAGTATGGACCAATAGTCAGAGCTGTGACAAAATATCCAAAACTTTGGACCTTCTGATTTTATTTTGGTTCACAGTTCCACCAAGATTTCAGTCACATTGGCAGCAACCCAGAAGCAGAAGTAGGAATATATCTGACTTCCTTCTACCAGCCAGGGTCCATAATTTTCAAAATAGCAGCCTCTGCAGTTATATTTCACATTCAAACTATGATGGAATGACATAAATGTTGTAAGACAACAGGCTGTCTTAGATTTCGGATGAGTTCATCAGGTAAGCAAATATAATTATTAAATAATAATATCAAAGGTGAGTAATGTTATTCAGTCTTCCACAAATATATTTAGAAACATAGAAACAAGGCTAGGGTGTGTTCCAAGTTGTGTTGCATTAGAGGGTGTCATTAAGTACAAACTGGGAGTTTTCTGTGTATGGATGGACAGCTATGTATGATATGTATAGTTACAGATAGGCATTTCTGTATGTTTGTGTGCTATCCATAGCTGAGCCCACTATCCTAGTTTCAAAGTTCTTAGAGAGAAAAAGGGAGTACAAAGTGTACAGTTGCTGTACCAGTCACTAGACAATACTCAGAATGGAGACAATGTGCCAGGTCAAGTGTTTGGATTGATGGTAGCCTAAATCAGGTGCCTAATCTTTCTTGGTTAAGAATTTGCTGATTATATTAGATCTTTGCTTTGCTCTATTCACACTGTAGCCTGTTTAGGACCTGTGTCTGCATTATGCCCTCAGAAAAGATCAATAATTTGTGTAGGAGAGGTTGAGTGGATGCTGAAGCAAATAATTATTAACAGTTGAAGATTTGGGGTGAAGGGAATGGAGGGATTCTTTTTACTGTTGTAGCAAACTTTAGCAAAATATAAATATAAGTGACTTAGCAGTATATGACATGTTGAAACCCTTTTATACTGGCGGTGACTAAAAATTAGTATAGCTGTGATTTAAAAAAAAAAAAAAACCACCAGTGTATGTGTTTTCCAAAAAAGGTAAAAATAGACTATTATTATGGTATAGTAATCTGACTTTTGTGTTTATATCCAAAGCAGATGAAGTTATCTGCAATCCAATGTTTACAACCAGTACACTGATTATAGAGAACAAAAGCTTATTCAGTCCATGGTTCTGGGGACTGAAGTATGGGGTGCATTTGGAGTGTATTTTTCAGGAGCCTGCATATGGGCAGAGGGTGAGCAATCTAAGAAGGGAAGAAAGAGCCTTACTATTACATTAGCACAGGTGTGTGTGTGTGTCTGTGTGTGTGTGTGTGTATAAATGTAAAAACAGCCTGAATTTAGCTTGTCTGGGGTTTGCATAGCAGGTCAGTGCTACAGAAGTACCTTGTTTCCCACTGTGTAATTGGGAGCCATACTAAGAAGGCATGCCTAAGCTTAGTGTTAAGAAACAGATTGCTTTTTCTTTTACCCTGGATCTCGCTACAAATATCATCAGGCTACCCTGTCAGAACACCCCTACCCCCAAGAAACAGTTCTGATGAGAGACGGGAGGGAAGAGAATGGAGCTCTCTTTTTATTTCCAGCCAGCTGTGTAACTGTACATAGGATAGACCTTGGGAAAACATATTTGTTATTGGCAGTGGACGGTAGAACCTTCTGTGCCTCCCCATGGAGTAGCTGAGTTACCCTGCTCTATAAGTAGGTTTCACAAAGGACATCCAAGAGCCAGATTTGTACCTGTGCTCAGCATCAGCCTGTTCCTGGGAACATGTCAAACTAAACTGTCCAGAATAACTTAATTTTGCTGTCTATCCCTCAGTACCTTGTACTGGTGAGTGGGGCAGTTAACTTTGGTCCCAAACCACTCCCACTGTCTCTGGGAATATAGGCAAGCTTGAGTGCTTGGCATGGATGGAATCTGCTCTTGCCTGTATAATCTCCCCACCGGAAACAATACTTTTTAAAGATGTTTTTGCTATCTGCTGATTGGTTTGGATATATTTATTGTGTTCTTTCTTTTTCTTTTGTAGTCAAATTGTTTTATCCTTGATTTTTTTTTTTAATTATTTTCTTTTCCCTACATTTTTTCCTTCTTTCCTTTGAATATTCTTTTGTTTTAAAAATGTATATTTGTATTCTTACTTACATTAATGTGTATGTGAATGTATAAAGTTTGTATAAGGGTGCCTAGAGAAGTCAAAAGGGGTCATCAGATCTCTGGAACTAGAGTTGAAAAGGAGGCAGTTGTAACCCCAAAATACCGGGTGTACTTAACTGCTGAGCTGTTTCTTCCGTTTTCCTTTTTGTCTTTTCAACATTAGTATTTAGATTATATACATATATATATATACATATACACACATATATATATGTATATATATACACACATATATATGTACATGTATATATCCTGCATTTATATGTAAGTACCACCTGTGTGCTTGCTGCTTGAGGTCAGAAGGCGGCCAACTCCCTTAGGGATGGTTGTGAGCCATGTGGGTGATGGGAACTGAACCTGGGTTTCTGCAAGAGCAGCAAGTTGCTCCTAACTGCTAAGCCATCTCTCCAGGCCCTCTTTATTGCTCTTCTTTTAGTAATTAAAAAATTTAAACATTTTTTGCATGGCTTCCCTATTTGCTTGATTTCTACTCTACTGCTTACTGTGCCCATCTCTCAAATTCATGGTTATTTCTTTTATTATTGTACACAAACACATACACACACAAACACCTACTGAGTCCATTTACTGTTTCTTCATATGTATATGTCTATTGGACTGTCCACTTTGGATTCAATAATCTATTAGGGAGCTCATTCTTGATGAAAACTGACACCCTCTTTGTCAGCAGCCACTGATTGCCTGTTGCTTTTCATCTAGAGGTGGGACTCTGTGAAATTTCCTTCATCCATCTTGGCTTGTCAGCTGTTATTGTCATTGTACAAGTCTTGTTTAGGTAACCATATTTTTGGAATTCACCTGTGCTGCTTCCCTCTAGAAGATGCTATCTAGCAGCAGGCATTTTGGACCACAGGTAGTTGGCTAGGTTTTACGGTACCAGCCATGAATTCCCTCCTATTGAGCAGGCCTGAAGTCCAACTAGATAACTGATAGAAGTCCCACCATTGCAGCATTGGGGACATCTTGATGGGTCAGTTCTGTGGTTCCTAGGCTTTATATCTAGATAGCGCTGTTGTTTGCTTTTTCCCACCTTGGCAGCTTGTATAGTCCTCAGGGAGAAGCTTCCATGTTAGTTCAAACTGTACTCCTCTTATGTTCAAATTGTGTGGTGTTTTAACAATGGGGTGTCAGCAACAAGTGCTGGAAGGTAACCAAGTGCAATGGCAGTTTAGATTGTTTTGGGGAGTCTCTTGGGAGGCCTATTATCATCCCATTAAATTATAGGGGAGGGGGATTATGTGTGTGTAAAGAAAGCCATCTATCTTTGAGAATTCCCAGTGCTGTATTTGTAGTGCTGATGTTTAGGCCCTAGAGTAAGCTGTAAAGCCCCAGCATCTGACAGTAATGTTGGAAAAAAAGAAAGTAGGTGTTGAAGGCTGTAACTTAGAGGAAAATATATGGTTTAAGATAGCATGGTATTCTAAGATGGCTGTTTGTAAAATGAGAAGTGGTGAGAACCATCCTACAAGCAGATCTAATTCTATCTCCTAAGCAGATTCATTTGTATTGAATAGGTAATAAGGGGCTGGAGCAGTAGCTCAGTAATTAAGAGGACCGGGGTTCAAATCTCAACACTGCATGATAACTTACAGTTACCTTTAACTCTAGTTCTAGTGCATCCAGTACCCGCTTTTGCCCTCCAGGGTACACAGATGCTTGCAGGCAAAATAGCCCTACATATAAAAGCAGTAAATATCAACAACAAAAAGAGAGAAAGAAAAGAAAAAGAAAAGTGGAAGTGAAAGTGAGTGAGTTGATGTTCTTGTGAAGTATTAATTCTAAAAATTGGTTTTTGTTTACTGCTCTAGTTGGTGTCATGAATTGGGAGAGTAGTCCGTATAATTGAGGCCAACTTTATTCAGAGCATCAGACAATTTTTACTCTGAGGGCTAAAAAAAAAAAATCACATAAGTAAGGTGCCCAGTCACAAAGACAAGCTACACATAGCAAAAACATGCTTGTCTTGTTGTTTTTGGAGTTTTCTCACAAGCACTCAGAATTCCATGCTTGTACTGTGCTCTGACAATTTTGACTTGCTACATTAAGATACTTTTTGGTTCAATAAGCAATATAATTAAGACATATCACAAAATTGTAACAAAAGTCCTATCACAAAATTGGAATTATGTAGACCAGGGTATCCTCAGCTCAAGATCCTCCTGCCTCTGCCTCAGGTATGCTGGGATTAAAGCTACACACCACTGTGCCTGGCTTATATGACCATTTTTATAACTCACACATGATTGTTTGCACACATAGCAGAAACTACTTTAGCTATTCACTGGGTGGGTAAAACATTATTTGCCTGAGAAATATACTAATGTTCTTTCTCTGCTTCCTTCTAGATTACATATCGACTACGGCACCTTCTTCGTGCAAGGTGTGATGCTTCTCCTGTGACCAACAACACCATCCAGTTTCATTGTGATCCTAGTTTCTGGGCTCAAAATATTATCAACTTGGGTAGGCCATTATGTACATTTTCTCTGTGTTTGACTATTTTGGTGTAGAGCTAACTAAAGTTAGTATCCACATCCATTATCTTGCTTTACAGATTTACTTTTTCCAGTATGTTATTCATATGGTACACAGATGCATGAATATATACATCTTTGTTTTGGAATAATATGAATATACATTAGCTTATAGGATATCTAAATTAGGCATTTAGGAGTGCTCCTTCTTTTCATAGAGTCCTGCTTTGTGTTTTGGGTGTATTTGTTGTTTTGTTTTTATGTATATGGGAGTTTTGTCTGCATGTATATTTATGAACCATGTATGCAGTACAGTGCCCATAGAGACCAGAAGAATGCATCTGATCCCCCAGGGATTGGAAGTACAAAGGGTTATAAGCAGCCATTTGAGTACTGGGAATGGCAGAACTGTCAGTACTCTTAACTACTGAGCCATATCTCCAGACTTCATAATCCTGTGTGTATTGTTATGTCTGTCTGTACCAGAATGTATTTTCTGTATGTGATATGGAGGGTTTAATGTTGGGGTAGGTTTTTTTCTGTTGATGCTGTGGATCATAGATGTCTAAGTATTGTACCATTGATCCACATCACCCATGTCAAGTGGGTTTTTATACTAAAAATGTTTTCTAAAAGAAATACTATTCTCCATGCTGTTACTGAACTGCCTTTGGGCCTAAGTGTTTGTATATGCATCATTATACTGGTGCCTATGGAGTCCAGAAGAGGGCTTTTAATCCCTGGAGCTGGAGTTACAGTGTAGGTGTTGTTAGGATTTTGTGCATATTTGGTATGGTTCAACGTGCCCAGTTATCTGGTGGTAAATTTTTATGGATGCATGTGGGAACTCGGCAGAAGGCAGTGACAGATAACAGGAGACACTTAATGCAGTTTCTATGTAGAAAAGAGCTTTATTATCAGATGGTATGGTTATGGCTAAGGTTATGATGACAGGAGTTATGGTGGCAGAGATGGTTATAATAAGCAGAAAAGGGGAGGGGAGAGAAAAAGGAGGAAAGGAAAAGAGGCTCTGTCCTCTGATATTCCAAGCTAATTCTACTAAATACAAAATATATCACCACAGAGCACTCCCAAGAGAAAACAAAGGGAGAGAGAGAAAGGGATTCAGAAGCAGGAATCCTGCTTTAAATGGGGCTTGACGCCAGAGCTCAGAGGAGGGCGTGGCTTTAGAGGCTAACATTTGTGACCTGCCTAATGGGAGTGCTGGAAACTGAACTCAGGTTTTCTGGAGAAGAGCTTTTAGCCACTCAGCCACTTCCCTAGCCCCAAGTCCTTTTTGTGGTGGTGGTGGGGTGTGGAGCACGGGTCTCATATAGTTTAGGCCTAAGCTGGCTGTGAGATCAAGGTAGGCTTTAGAATCCTAATTCTTTTAAATTCACCTGCAAAGTATTGGGATTATAGATGCCCAGCCCACAACCTACCCATAAAGTTATTATGGGATTCCCCCCACTCCAATCTTGGGTTTTGTTTTGTTTTGTTTATAATTAATTTCTGACTTTGCCAGCATGAGCATTGTAGGTGACAGCACTGTGTCACCATGCCAGAAGGTTGGACAGTGGTCAAAATTTAAAACCATTATTCAAGCCTCTAGTGGCTCCTGCCTCATCTTACTTACAGAAGATTTTTCTTTTCCCCTATTTCCTCCCTTAACCCCCATTTGTTTGGGGTTTTAGATCTTTGCTTTACCTGGTCAGGATATAAATTGTGCAGCTGCACAGATTGGGGTGGAGGGAGGGGGTGGTTGTAAGTAGTTGACGTATGACATACAAAGAAGTACTTACTCTTAAGTATTAGAGGTCATTGAGTCAGAAAATAGCATCTTGGTAACATTAGGAAGCAGATAATTTCTGCAAGCACTGCAGTCAAAAGTCACCAAGCTTTCTTGTTGCTCTTTTAAATGCATGAAAATGTTGTTTTTATTCCTCAGTTTCATCACAGAGAAATGATACAAGCAAAACCCCAAACGTTGCTTAGATGTTGTTTCACAACAACCAGTATTTCCTTTGATAACATCTTGGGTTCCAGGATTTGTTTTAGAATCATCAGTATGATTGTTCTGTCACCCCCATCAAGAGTAGATTATATATGAAAAGGAAGCAGCTAGGGAAGGAATCAGCTTTCACCATATTGCACACTGGGTAAAGAAGAAACAGGCTTAGACGGATGTCATCCATCCAATGGGAGAACAAAAAGAATCATAGGAGTATAGGTGATAGAGTGCCCTGCAGGCCAGTTTGAGACATATACATAGCCATTAGTTTATCAGTGCATAGCCAGTGTCTGGACTCAACACTCTGATCTACCTTACTAAAAGAAACAGCTTTAGAAACAGACATTGTCAGCTGGGGAGATAGGTGTTCCTGAAAGACTTATCTTTTTAATGAATTATTATTATTTTTATCTGACAAGTTTGTATAGAATATACATTAAAAACCTCATTGAGATTCTTTATTTTTAATCGTTTTGATGGGTCCTTTGTTCACAAGTCTTTGTCAATTGAAGTCCAACTCAGTAGCCAAATAAAATATGGTATTTTACCAAGCATCAATTTTTTTTTTATCTTGTTTTCTTTCTCTTTAATTAGGTTCTTTAGTAATCGAGGATAAAGAGAGCCAACCACAAATACCTAAGCAGAGTCCTGTCGTGGAACAGAGTTCACAGCCACCAGGTGGTTTGCCTTCCAACCAGTTATCCAAGTTTCCAACACAGATCAGCCTAGCTCAGTTACGACTCCAGCATATGCAGCAACAGGTAATGGCTCAGAGGCAACAGGTGCAACGGAGGCCAGCACCTGTGGGTTTACCAAACCCTAGAATGCAAGGGCCCATCCAGCAGCCTTCCATCTCTCATCAGGTAAATTTGGAAGCAGGCCTGTCCTAACATAGATAACTGTAGTGTAATTGTGTTCAGCAGCTTACAGTATTCAACACCCCACACACTACCCTTTATTTAGATAGTAAAAAGTGACTGCATAAAAGTATACTTGATTTAACACCTAGTTTTTAACTCAACTCCAAACTTATTTAATGATTTATTTGCTTGCTATTTCTATTTTTAGTGCATTGTCATCCAGTTCGGGCAAGGGATAAATGTTTGTTCCCAAACAACTTATGCCTGTTATGGATGAAAAAGAAATTGTGTACCTCTTATTCCTATATATGGGTACATGAATCTCTTTGGACATAGCATATAGAAACCCACACTGCATTCTAGAAACTAGGGCAATATATAATAGAGAAAGTCAGGCAACTCATTAGAATTCTTTCTTTTCGGCCTTTTAAATTTTTCCTGAGCAAATCCTTATACTGTTTGTATTCTTACTAGATGTGTAATATTCTGTCATTTTCAGTCCTTTTCTTTTCTGATATGTGTATGCATTGTAAGATGAACAAGTGTATGTGTGCTTGTCTGTCCTCTTGCACACATGTACAGATAGCCATGCACATGTCATATGTGGAAGCCAGAGGTTAACAACCAGTATCTTTGTTTACTGCTATTCCCTTGGCTTAGCCCAGGGCACTTACTGATTTAGCTAGTGTAGCTAGCCTGCTTGCCCTAGAGAACATCTGTCTCTACCTTCTGGGTGCTGAAACTGCAGCTTGCCCTCCATGCCATCCAGCTTTTTTATGTGTGTTTTGATGATTTGAACTACAGTCCACATATTTGCTCAGCAAGTACCTCATTTGCTGAGCTATTTCTCCAAGCCCTCCGATCCAATTTTAGTTCTATATACTTTTATTAAATAGCTTAACCAATTCTCTTCAGGTTAGATATGGACATACCTAGATGAATAAAGAGTTCGTCTGTCTCTTTCATATAATTTTCAATTTTTAGTTAGTTGGATAGGGCTTGTTATGATTTGGTAAGTGACACAAATGAACTGGAGTTTCATAAAATGTCAATCACATTGGACAGAACTAAACTAAGAATTCTCATTACATTTAAGAACAAAACTTAGCTCAAAATGTCTTAGCAACAAAAGCAAAAAGGAACGAAGGATAATACAGATGAATAACTAATAAAAAGGAAATATTAGTCAGAAGGAGAAGCTTTAGCTTACTAATAATTTACTAGCACTAGGATATATAATGTGGTTCTTTATGGAAAAAGTGTCTAAATGACACAGCCTTTTGAATAGCAATTTAATAAAGCATTTATAGCATATATATTAAATTTATAGCATTAAAAGAATTCTTCAACCCTGATTGTTATAGACAAGCATGCTTTTGTTGTTGTTTGCTCATTTTGTAGTGCTGAGACACAACCTAGGCCACTGTACATGCTACAAGTATGTATGTGTCCTACCACTAGTTAAAAGGAGTCCATCATCTTAATTGCCTTTTAATTAAGAAATCAGGTACCAGTTACCAACCATGTAAACCATATAAGCAATGGCAATTAGAAATATACATATAAGCAATGACAAACAGAAATATACACATAAGAATGGCAAACAGAAATAGCATTTAAGATTTCAACCTACTTTTCTCAGAAATTGACTTTTGATTTTCAGTCTATAGCATTCAGTGGAATAATTTATATAAAGTCTCTACTATACAATTTAATTTTCTAACCTAGAAATATTTTTTTGCATCTTTCCTTATGTATTATTTTTAATTCTTCTACCCTTTTTCTTAACATCCATTTAAGTCTGTTCTGTCAAATACCCATTTCCACTTTTTTTCCCTAGCTGTTAGTTTACTGTCTTTCTATATTTTTAGTTTCTGCTTTTTTTTTTTTTTTTTTTTTTTTTTTACCAACTTTGTACATGTAACTTTGTGCCTGAAGAAGTAAATTTTGCATTGCCTACTTAAAACAGGTGATAGGTCTTTATGCTTCTGGTTATGTGTAGTATGCAAATCATATTCTACATTTGCCTACATGGACAGGTAGATTGAAAGCATTATGCTTGTGAACAGTCAGTTACATGATAGTTCCATAATTCTTCCTCTGAAGATTAGCCATGCCATTTGCATTCTTAAAGGACTAGATAACAGCAGATGTAGAACAGTTCATGATGTGACAAAATAAGCAGAGCAGACTTGCTCGACTGTTGATTTAGTGCTATACACTCTTCTGTTATACCCTATGAATATATGTACTCGTTTGAGAACACTCAGATATTCTCGCTAGGCATGATTTATAGCCATGTTCTCACTGTGCCCATGCCTGCAATTTCACTGTGCTCATTTGTCTTTTTTTTTTTTCCATCTTGTAATTATTGAATGAATTATTTGAATAAAATATCACTGCTTTTGCTATTCATCTTAAGATCATATTTGTGCCAGGTGGTGGCACATACTTTTAATTCCAGCACTCAGGAGGCAGCGGCAGGTGGATCTCTGTGAGTTTGAGGCTAGCCTGGTCTACAGAACAAGTTCCAGAACAGCTGGAGCTCTGTAGAGAGACCCTGTCTCTGAAACCACACTCCCCCCCCCCAAAAAAAAAAAAACATACCTGGTTTTTAATAGTCTTGGGTTTGTCATAATAGTCTCATAAATTAACCAAACGGTAGCAGTTCAGGAAATAGATAGAATACCCCTACACCCTGCTCACTTGTAAGCATCTTAGTGGGTTAGCATTTAATCCCAGTGCTATAGCATCAAGTGTCATTTTTTTTTGGTTTGTCTGAATTATTGTTGCGCAGTTAGTGAGAGGAGAAGACTAAGGTGACAGAAAAGTATCTATTCACCCTGAAAAACCTTCTCTGTGTTTTTCCTTAAAGCTCAGAAAAATCGCTATTGTAATTACTATTTTCTGCTTTTTTTTTTTCATAGTCTAAAACCTTCATGTCATAAGTTTTATAGGAAAATCAAAGAGTTGTTAAGATTTCTCTATGCAGTTTTCCACTAATACCATTTCTGCTTTTCACTCATGGGATTTCAGTTGGTCCAGAAACAGTATATAAACCTGTTTTTACTGGTTCTGTAATACATTCTTAACTGAGGGAGAAGGGGGAAAGGAAGCAGTTAATTTAGAGTAGAAGAATAAATTACAAGAGTAGGAATATCTGGAGGTGGGGCAGCTACACTTTAAGCTGTCTGCCTTCACAGTGTCAGAGTTTAAGGTGTCACTTACAGGGGCTAAGGACTTCATTGTTTCTCTATGAATGTGGGAATTACTCCCTTCTCTAAGAAGTTCTGATTGTACACATTATGGCATCTCAAACAAAGAAGCAATGAATTCCCACCTCTAGACCATTGAATGATCAGAAAGAGACTGGCATGAGAGTGAGGGGCTTTGCTAAGACTGCTCACTTTGAGCAGTAAGTACAGGAGCCGAAGCTGGAGCGCTTGCTTTCTCACCGTGCCAGCCTCCACCAGGAAAGCTCCTTCCTTCCTTCCTCTCATCCTCTTTCCTTCCGCTCCCCATCCTTCCTGTCCCAGCCACTTTCCCCTCCCCCTTAGGTATAGATTCTGCCATCTTCCCCCTTGTTTCTTGTGGTCTTAGTGAGCCTTCTGTGCTGAGCTGCTGTCCTTTGCAGTTGTGTACAGGAGAGGGCTGGGCCTCTTCAGGAGGGAGGCCGTTGTTACTGCAGTGCTCTCATTTCTCTTTTCTAGCATCCACCACCACGTTTAATAAACTTTCAGAATCACAGTCCTAAACCCAATGGACCAGTTCTTCCTCCTTATCCTCAACAGCTGAGATATCCACCAAACCAGAATATACCACGACAGACAATAAAACCCAACCCGCTGCAGATGGCTTTTTTGGCTCAACAGGCCATAAAACAGGTGTGTATTACCTTTCTGTGCACTTGCTTCTGTGCTTTTGCTGCTTCTCTGCTTCAGATCATATGAGCTTACAAATAACACTTAAGTGATGAAGGTTGTTTATTTGCCTTTTTAAATGAATAGAAATTACAGAGTGAACTTAGGGACATTTGAGGGGACAGAGGTGTGAAAACACATCTCAGTGCTTTATAATCAAAGAATCCTTGCATACTCTGTTTATATAATCACAGTCTTATTTAACATTCCCAGGTTTTATTTAATAATGTTTAAAAATTCATACCTATTTTATTTCAAACTTTTAAGTCAATGTTTAAATTGTTGCTTGGCATTGAATTCTATTTTTCTAGTTTATGATCCTTCCAAGTACATTAGTTTTATATCTTACTTCATCTATAAAAATATGAATACCTTGCAAAAATATGCTGAGAGTTATTCTCAAGTATATAGAAATATCTGTCACCTTTCAGGCATTCAACTTTTCTTCTTCCTATGTATTAGATTTTAATGAGTAGATTATTGACTTCTGCTAGTGACTAGTACCAAAAAACTGAAGTTGAACTCAAGTGACAGAATCACGAACTTAATGCTATTCTGCACAAGAGTGCCTCTACCAGCATTCTATGAAGCTTTTATCTGAATGGCCCAGCATACAGACTTCAAAGCATGGACAGAGAAGCATACAGGGAATTTCTCATCACTATCGCCAACTGTACTCATGAGACAGAAACCTCAAGGCCATATTGGTGTTGTTTGCTGAAATATCTGTAAGAGGATAGGAAACATCTTGCCCTTGGCATTTCTTAGGCAGGTGGAAGCATTCCTACAGGGGAATAAGCAGAATTCTGTGGGAACAGAATTCACATAACACGATAGCATTGGGAAGGCTATTTTATTCATGCTTCAGCAGATACTCTTTAATTTTTTTCTTGAACATTTTCTGGACAAAAAACTAAACAAATGAATAAATGAGCAAATAAACTAGAAGAAATATTGTAGAAAATATGATTGTATTTTTTTGTTTTGTAGAATCAGATTTATAAATGTTATGTACTTTTTAAAAAATGTATGTGTATACACACACACACATGACCTTCAGAGATGTGGGTGTAGGACAATGCTCTTGGCACAGAAGACTGTAGGAGCCTGTTCTGTCCTTGTACCATGTGGATTCTAAGGATCAGGTTGTCAGGCTTGGCAGCAAGTACCTTTATGTACTGGACCATTGGCCCCAGAAATTAGTTTTATTTAATGCATAAATTCACCAAATTATAACATGCTCAAATAATAATAGATACACTTTTTTGGCTAGTAAGAAGCTACTGTGTTACAGAATTTTTGTGAGGTTCTGTCTCACTTCTCTGTATGTTTTATCTTGGTGGGGGGGTGATGTAGAAAGGTACCCATCAACTGATTCATTGTTCTTTGGAGGAGAGGAGGAAAAGGGTATATAGATATGAGATAAAATTGTTGAGTGTATAGGTGCTAAAGATGAAATTCACACTCAACTTCATATATTCCTATATGTAATTTTTATAGTTATGTATATAGAAAGAATTTATAAACATGTTTCAAAACAACACTCTATAGCATCATCCATATGTAAATGATAATGTGTTTGGACAGTTTTTCTGCTGAATAGCTGGGGTACCATTCAGGAAAAAAAAAGCTTATTTATTTATTTATTTATTTTTGGTCTGATTGACTCATGTGACTGCACACACATAATTTGCATCCTGTCATCCTTGTTCTTTTCATTTGTTCTCTTCAAAATAACACTTGAACTGAAATAGCAGCCCATGTCTTTGATCTTGAATACCTACGTGACTAGTGTTACATTAATCATTTATTTGTCTTCTCCTCTTGGTACTCCAGTGGCAGATCAGCAGTGGACAGGCTCCGCCCACAACCACCAGCAGCTCATCCTCCACTCCTTCCAGTCCCACAATCACAAGTGCAGCAGGGTATGATGGAAAAGCTTATAGCTCACCCATGATTGATCTGAGCGCACCAGTGGGAGGGCCTTACAATCTTCCATCTCTTCCAGATGTAAGTGTATGTAAAATCTGTACTAAAAGCTTCCTTTGAAAATTGTCAGTAAATTGGATTTAGTTTAAGGTATTGGTTTATTAGTTTACCAGCTATTTCTGAAAGCTTAATTTTATTCTTTAGAAATAAAATGTGAGTAAAATTAGAAATCATGAGCACTTGGCCATACAAAAGAATGTTTTTCTGGGATCTTATGTTAAACATGTTTGTAGATGATGCTTCATAGAATCAAAGCTTGGAAAGGAGAGAGATAGAATGAAGGAATACACTGGGAATTTTTCGGCTAGAATGTAGAAAATAAGAGTAGAATGACCTGCGAAGAGGTAGGGATTCCCATAGTCACAGAACAGCAGACTTGTCTACTTGAGCATATACCACAGAGAGTTAGCGCCAGGTCCTTGCATATTTAAATTAAATAGTGAGTCAATCCTTAGGGTCCTTAATTTTGACAAATGACTTAAGAATTTTTCTAAAGGAAGAAAATACAGTGTTCTATTGCTGGTTCTCCACATTGTCGTCATTTGTTTTTCCTTTTTTAAAAAATTTTATTTGTTTATGTGTATAGGTATTTTGCCTACAGGTATGTCTGGGAGGCCAAAAGAGGGTGTCAGATCCTCTGGAAATGGAGTTACAGACAGTTGTGAGCTTCCATGTGGGTGCTGAGAATAGAACCCTAATCCTCTGAGAAAGCAACCAATGCTTTTAACTCCTGAACTATCTCTTCATCTCTCTCTCTCTCTCTCTCTCTCTCTCTCTCTCTCTCTCTCTCTTACCCTGCAAGGTTATGCTTTTAACTGCTGAATTATCTCTTCAGCCTTGTTTTTACTTTCTTATTTTTTGTTAATTCTACATGGTTAGGTAATCTCAATGTCATGATGTACCCACAACCAAACATGAAACACTTACATTAGTATTTTACACATTTTAGTTAGAAGGAATTATCTGTATGATTATGAAAGAATTTTTTAAGTTTTCTTTAATTCTCTTTTTCTGTACAAGTTGAGATTATTATTATTTCCTAATAATTTCATTTTTAATCACACTAGAGTCATTTCAGATTTTATAATGCATGTATTCTAAATGGGTAGAGTGTACTTTTTTCATGCATATACCAGACATAGGAAAACCTATGGGATTATTTCACAATATAAATCATTTTCATTATATTAAGAAACCCAATCCTTTATCCACCATCTGAAAATTAAAGACTAAAGTAGTACCTAAGAATATAAAGATACAAATAACCTTGTCTGCTTTCTATCCCCCACTACCATAAAAAAGAGAGTTCATGGAAATTGGAAATTTTCTTCTTTTATTCTGTATTTCATTAAGCACAATGTATATCCTAACCACCATAGAACACAGTTCTCTTACAGAATCCCAGTGAGAATGGGTAGAAATGAGTGAAAGAATTGTATATATTCTTAGGAAACTTGCTGTATTTAAGCATGACAAAGTATTTGCATTTAAAGTATGAAACTCGTGTGTGTGTGTGTGTGTGTGTGTGTGTGTGTGTGTGTACACATATGCCTGTGTGTCTGTGTGTGTATACATGCATGATGTAATGCATGTGTCCTCAATATATTTACTGTGTATAGAATACATAGATTAAACTTTTATTTTAGCTTATTAATGGCGGAAATTGTCTAGCAGAACTAGTTTGTGTCTTACTTGATAGTACTTAGAACCAAAGGAAAAAAGAAAGAAAAAGCTGAATGTAGTGGTACATACTTTTGTTCCAGTATTTAGGAAGCAGAGACAAGCAGGTCTATGTGAAATCAAGGCCCGCCTGATCTACAAAGTGAGTTCCAGGTCAGCCAGGCCTATACAGAGAAAGCCTACTTAAACAAACAAAGATAGAACTTAGGATTGAAGTTTTCTTGTAAATTTAGAGTGGTTTTTAGTTTGAAAAGTTAATTTGCCCTGAAATAATTTATTCTCTTGGAAGATCGATTGTTCAAGTACTATCATGTTGGATAATATTGCAAGGAAAGATACAAGTGTAGATCCTGTCCAGCCAAGACCACCATCAAACAGAACAGTGCAGTCACCAAATTCATCAGTGCCATCTCCAGGCCTTGCAGGTAAAGCTACCTTTTGGATTTGTAAATGTTTATAGTTTTACTCATTTTTACTCATAATAATTAAAAATTCCCCTCTGTCTCATTTTTGATGGTGAGGGGAGGTTCCATCTCATTTTTTGTCGTGAGGTTCCCTTTTATATGTTTTGTGGTGTGTATTTCTGCACTGTATGCCATAGTGCACATGTGGAAATAGAGGACAGCTTGGAGTTGATTCTTCCCCCACCATGGGGGGGCTTCAGGCTCCAGTTGTCAGGCTTAGTGACAAGTGGATTGATGTTGATGGCCTGAGCCCATCTCACCATCCTGGGTTCCATACCATGTAAAACTAGTATTCTTCACAAAGAAGAAACAAAGGTTAAACTTTTATACTTTTTCAGTTTCAGCAAATTTATTGGCATTATAGAAACCAATGAGCACATTTTTATCACACCCTCATTAATAAATATAGTTGCCTGTGATGTGTTCTCTTATAGAATGTAAATTGTCTAGAGTCAAATTTTATTAATTAAATACACAAGAAGAGAGAAAGCTTAGGTGGTTTGTATGCTCATTGTTGTTTAGTTGTATTTAATACTGGCCTAATATAAGGATGTTCAGAGATGGCTCAGTGGTTAAGAGTACTTCCTGCTCCTGCAGCAGACGAGGGTGCCCAGCACCCACATGGTGGCTTACAGCTTCCTTACATTGCACCTTTCCTGCTGGCCTCCCCAAGCATGCATGCATGTGGTGTACTTAAATACATGCAATATGACATTCAATTCAAATAAAAATAAGTTTTAAAAGATAATATTTTGGGGGGCAGTAACGGAATCCTGAAAGTTGCTGGCTGGTTTCACATCTCCCTGCCCTCCTCATGTGTCTGTCTGTCTGTCTCTCTCATACATACACAAGCAAATAATAAATAATAATAATTTAAAAAAAAGATAATATTTTATAAGCCAGGTGGTGATGGTGTACACTTTTAATCCCAGCACTTGGGAGGCAAAGACCAGCAGATCTCTGTGAGTTCCAGGCTAGCTTGGTGTACAGAGAGAGTTCTAGATCTACACAAAGAAACCCTGTCTCTAAAACCTAAATAATAATAACATTTTATATACCTACTTGTTTCTTCAAGAAACACTCTAGATATTACTTGTCTAGAGACTTGACATAGCAGGTATCAATTGCGTGACTTCCGAGGAGACATGAACAAATACATCCAGATAATGTGCTGATGACAAGCCAAAGAAAGAATTGTATTCAAATCTACAACCTGGTGAACAGTGAGGTCACCATACTCTGCCCAGCATGGTTGATGGATAACTCAGCAAAGCCAGGTCCTGGGAGCCATATGCATAGTTAGCAAATCACTCCCCCAAAGAGTCTCTTCTGTCCCAACACTTGCCTATGTAAATGTTCTAACTTTCTGAATCTTGAGCTTCCCAAATTTTGAAAAATGTCATTAGCCTCATATTTTTCCTCATTTCCCGAATCTTAGGAGCCTCCTTTTTCCCTGGAAGGAAGTTGTGAGGAAGTTAGCTGTACAGCAGCATCCATGTGGAATAACAGAAAGGCGTCTACTTAAATTGTTCTGCAGTGTGACCAAAAAATAAGGTGCTTACAAAAGTTAAAGAGACAGTCTTATTTTAAACATAATTTACAATCAAATAAAGAACAAGTGAATATGAATAAATTTGGATGTTCTTTGTGTTGCTGAAAGACACGTAAATAGGTAATCCCTACAAAGTAAAGGCATCCAACAAAACAGACTGAACAAACATGTTTTCTCTCTTCAGTCGTACATAAGAAGACTCTAAACAGGATTTGGTTTCTTACTCCTGAATTAGCCACGATTTTTGATAGTGACAATACCATTGATGAAATTGTCACTAGATACTTTCATGTGTACTGATAGCAGTATAACTTGGTAAAACATTTCTGAAGGTATAGGGCAATAGTCTCAGGGCTGCCTGACAGTGGACAGATTGCCATCTAGCCTGTACTGCCTCCAGAGTATAGATTAACTTAATATTATCACACTTACTTGTAATGTGTGCACATGCATTTAAGTGCCACAACATGCATATGGAGGTCCAGAGGCAGCTTATGGGTCTCTCTATTCTCTTCTTTCACCATGTATGGGTCCTGGGGATTTAGCTTAGGTCATCCAGCTTGGTAGCAGGCAATTTTACCTCCTGAGCCATCACAGCAGCCTGAACTTAGACTCTTTATGACAGCAGTGTGGAACCTTTTTTTTAAATTGCTTAACATCTGAATCTAACTTTCACTTTTCCCATTAATTGTTCTCATTTGGTTCCAGGGATTAAGTTTAGGTTGTCAGGCTTGCTGACCCTCTAAGCCATCTTGCTGTTCCCTTGACCACCTCATAATCAGTCCCTTTCTCTTTGGTAGTTTTTACTGGCCCTGGATTCCTTTAGCTACTTTACTGCATGACAAACTGGATGAAAATGGTTTCCTAATACTTCAGTTTGGGAGTATGGAGATACACAGTGATGCACAGACTTCTTCAGTGCCCCAGAATCAATAGTATCATGACTATAAACTTTTGGTGTAACAAAATATCAAAGATTTGATTATTGTGTTATAGAATTTTATTGGATATTTCTTGTTTGGATATAATGTAAGTGAGCACATCCAGCAAACATGAATACATAATTGTTGATTCACCTATCTATGTCTTTTCCTTCCTCTCAGGACCTGTTACTATGACTAGTGTCCATCCACCAATACGTTCACCTAGTGCCTCCAGTGTTGGGAGCCGAGGAAGGTAAACAGATTGAACCATATTTACTGGTATAGTCTTTACTCATTATCAACAAAGATTTGGTTCCAGGACCCATATGAGTATATCAAAACCTACAGATGCTCAAGTGTTTTATATAAGGTGGTACTGAAAGATCCACAGGGACCCCAGCCCCAAGAACTCACGCACAAGTCCCAGGCTGTAATAACACGAGGTAATTTTAATACACAGGTACCTGTGGGCGATCAGCAGCTTCCGCTAACTGAGCGCACCCACAAAAAACACTCTCTCTTTTTATTCAGTCAGTAAAGTTCCTGCTAATGGGTGATGTGATAAGGTTCAACTTTGGGGCAAGGTTGTAAAGTTTTTGATCCTGGAGGTGCTGTGAACATCTGGTTTGTGTTAAGATTAGACACTCCCAGTCTCTTCACCCTCCCATGGCCTTCCTTATCTTTTTAAGAAACCTTAACTGTCAGTTTCCTGATATACTGAGGCTTTGCCCACAGGATGACTCCTTGCTAATTGGTTAAATAATTCCCGACTGTCATCTCTCTGATATACTGAGGTTTTGCCTGCGGGATGACTCTCAGCTAATTGGCCTTGTGGAAATTTTGAGGTTGGGGTCTTTCAGTACAGTATTTTTATGTAATCTGCATACACACACCTTTGTGTTTGCTTTAAATCATCTCTGGGTTACTGATGGTGCCTAATATAATGTGACTGTTTTGTAAAACTTGTTATATTGCATTGTCTAGAGAATAATGACCCGCCCCCCACCCCTTCAAAAATAGTCTGTGCATGTTCAGTTATGGGCACATTCCCTTCCACAAGGTACTTTTCCATCCATATTTGTGAAGGCCATGGACATAAAAAGCCAGGTAAAATAAATTTCTTGCAGTTGTCAATGTTTTGATACCTGGTGCATATTTTTTAGTGTTAGTTTTTAATTAATGTGTTAATAAAATAGTGGTTAAAGTAATACAGTTTTAATCTTTAAGATAGGAAGTATTTCTCTAAATGCTAAAAAGAAGATCACGTTTGACATCATGCTAGCAAAGACAAAAAGTAGTTATAAGTAGACAAATTTAGAAAAAAGCAATATTTTTCTTATGAGGTTTTTTTTTTGTGGTAGTAATGTGGTCATGATTTTGAAACTGGATGTCACATGGTTAGGAACTCACTTAGGTGGATGGGCGCTGTCCTTTTACCTTGTGATGATTGATGTTCCTGCCTCTGTCTCTCAGAGAGGAAGCAATCTTTCTTTCTGTCAGTGTTCTATGGCTGTTATAATGATCAAGCATTGGTTCTACTTTACAGTTAAGCTTCTTCTTTAAGTTGTTACTTACTTCTGCCCTCATGGTGTTTGAGAGTTACTCTAGAGGTAAAACCCCATTTTTATGGTTTTTATTGGTTTTATTTGAAAGTAGCATGCTCTACATATTGCCAGAGTCTCATGATTGAGACAGTACCCAAAAAGAAAATGGGGGAATGAAGGACCCTGGGTTCTAGGGCCTGATCCAGGCATTCAGTTCAGGTATTTTGCAGAACACCCCCGCATGGGAACAAGGAACTAAAAGTCTAAAAGTCTGTGCCAGGAAACGAAGTGACCCAGCCCAGATAGCCGTAATCAACTCAGATAGGACATAATGGTCGAACCTGTGATTAAAATACCAGAAGTTCCAAGCTGAATAGCGGTGACCAACACCTGGTTGTAAAAGCCCCTTAACCAGCTGGTCTTAAGGCAACCCCATGACTACTGTGAGCAACTTTACGATTATAATGTGACCTTTAAAGTGACCAATCATGTGTTGCCTCAGTTGCTATGGTGATTTTATGGTCTTAGCCTTTAAAAGAGATATGAGATTGCCCCTCCCTTGCTACTCCCTTGCTTCCTGAGCAGAATAGCTGTGACCAACACCCAGTTGTAAAAACCCCCTAACCAGTTGACCTTAAGGCAACCCCATGACTATTGTGAGCAATCTTATAATTATAATAAGACCTTTAAAGTGGCCAATCATGTAATGCCCCAGTTGCTATGGTGATTTTATGGGTTTTTTTAGCCTTTAAAAGAGATATGAGATTGTTAATCGCTGCTACTCCCTTGCTCCCAAGGCAGGGAGGTAGCCCACCTGTACAGATGAAATAAATTCTCTTGCTATTTGCATCAAAAAAAAAAAAAAATAGCATGCTCTAGGAGGAAGTTTGCCTGTAATCCCTTAAGAACAGAGTGGCTAATGATTTGAGGTTTCTGTCTAGCTACTACCTTTATGAGCATCTACCAACAATTGATAAGATATCCATATCCTAGTGGCTTACCACAAACTATGCGTGAAAGCCTAGCGTTCTTGTGACTAGACAGGGAACTTGGAAAGACTAAAACGGTGTTAGTTCTAAAACCCCAGATCTAGTTGAGCATTTATAAAGCTTTAGAATACTCAAGTCAGGTTTTACTTCTCTTTGAAAGGTTAATTTGTAGGGCCTTTCTGTCAATTGTATTTTAACATCATTCACTGCTGATATAAAATATGGTTATTATTGTGAAGTTAGATTATTCCAGAATGTCCTTTTTCCTATATTTAGATTGTCTAATTTTGTCTCCCTCTCCTTTCTCCCTCACAGCTCTGGCTCTTCCAGCAAACCAGCAGGAGCTGATTCTACACACAAAGTCCCAGTAGTCATGTTGGAGCCAATCAGAATCAAACAAGAAAACAGTGGGCCACCTGAAAATTATGATTTTCCTGTTGTTATTGTAAAACAAGAATCAGATGAGGATTCTAGATCTCAAAATGTAATTACATCAGTGCTTATAGTATTGTTCCCATTTAAGAGGCAAGAAAAGGGCAGTCCTGATAGAACACCCACAAAGTAGCCTACAGTATGATAATTGAGGCTCCACAGGCATTTGTGGACAGAGGTCAAAGGGACCTTACAGGCCCATGGGGACTGGCATAGTGATAGGTACCAAGAGAATTAAGCAAACTGGGAGAAATGAGATAAACTGGGCACAGTGGTGGGTGCTTATAATTCCAGCTACTCAGAGGCTGAGACTTCATTTCAATATTACACTTAGGAAAAGAAAGGAAGGAAGGAACGAAGAAGACAGTGGAACAAGCTAAATCTTTTAAATTAGATTTCTTTATTTTGTTCGTTTGAATGTCTTGCATGTGTATCTACTGCATGTGTGTCTGATGTCTGTACATGTTCATACAGTGTGCAGAACTGGAGTTACAGGTGACTGACTGAGTGTGCCACCATGTGCATGAGCACCAGAATGGATGCTGGTTTCTCCATGGAGCCAACTCTCTCAACTAAACTAAAAACATTTTAAATTACACTTTATTTTTATTGTGTGTCTGTAGACACGGTAAGGGAACATGTGGAAGTCAGGACAACTTGCTGGAATAGAGTGTCTCCTACTATGGAGGTTCCACAAATTGAACTCGGGTTATCTGATAGCCTTTTCCCACTTTAGCCAACTTGCTATCCTGGAACAAATTAAATTTGGAAATAATTACCTCTAAAGAATGTCTATTTTTAATTATATCCACATTTGTTACTTTCAAATTTTAGAAACAAATTTTAAAGGAGATAAAAGCTTCTGATTTTGATTAGAAATTTTTACCACCCTAGAATTAAACAAAGAATTTAGATTCATCTTAGTGGAATAATATTTGTGTTTGTCTTGGTTAAGGTTTTTATTGCTGTGATGAAACACCATGACCAAAAGCAACTTGGAGAGGAAAGTTTATTTAGTTTACTCTTCCACTTCATAGTTCATCACAGACATCAGGACAGGAACTCCAAAGGAGTCAGTGCAGAGGGGCCATGGACGGATGCTGCTTATTGTCCTATTGAGCCTGCTTTCTCACAGAACCCGCCCACCAGCCTAGGGATGGCATTGCCCTACAATGGGCTGGGCTCTCCCGACCAGTTACTAACTAAGAAGTGCACTACAGGCCTGCCTACAACCCAATTTATGTAGGCATTGTCTAAATTGAGGTTTCCTCCTCTCAGACGGCCAGTTTGTGTCGAGTTGACATAAAACTGGCCAGCACAGTGTCTGGAGTGTAATTTGAATTAGTAGCTATAGTAGACCATCTTTACAGTTCACATGACTGACTTCCACACTGCCCACTTAATCTCCAATTATTGTAGCATTGGGAGATGGAAAGTGACCTTGCAAACATGCACACACACACATAATGTTCTCTCTTTGATTGCAGACTAACTATCCCAGAAGCATACTGACTTCCCTCCTCTTAAACAGCAGTCAGAGCTCTGCTTCTGAGGAAGCTGTGTTAAGATCTGATGCTCCTGATAGCACAGGAGATCAACCCGGACTCCATCAGGACAATGGGAAGCCTGAGTGGCTGGATGCCTCCCAGAAGTCCCCTGGGCATGTGGGAGAGACAAGGAAGGAGGATGACCCCAATGAAGACTGGTGTGCAGTTTGTCAGAATGGAGGGGAGCTCCTGTGCTGTGAAAAGTGTCCTAAAGTATTCCATCTTTCTTGTCACGTGCCCACGCTGGCAAACTTCCCCAGGTAAGCAGTACAAGGTGCTACACGCACATGGCCCTGGGTGCTAGTCTCCACTAGAGCATTTTAGGGGAAAAGGGATGTAGCTGGAAACAATGACAGGAAAGTGGAAGGAGAAAGTGAGGGGAGAGGAAGAAGAGGGTAAGGTGAGAGGAAGAGAGCTTTTTTTTTTTTATAACAATTAAAACAACTTTTTGACAGTTGTTAGTAATACAAAACTTTTATAAAGATTCAGTTTTATTTGGTATAGTACAATCCCTTACACTGATCTACAACTTCGTGTTCCCTGCTTCCTAGTCCTTGTTCTTCTCAGAAAGCTCATCTGTTGTGGTAAATGATAGGCCCTGGCTGGCCTCGGTGACACACCTGTGACCAAGCCTGAAGGAGATGGAAAAGGAAAAGGGAGGGCAGAAATATGACAGGCTTTACCATTAAACTTCTTAGATCTTTGCATCAAATTTTCCTATTATTGCTTTGTACCTAGTAGTGAGTGACCTATAGGCAGAGATTGAAACCCTTGCCAGAGAAACTGTCATAGATGGCCTGCAGGTGGTGGGAAGAGTGGTGAAGAGAACTCAAAGGTACATTATCTCAACAGTGGAGAATGGATTTGTACTTTCTGCCGAGACTTATCTAAGCCAGAAGTTGAATATGATTGTGATGCTCCAAGTCACAACTCAGATAAAAGGAAAACGGAAGGCCTTAGTAAATTAACTCCAATAGATAAAAGGGTAAGTTTTTGAGCATGTCCACACTGGAGTATTAGTTTTTGTTACATGTATTGATTTTTATACTGAATTCTTTCTCCTTTAGATCTTCCTTTTTCCCTTTTCCATCTTCTACACACAGACAAATAAAATAGGATTTTGTTTTGTTTTGTTTTTGATTTTTGAGGCCAGGCCTGTTACTGAGCCAGAAGCTCACTGAGCTAGACTGGTCAGCCAGCAATTTCTTTTCTCCCACTTACTTCTCCCTCCTCCTGGACTCCACTGTGCCTGGCTTCTTTACTTGTGTGCTAAGGGTTCAAATCCAGGTCCTTGTGGTTGCATAGAAAAATCACTTGACCCACTACACCATGACTTCTTAATTAAACAAAAGAAAACTTTATTAGTACTACACTTGAATATGTATACACAGAGCTGGACTTTGGGTTGAGGGGTTAGGGTAGTGCTAGAAAATCTCACATTGCTCTGGAGCTTGGACAGTGAGCCCTAAGGTGCCCCATTCTCCACACCTATACTGCTGGGGTTGTGAGTATGCTTTTTGTTTTTTGCTTTATGTTTTTGTTTTTTGTTTTTTTTCTTCGACATAAGGACTCACTCTGTAGGTCAGAGTAGCCTAGAAATTGCCTGTGTAGCATATGCTGGCCTTGAATTCCCAAGATTCCAAGTGCATCTGATTACAAGTCATCATGCCCAGCTTTGTTTTTCATTTTTATTTTGTTTTGTTTCATTTTTTATCACTAATTAATTTTCTTTCACAAAATCTTGAAAATTGACAGCAAGATTGACTCTTTGATTTAATGTTTCCAGAAACAATCCATACTTTGACCACATAAAAATTTATTTAACATTTAACTACAATTTTTTATTACTAAAGACTTTATAAAAATATATTTTAAAAAAGAATAAACCACGTGGTGGTAATGCACACCTTTGATCCCAGCACTCAGAAGACAAAGGCAGGTAGTAGATCTCTATAAATTCCAGAACAGCCAGAGCTAAACAGAGAAGCTATGTCTTACTCCCCCCAAGCCCCAGAAAGAAAGACACTGTATGAAAATTGACATGTCAGAGAGAGAACCTGATCTCACTGCCAGTACTGTATGTGTTCACTGGGAGGTGTTCAGTGAAGAAGTAACAGCTCACAGCAAGACATCTCTGTTTGCAAGAGAAGTCTTTAAGACAGGGCTCCAAGCGGAAAGGCTCTCTCTGCCCCTCAGTGCTTCCTCCAGTGACTGCTGCTATTGGTTTAGTCACTACTAAATATTCTCTAAATTATTAGTGGAAAGCAAAACTCAAAGACTGTTTCTTTTTGGGGTTTGGTTTGATCTTTAGTTTTCCTAGGCAGGGTTTTTCTGTGTAGCCCTGGCTTCCTGGAACTCACTCTGCAGCCCAAGCCTGCCTTTGTCTCCCAAGTGCTGGGATTAGAGGCCTGTGTGCCACCATTGCCCGGCTAGATTCAGTGTTTGCTTCTTACTTATTCCTCAGGCTTTGATTTTTATTCTAAGGCCTAGGAATTCCTTTAGAAAACAAGCTGTGACTTCACTATTTCATATTTGTATTTTTCATTAGAAGTGTGAACGCCTGCTTCTGTTTCTCTACTGCCATGAAATGAGCCTGGCTTTCCAAGATCCTGTTCCTCTAACTGTAAGTATTAATGTCTTTATACATGTTTACCTGGTGGGATAATTTTTTAAGATTTTACTTATGAGAGCCTACTTTCTTTATGATTTCAATAATTTCTTGTATCTTGTATCTAATATTTTTTGTGGGTGGCCCTATGGGGAAGTATGTGCAGGTGTTAGGGTTGGGGGCCAGAGATCAACCTTGAATGTGGTCTTGTGAGACAAGATGTCTCTTAGATTTAGTGGATTAGCATAGCCTGGCTCTCCAGTAACACACAGGAATCTGGACACACACACACACACACACACACACACACACACACAAACACACACACACAAACACACACACACACACACACACACACACACACGTTTCTTTTCCTACTGTTTTCCTTCCTCTCCCCAAGGCTTCTGCTTTTTTGTAGGCATGTGTGTGCCTACCTTTACGTCTACATGGGGAAGTAGGTGCATATTACATACAAATTTCGTATAAGGCAGAGGACAGTTTGTCTTTTGTTTTCCCGTTATTCTGGCTTGTTTCCTCTCTACCACTGCATTGTTCACTTATATGTCATATGTACTATTTATTTATTTTCTTTCATTTAGGTCACTTAACATGATGTCAAGTTTCATCCGTCTTCTTATAAAGAGTGTAATTTCACTACACAGACAAATATATATTAATGATAATTGGCTGATACTTTGTATTTGTCTCTTGGATACCCTACTCATCCCACCTAGATTACTTTATGTTGGGATGATTTTTATGTTGTCCGTATCTCAGAAGGCTTCTAGAGCATAAATTGTTAGGGAAATAGCTACTCATGTGTTTTTTGCTTTGTTTTTTTAAAATAATGACCTCTATAGTTTTCTATATTTTTCTTCATACGTCTGGACTTAGAATAGCAAGTAGAATTTAGTAGTGGAAAAAAGCTGAGAATGTTTGTCTCAAACAGATCTATATTGAAAGTATGGAATAACTTTCATACCTTTAGAGTATCAGAAAGGATCTCACACCTAGAATATGTTCTTCTTCTTTGGTATCTGAAGCCCTTTTTGAAATTAAATAAATGTGGTTGTGGTTGGGTTGGGTTCTGTAAGACAGGATCTCTTGTATCTCAGCTTGGCCTCAAACAGTGTAGAAGGAAAATTACCTTGAGTTCCCTGATTCTCCTTCTTCCACCTCCCAGTTATATTGCTACTAGTGGTTTGTTGGGTTTTAAAAAAATAAACTAGAGAAAAGAAAACTTACAATTTAACTTAAGACAGTTTCATGTTAGAAAATATTGCTGTTAAGCCTGTTACTTTACACAGTGAATATATCTCTCACTGTTAGCTCTGGCTGCCCTGGGAGCCACTATGTAGACCATGCTGGCCTTGAATTTGAAGGGATCCTTCTACATCACCATGTCTTTTTCTAATATTTAAATTTTTGGAAGTAAGACCTTTTTTAGAATACTATGGATTGAACCCATGCAACCAGCAAACTATAGCCTCAGCCCCAAAAAAGGAAATAAGTACTTAAAGGAAAAGGATCTGTTATACCTAAAAGAAGTGGAAGTTTGTGTTGCAAGTACATACTTAAAAATGTAACCCAAGGGCTGGAGAAATGGCTCAGCAGTTAAGAGCACTGACTGTTCTTCCAGAGGTCTTGAGTTCAATTCCCAGCAACCACATGATGGCTGACAACCACCTGTAATGAGATCTGGTGCCCTTTTCTAGCATATAGGTAGAATACTGTATACATAATAAATATTATTTTTTAAAAAAATATAACCCAAAATTGTTACTTTTTATGATTTTGGCTTATATTTCTATAACAGTAGCAGCAGCCAAAAGTTAGGCCTCTTTTTCTTGATATGAATCATTTCATAAAAATCATCTCATTAATCTTTTGAAACTGCTAGGATTTTTCATTTTGGAGTAGAAAAACTGATTTTTAGCAGGTTTAAAGTTTTCAGGGTCATACTATTGAGTATCAGACCTGAGGATCAATCTCTTCACTACTTGGATTAGTATAAAACAAAATCACATTTATTCATCCTTTTTAAAAATGAGTATTTGTTTGCTTGTTTTAGAAACAGAGTCTCACTATCTCACTATGTGCTGGACTGGAACTCACTGTCTAGATCAGACTGGTCTGGAACTCATTTTTCTGAATCTGCCTCTCCAGTGCTGGTATTAAAGACATGCATCAACACAACCGGGCCTCTTTGCCAGATACCTTTACTAGATATAGCAACCTTGGCTTAAGAGCATTCTTTTTCCCCCCCATTTCTTTATTTATTTATCTATCTATCTATCTATTTATTTATTGAGGTTGTGTCTCAAAAATAGTGTCTCACTATCTCACTATGTACCTGTGTCTCTCCTGGAATTTCTCTGTAAATCAGGCTGGCTGGTCTCCAGCTCAGATCTCCCTGCCTCTGCCTCTATGCTGGGATTAAAGGTATGCACAACTAAGCACAGCTTAATAACTATTTTTTATTTAATAATAAAGAGGGAGTATATAGGAGATTAAAGGAAAATTTGTGAAGGCATTTTCCATTAAAAGTCATTGTTTGTTAGGCCATATAGTACTTTTTTTTTTTTGCAACCTCCATAATGAATCGATTTATATTTTCTCACTAGTAGTGTAGAAGGGTTCACTTTTTCCCATAATCTCATCAATGTGTCCCTGTGTTCCCACCACCCCCACCCCCTCTGTGTGTGTGTGTGTGTGTGTGTGTGTGTGTGTGTGTGTGTGTGTGTTCCTTAGTGGTAGTTATGCAGGCTGGGGTAAGTAGAATCTCAATGTAATTTTTTCACTTTCTTGATAACTAAGGTTATTAAACATTTTTTCTTAATGTTTATTGGCCATTTATACTTCATCTCTTTGTATGTTCAGAGGGCAGTACACAACAGAGATGTTTGCACATTTATTATAGAACTGTTCACAATAGCTGCTACGTAGAATAAACCTAGCTGTTCATCAGCAGGTGAATGAATTTTAAAAATGCTGTGTGTATGCATAATGGATTTTTAGTCAGCCATAAAGAATAAAATTGTGTCATTTTCTAAGAAATAGATACCAATAGTGATAATCTTATTAAATGAAATGCAGAAAGATGTTGCATGTTTTCTTTCAAGTATGAGTCTCTTAGTACTCCATATGCATACATGATATAAAAGCTGACAGGATCTGGGAATTTAGGAAAAGAGACTTTGGAAATGGGATGGAAGCACATCATTTAGTCATGATACATGTAAAGTTACATGTATGATACTCAACTTTACATACAAGAAATATATACCAATGTAAGTGTCAAGTTTTAGAAACAGCGCCACAAAACGTGGACACAAACCATAGTGGGGCACTTGTAATTGTTGATGAATAGGTTTGTTTCTTGATCTTGTTTTTACCAATGTCAAAATAATGTGAGAAAAATAGCATATAATAGCATGTATTATAGGACCAGGTACAGTTTACTTATTTATAATAATTTATTTGTTTTATAAGGTGCCTGATTATTATAAAATAATTAAAAATCCAATGGACTTGTCAACCATCAAGAAAAGACTTCAAGAGGATTATTTCATGTATACAAAACCTGAAGATTTTGTAGCTGATTTTAGATTGATCTTTCAAAACTGTGCTGAATTCAATGAGGTGAGATTGGGAGAGGCAAAGGGATGCGAAGAGTAACTTGAACCTAAGCCGCTTGCTGACTGACAGACCAGGGTCTGTGCTAGTTAAGTTTGCTGTTTCAGGTCTACTAGTGTAGGAAAGAGGTTACTAGGAAGATCCCCCTCATTTAATGTGCAGTTGTATCATGTAGTGCCTGATACTGAGATAGCTTAGAACATATGAGTACTTACTATTCCTTCCTTTTATTTTATAAACTGTATGTATATACTTTTAGACTTTGGTATCTGTGTTTATTTTGAAATGGTAAGAATATACCAAAAAGTTGTCATTTAACAGTTTTCTCATGTCACTGTGAACTAGTTGTCTTTCTTGCTGGTTGTTCATTCTTGAGATCATCTTGCTGATGTGACTCATCCCTATCATTACCACCTCCTCTTTGAATGATTCAGTAAAAAAGTCTTGCTTAATTAGCTGCCCTTCTCTAGCCTTTATATAGCTTTTCTCACAGTCCATTGTTTCATATAGTTGTGTGCCAAAAAGGAACAGAATTGTGAGAGGTTATTATTATTAAAATGTTGGTATTTTGGCTTTTTTTAAATTTCTGTTTTTATTTTATCTCACAGCCTGATTCGGAAGTAGCCAATGCTGGTATAAAACTTGAAAGTTATTTTGAAGAACTTTTAAAGAATCTTTATCCAGAAAAAAGGTTCCCGAAACTAGAATTCAGGAATGAACCTGAGGATAGTAAGTTCAGCGATGACTCCGATGATGACTTTGTACAGCCCCGGAAGAAGCGCCTCAAGAGCATGGAGGACAGACAGCTGCTTAAGTGAGCTCCAGGGCCATACACTTTCTAAGAAAATTTTCTTTATAAAAATAAAGAACAAAAGCCTTGTCAGTGATTTAACATCATGACAAAGGGTCTATGAGCTCCCTATCTGCTTTGCTGTTTACTGACTTTGGTTTCTTTAATAACCCATTTCTTTAACCTCTTGTCCTTGATAATTTAAAAAAGAGGAAGGAAGGAAATGTGTAGAAGAATAAAAGGAGGAAAAGATAGAAAAAGAAGAAACAGCAAAGAAAGAAAAGACATTCTTCCCACTTCGATTTCATACAACAATTGAGAATAAAAGCTACAATAGAAGGAAAATAGATTTTGACGTAAGTTGAGACTTTAGTGTGATTTGAGTGTGTGTGATAATCCATTTTTAGAATGTTAATACCACTGCCCATTAATTATGGCCAACAGTAAGAGTTAGGTTTACTGTGCTTAACAAGAGTCCTCCCCAAACACGAGTGGGAAGAAGAGTCCTTTTCCGGGTGCCTGCTGGGAAGATGTAGACAGATGCTGTTAAGACACCTCAGAGTGTCCATGTAAGATGGTAAATGCATTAAAGAAAATCAGGAAAAACAAATGTTTGCTTATTGTTTTTTTGATCTTGTCTGTTGAGGATGTTGGACATAGCAGGTCTTCAAGGCCAATTATTTCATGTCTTTTTAGATGTACTTTTCTTCCGCTTCCTTTAAGGAAGTAAGTGTGCATATTTTAGATGTTGCTGTTTGATTTTCCCTACTGTGCAGATGATGCTTGTAGAGCATGCCTTGTTTTCAGTGTGGCCTTTTTCATTTGGTTGGTTTTTGTTTTGTTGTTTTATTGAGACAGGGTCTCACTATGTAGCCCTAGCTATCCTGGAACTCACTGTGTAGACCAAGCTGGCCTTGAACTCAGATCCACCTGCCTCTACCTCTTGAGTGCTGGGATTAAAAGTGTGCCCAGCTCGCAGTGTAGCTTTTAGTAGTACCGTCAAATATAAAATACAGTAGGGTACACCAATACCAAAACATTTGATACAACGTTTCTTCAACTTGTGCCCTGGTGGCCACCCAGGTTAGGTTCCCTGAAAAGAACTTTCATCTGTCTTTGTTATTTCAAGTGAAGAGTATGTTGTGGGGTTTGGAAGAAATCAATTGAAGGGACTGGAGGTGGGGGGGTAATAAGTGGAAAAAAAATTTTTTTTCTGAAGCATCTCTTTGCTGGCTTTCTGCTTGCTTGCTTGGTTTTTTTTTTTTTTTAAAGCAGAACTTTATATTTTATCATTGATCTGACTTAATTTAGAATTTAATTTTCTTTCTGAGAGAGAGAAAAAAAATATTCATTTCTTTTGCTTGTTTGGTGTTTTGGGTTTTTTTTGGGGGGTGGAGGGGTTTATATGAACAACTCAGCAAATGAGATTAAGATAGAATGAGGAAATACAAGAGCATTTTTAGTTTGACATAGTAAACTTTTAGTGCTAAATCATTTTAATTGTTTGAACAGAGAAATTTTTTCTCTAGGTTGACAGAATAAAATACAGCTGAAATGAGGATTTATTTGGTTGCATTGCCTCCCATGAATTAAAATGTAGCTAGATGTGGTGACATACATTTATAGTGCCAGCTCTTGGAAGGTGGAGGCAGGAGACTCAAGTTCAAGGTCATCCTACATAGCCTATGCTATATGAGACCCTGTTTGGGTGGGGGAAAGACTATGGCTTCTGTCCACATCACATTACTTACTAAGCTTGCTAGCTGGCAAATGTTGTATGCATACCTTATTAGCAATAATTTCCCATTCTCTAAATGATCTATAATCCAGTTATGTATTGTAACAGTCTTACTCAATTTTCTAAATGATGTGTTATATGGTGATATTTGTTGTGTTGATTTGAATGTGCAGCTGACATTTGTTCTACAAACAGTCTGAACAGACTCTGACTATATATAGACCCTTTGGGAAGTGGGCTTCAGTTCAGTCTGACCTTGACTCTGATCCTTCTACCTCTACCTCCCTGGTGCAGGGGTTAAAGTAGTGTGCCACCATGTCCTCGGATTTGGAATTTTATGTTTTGTTACTTTGAGGAAGTGGATGATATACATACTTTAAACTTGTGTGGTTGAGTCCAGCATCTTGAGTGTAGCAGCTATGGAACCTTCTTAATGATTTAAAGATTTATTTATTTTTATTTCATGTGTGTGCATGTTTTCCTCTATATGTGTATATGCACCATGTATGTGCCTGGTGCCCACCCACCTAAGCTAGAAGAGGGCATTGTATACCCTGGAACTGGAGTTATAGAAGATTGTCCAGCCACCATATAGGTGCTGGGAACCAAACCTGGGTCCTCTACAAGAGCAATAAATGCTCTTAACCACTGAGCCATCTCTCCAGCCCCAGCTGTGGAACTTTGGGCAATACATTTCTTTTTGCTATCTTAGATACTGTTCTCTCATAGATTGTCTTCCATACTTGTCACCTGAGTTAAAGCAGTACTTGTGTAAATTATTTTGAGAGTTACCACTAAGGGGAGGCGGGGCTTCAATAAGGCAAACACAGTTTTTATGTATTTCAACCAGAATGTCTACTAATATACCACAAACTGTCACTGTTATATTCTATGCCATAGTATCCTTTCAAAATAATGTTACATTTCACCATTGCCAGTTTTTGCTGAGTCAAAGACAGTTGAGAACCATGTTTCATGTAATGATACATAATATATTATTAAAAGTAAATGTCTTGAGTTTTTTCTACAAGTAGCACTGCTGTCATTATCTCTAAGTCTCAGGACATAATCACTGACAATAACAATGTTCAGGTGGGGCCAGGCTAAGTGGTCCTAAACTCTAATCGAAGCTAAGGTCAAACTCTGCCCCACATTGATGTTGAGAATACTTACTCCACCCCCAGAAAAAAAAGAAAATAAAATGTTCATGATGATTTAGTAGTCTTGATCTACACTTATTCCAGGGTATGGTGTCATGTTGCACTCCTGCTACATAAACACTGCTCTTGCTGAATGTGCCCGTTACCTTTGGCAGAGGTTTAGAGATGTGCAGAGCATGCTGGGGCTAGGATTTACTTTCACTTAAACTCCAAGACAGCTTTCCCATATGCCAAGCACCTATCTCTCTGACAATAGGGAAACTCAAACAACACCATCTTGCATGATTAAGGCAGAAGCATAAAGGGACCGGGCAATAGTCAGTGTCTGGCAGTGCGGTCCCTTCTTTGAATTCACAGGACTGCTTCTCTCCTGGATAGAGGAGCAGGACGAATAAACGGACTTCCACCACAGCAGTTTCGCTTTTTCACGGTTTGCTGCTTCAGAGACTCGTAGGGACAGAAGTGTAACTCGTCTGACATGTGAAGGAGGCTCTCTTTTTGCTGAGGCCTGAGCCCAACTAATGGGACTAGTGGGACTTGCTTCCTGAGAACCAAAACATTTTGAGTTACAGTTGAAAATGTTGTAAAAAGAAAGTTGTATTCATTTTCTGTTCATTCTTGCCCATATTATAGGAGGGAAATAGAGTGATCTAGTTGGTCATTAAAATTGTGGGTGTGACATTGAATTCAACTACTGTACTTTTTTTTTTTTTAATAAATAACCATGCCATACTTTTAAAAATATTTTATAGTTTCACGTAAACTGACAATTGATAATTTTACGTTTAGTTTGCCTTGGGTAAGAATTCTGTCATAATTGCCATAGAGGTATCTTCTGTTCCTGTGGCAGTCAGGTCATAAGCTTCTTTCTTTCTCCATGGAGGTTTCACAGGTTGGAAGGACATCTGAGCAAACAGTAATTTTAGATTTGGGGTTTTGTTTCTTCAAAGACTGAAGGTATTTTGAAGTTAATAAAAATTAACTGGTAGGGTTTTTTTTTCTTCTGTGAATAATATACCTCAGCAAAGACTTGTAACAGAAACTTACAAAGAAAGGCATTTTAATAGCATTTACCTAGTTTGCGCCCTTTACTCTTAGCCCTCATCTATTCTTGGAGTTATTGCCTGTAGAGATGTCCTATCATCTGTTTTTTCTTCACCTTAAAAAGATAAACCTAGAAAAAAATGACAAATAGGAAAGAAAAATATACTGTAGCATTTCCCTCCTTGAAAGTAAATTTTATCAGTGATACTGGTTACCTAGCCCAGTCTCTCTAAGGGTATTCTAATGAAGGTATTAAGAAAGCCACCCCAACATACAGAAAGTCCAGTCCATATTATACAAGTACTGTCATGAAGGTAGCCCACATGACTTGACATGGACCTGTGCCCTAAAACTTTGCTTATATTTACCTTATCTTAAAATTGTGTGATACTCAGAAATGATAACATTTTTAATAAGTCTCTAGTGGACTTTTAAAACATCTTATGTGTATTGGTGTTTTGCCTGCAGCTATCTCTATGACACATTGTAAATCACCACATATGTGCTGGAAATTGAACCTGGGTCCTCTAGAAAAGCAGTCAGTGTTCTTAACCACTGAAGCCATTTCTCCACCTCTACTACAGGGCTTTTAATAGCTCTGTCTTTGGAAATCAATTTGAATCCTAGAAATTCCTTCTTTGATAGTTTATAACATTTAACAAAACTCTGTCTTTGCATATCTTCTAATGTAGCAATGAAAGAAGGGTTGTTTTATCATCCCCCAACATTTAGCAGTGAGGGAAAAAAATTTTGGCTATGTTGATATGCCTTAATCACAAGACAAGTGAGCCAGAAAATGTAGTCCCATGTCAGTAGTTAACAGTTATCTAATTCAGTCTCTTTAACAGTACGCTAATTGTGTGTATATTCCAAAAATAAAATTTAGCATCATATTACAGAAAGTAATTACTTATTATAGATTATACTCTAAAGAGTCTTAGATCAAATTCTATATACAAAACAGATTCTGACATAGTATTTCTACTATACTCTTTAATATTCTTTAGTACCGCAGCCAATAATAACTGTGTTTTTAGGGATTAGTGGAAGAAACAAGCCCAATAAGTTCTTATAAGAAAATAACTTAGAATTTTTTCGGCCAGTAACTAATAAGGTAAGTGCTAAACAACCTTCCCCACCAATGGCTTGCAGTTTGTGTTGTAGAAAAGCTACGTTGTCAGGCATTCTCTTAAAAATTATGCTGATAGCTTTGCTATGGGCTTGATTTGCTGTTGTTGTCTCAGAAGCCTGAGTGCTAGTCAGTCCTGTGATGTGATGTGATTTTTCTTAAACCTGAGTATCCCACAAACACCGAAAACTCTGAAATCTTAAGAATGTTGGGACATTAGCTTTGTTCTTGGTTGGTTTTCCAAGACAGCTAGCGTTTGATTAAATAATTATTCTTAAACTTGAGCTTTGGGATTTCAAGTTACGACTTTCCAGGAGGTTGCTTGTCTTGCCCCTGCAAGTATAGCCAACGTAGTTTTCCACCAAATATATTTGGCCTGAAATAACTACTAGGCTGTAAGGTGATTGTTTGCCTGTAAACCAGATTAGTCACATGAGCTTTTCATATAACTTGAAGTTAGAAATGGTTTAGGCTTATAAGAAAGCCCATGTGTATAGCTTAGGAGCCCATAATACAGTTTGTCTTTCATGTTCATGTGTTTTGCTTTGGTTTGCTTTTTTGAGATGGAGTCTTTCTACATAGCATGTAGCCCTGGCTGTCCTGGAACTGTCTATGTAGACTAGGCTGGCCTTGAACACAGAGATCCAACTCCTGCCTGCCAAGCACTGGGATTAAAGGTGTGCATCACCATTCCTGGCTTATCCATTGTCCATGGGCTTCATTCAAATCTAGGATTTAACTAGTCAGATAAATATGTTGAGGGGTGGGATATTTGCTGGGCAGTGGTGGTGCACACTTTTAATACCAGGACTCAGGAACCAGAGGCCAATGGATTTCTGAGTTTGAGAATAGTGCTACACAGAGAAACCATGTCTCAAGAAACCAAAAAAAAAAAAAAAAGTGTCCATCATAAATATACACAGACATCTGTGTCATTTTGTACATGTCATTGCTATGATAATAGATACAAATATAAGGAAGGGCATACAAATACTGTACCATTCTATATAAGATGGGCTATTTAGTCCCCAGTAGAAGTCCTGGAACCAATCCTGTAAACTACTGAATTTATAAGAGACTGTCAGATTTTTTAAGCCATTCATAGACTGGTTTGAATAGAGGTTGTTTGCTCCCTAAGTAGAGGTTATGCCCCTTGTGTGCAGTGTGCTAATATTTTGACATTTTATTGTGGTTGCAGATGCAGTCTTTTACACTTGTTAATGGCAGGAGAATTCTGAGCCAGCCTGGTCATCTGAAACTAGTGGCCCCCATAATAAGTCTGAACAGCAATAAAAGATAAAACATTAAATGCAGAAACTTTAGATGGTTTTTCTTCCGAAGCATGCCTTTCACATAGAACTTATTGTGCATAACCAATGCTCACGAACAGTATGTAAGTAGTTACATGTTGTAGGAAAGCTGCATTGTACATCATGAGAATCAGTGATTACCTCCTTATATTAAAAAAGAGTAATAGTGTATGGAAAAAATTAATTTTATTCCCAGCTTCTAGGTAGTTACATACACAATAAAGTAGTAATTCTTTTAAGCTACCAAGGCCATAATTTAAATTCAGTGATAGCAGCCCAGTTTCTTTCTTGAACTACAGAATCCCTATCCTTTAGTCACAGAGCACATGGGAGAATACCAAGTGTTCTATCTAAGGTTGAGTGGTTGTTGATGCCAAGTAAGAAACGGTATGTTCTTCACGCACCACCTTCTCCTGGTTTCTCTTTCACTCTCATTATTCTTTTGCTCTTGGGGGTGGGGCTGCCACTCAAATACATACACACAGCTTATTTTTACTTATGCACTCCTGGCCTTGTTTGTAGCCTACCTTTTGCCTCTGGGCTTTTTCCTTTTCTTGTGTTGTCTTCCCCATAGCAGGGTGGCTGGCCCCTGAGGTCATCCTCTTTCTTTAGCTTCTTCCCTCTCAGATCTCTCCTTGTATCCTCCCCACCCCTGCTTCTGCCTTGCTGTTGTCCGTTCAGTTTTTTATAGACCCATTAGGTCTTTTAGACAGGCAAAGTAACATAGCTTCACAGAATTAAAGAAATGAAACACGATAATATTCTACAACATATCCTCATTTGATATGAGGGTTTATTGGTTTGTTGGGGGGGTGGGAATTAGTGGTTTGGTGGTAGGTTGTTGTTTTCTTGCTGGGTTTTGTTTGGTTTTAGATACCCAGGCTGGTCTCAAACTTGCTTTATAACTGAGGATAACTTTGAATTCCTGATCCTCTGGAGCCTTCGACCTCCCATATGCTGGGACTTGAGGCATGCACTACCTTGTGGCAAAGTATATCTTATAAGAGGTTTCCTAAGAAAGATCCTTACTGCATTTTTGTGTGCCTTGGTTGTCTTAAAATATACTTGTTTTTTCTTAATTAACATATGCAGAAGTAAAATTGTTAAAATACTCAATAACAGTGAAGATCAAATATCCATTTTTTTCTCTGCAGGTCCTCATTTAATTTGCTATGGGAAGAAAAAAAACAAATTACTTGATAAGTTTTGTTCTTAATACACTTACAAGAAATTAGGATCCATCATTTACCCTTATTTATGAAATGACAATGTAGCTTTATAATTTAAAGTTAGTGCTATACAGACATGATCTAAAGAAATTTGCACTATAAAAACATTGTTTTTATTTATTTTATTAAGGCAGGGCCTGTGTAGTCTTGGCTGGCCTTGAATTCACATCACCCGCCTCTTTCTGCCTCAGTGCTGGGATTAAAGGTATGCATCACCATGTCAGGCACTACAAACATTCTTTAATGATTGAATTTTATAAGTTTATTGACCCAATACTACCTTTAAGCTAGTGAGCAAGTTGGTTTATTCAGTCAGATGACCACTACATTCTTTCCTTGTTGTTGAAAAGATGTGTATATGATCACAGCAGTGGCGTATGTCTGTATATATGTGGGCATTTAATTATCGTGAAGACATCTCACCACTCAGCAGCCAGGATGTGTTCATATGCATGTATTGCACCAACATTGTACAATGCTGAGTTCTTCAGTCACACCCCAGCAACAGTATAAAAAGGACTGGCTTTGTAGGTGGCTATGACATTAAATGATCTGTTAGGTTTCTTCATTCTTATTTGTAAAACTACTTTTAAAATTGTGAACCAGCTGTGGAAACTCCCATCTAGTAATCCCAGCAGTTGGAAGGATGAGGCAGGAAGGTCACCACAAATGTAAGAAATGAAAATCTTGGAAGGAAATGGAAAATTAACACAAGTCTTGGTGTTTTGTTTTGTTTTTTTCTTGATGTTCTTTATGATGGTATAAATGTGCCTAACTTGTGCCCTAGTAATCCTTTGTATAAAGGGTGTGGTGATCCTTTGTAGTGTCTAAAGGAAACACATGAGTCATCTTGCCTGTCTTAAGTATTCAGTGATTGGTGACTGCAGATAATATATTAACATTTTGCTGTAAGGTAGAAAAGTCCCTAGACCCTCCTTTCATGTACCTGACTCCTTTCTCAGATCTAGATTGACCTCTGCCCCATACTCAAAGCCACAGGCCCAAGTTCCCAGGAACTTGAACACAGAGGTATGTTAAGGAGCCTGTGTTCTGCCTTCACCCAAAGCCTCCAGGGATATAAACATCCTTTGCAGCAGAATTCATCAGTTTGGGGTAGTGAAGCATTAGGCCATACGAATGAATGGTCCCTTTTCTGGTCAGTGCCATGTGGTTTGCTCAGGCAGGCTTTGTTTTAGATGGATGGGCTTAATGTAACTCTGGAACTGGAGGACAGTTTACTTGTGGTAGATGAAATCACAGGCTGTAGGTGTCCATAGCTCATTCTAGCCTGCTTCTAAATGAGGAAACCACTAGAACATGATGCCTGAAGTAAGGTCTCACAAAGCTGCAACCCACACAGCTGACCCTGGGAAGCTACACTGAAGCTTTTAGCATACTCTATGGGTACTGGGGAAAGGAAGCTGGTCTGTTGCAGCCAAGCCATGTGATCCTAAAGGCTCTGCAGTAATGTTTCAACCCAGCCCCATTTGTCAAATAGTAGCTTTTACACAAAAATATGTAGAGTGAATTCTTTTAGTTAACTTCACTTTTATTGCTACTCAAAACTACTGGAGACCCAGAATTTCAATTAGGACCTCTAAGGAGATTTTATTGCCTGCTACCCATATCCCAATCTCTTGGGTCAAAAAGTGGTGGCAGAGGAGCTAACAGGTAGCTCAACAGGTAAATTACTGTCCTGAGTTCAGTTCTCAGCCAGCACCCATGTCGGACATCTCCAAAACTCCTGTAAGTCCAGGGTAGCTGGACTCATTCACATTCTCAGACACATATTCATACACTTAGTTAAAAATAGTTTTAAAGTGCTAATTGTGAGAAAAGCCAAGGGCTTCTTGAGTCACTTACCTGCAAGGCACGTCCTTTGGTCTCAATGGGAAGAGTAAATGCAGAAACGGCACACACAACACAGACAGATGAGAAAAGACACAGGGCTCCCAGGAAGGAGGCACTCATGAGGACCTGTGGTCAGAACAGAGTGACTAGTGCTCAATCACTTCACCGGTATTGTATATCAATATATATATATATAAATGAATATTTGTGGTCAGATCTGTATATTGTCCTTTTAGAACACTGGTTTGATTAGACCAAGCTGGTACCAGCATCTTGAGTGGCTGGCATTAATGCACACTGGACAGCTTCCATTTCTGCACCTACTACATCTGGCAAAACAGGAGTTTCCTCTTCTCCCAGCCACTCTTAAACTAATTCAGCCTACTTAACTCCTAACTTTCTCACTTTGTGATATAATTTACTTCCTTCACTTCCATCAGGACAAAACAGCAAAACATATTTTTCAGAAGAGAATCTCCAGAATCTAAAAAGATTGCTAATTCATCTTATCTCTGTTCAGTGTTTGTGTAACTGTAAGAACTCTTTTGTTGTTTCAAGACAGGGTTTCTCTGGCTGTCCTGGAACTCACTCTGTAGACCTGGTCTGGCCTCAAACTCCAAGATCTGCCTGTCTCAGCCTCCCAAATGCTAGGATTAAAGGTGTGCACCACCATACCCAGCTGACTGTCAAAACTTTGTGATATCTTTTTTTTTTTCCATATAAGAAAGGCCTATACAGTGAAAAAGGAACAAAGTAAAGTAGGAATTACTAGTAACTGATTATATGAAAGGATTAGTATTTATTAAGGGTTTATGTGAAACACTGATACAAAGATTGAACCTTAGGAAATTTTTTGGAAAGTATCAACACCAATGATGATAGGTCAGATTCTTTCTCCAAGAGTGCAAACAAACAAAAATCCAGCTACACCAAGTCTTAGACTGGCCATGCCCCATACATGGGTCTTCAAGACTTAAAGACTATACCTCTAGGTTATAGCAATTAACTCCTAATTCTCACTACAAGAAGGCCCATTATAATCAGACCATGTGCAATTTTAAAAGACTGGGAAATGACCTAGTCTAATCCAACCCTGTCATTTTACAGATAAGCTTTCCTTGGCTCATCACAATAACTATTGCCTCAAAGTCTCAGGCCTCTGGGAATCAGAGAGCCCAGTATACATACATACCACCATGTATGTTCCTTTAAGATACCAAACTCAGAAACCCAACTCCAGTATATAAAGTCTGCTGCCATCCAAACTGGCAACTCCACATATGTAAACAGAACCTAACATATTAACATCTCTAATTACTTGGGATTGATCAAACAAATGATAATATTCTCATTTGGGAAGGTTCTGGGTTTTGGGGGTGCTTTGTATAGCACTTGAAGTGGTAGAGTCTCATGTAGCAGGGTTAATCTTGAACTCCATCCTTCTGTACCACCACATGCTAGGACTATAGGCACAAGTCATCCAGGTCTCAGCTCTTTGGTTTTCATCATCAAAGTAAAACTTTCTGAAGCAAGGGCATCCCTACATTTTAAACTATTTCAAAAGTACTGAGTTGGGTAAGACCCTGAAGGGTTGAGTTTAAATTCCATGACTGTTTTAGCCAGGTCCAGAGCAACTGCCTAGTCTTTTTGTTTTCCTAAAGATACAGAGTTCTTTTTCATAGCAGTCTAGTGTATAGCTGTCATTGCACATTTTTACACAACTTAAGCTAGCCTAAGAAATTTTCTGTTATTTGCAAGCAGGAAATCTATGGAATTATCATATCAGCTTACAGCAGTCATCTGGGCACCTAGGGATGTAGCTCAGTATTAGAGCTCATGTTTAGCATATATAAACCTGAGTACAATCAGCATCATTTGAAAAAAAAAAGTTAAAACGTATAGTTCCAGAGTTCACTCCAGATTGACTAAGCCAAAAGGAAAGAGATCTCTTCTAAATGATAGTTACAAAAACTAGGGACATAGCTTGTCTAGCCTGTAGGAGGCCCTAGGTTTAATCAACACAAAACCCTAAAAACTGGGAGTGTAACTCAGTGGTAGAGTGTTTATCTAGATCAAAGGCAAGGAGCTTTGTGTGGTGAAGCTTAGTCTATGAAGGCAGAAGTCCTAGGTTAATGTACAAGATTTGGGCTCAAACACCCAGCTGAGAAATAGTTCACATGACTGGAGACTTTAATATATTCCTTTCTCATTCTTAGATTTATTTTCCATTTATGTGCATGTATGTGAAGAGTCAAGATGCCCATTAAAGCTGGGGGGGGGGGTGACATCCCTTGGAGGTGGAGTTAGAGGCAGCTTTGAGAGGCCTGATAAGGAATCTTGTCAAGATTTGTAACTGCTGAATCCACTATCCTTTTAATAGAAAGAATGACTAAAGGAATCTGAACTCCATGACACTATGAAGCCAACAGGGTCTAATTACAGCCCATCCAGTATCAACAGAAGGGGTAGTATCAACAAAACTAACCTGTTTTCAGATGTTCATCAAATGTTAACAATGATGAACCCCATATCCTTGGCCATAAAATAAATTACAGTAAACTTAAAACAGTTGAGATAATGGTTTCTTAACAAAAATGACATCAAGTTATAAAGACAATAGCAAAATCTCAATCTAAACTGAAAATAACGGAAATACAACATTAAATTTGTGAGACACAACTAACTGTAAGAAAATAAATAAACATGAAAGGGCTGAGGGCATAGCTTAGACTGCAGCCCACTGAGCACCGAGCACTGGCTAAGTAGTTGATGGTGGCATGCACTTGTAGTCTTAGCACTAGGGTCTAGATACAAAACTTTGAGGAGAGCACGGGCTACATAAATCCTAAGCTCAAAAGTAAACAAACAAGCATGGAAAAACAGATGCGTACTCAGACATTAATTAAATGAACAGCACATGAATAACTTAGTTCTTACAGTTTTACAGATTCTCACCAAAGTAATTTGTAATTCTAATGGAAATTTAAAAAATCCCTGTAGGAACTTGCAATCAAATCAGAAAATAGTGTTTTTCAACGAATTTGAAAGAATTACCATGTAGGGAAAAAAAAATCATTGTCAGGGAGCTGGAGGAAAGTTCTTAGCCTCAGGTATTAAATATGAGGTTACAGAGCAGAGTAATAGAGTAATGCATTACCAAATATCATCAGTGAGTACCTGTGGAAAATTACTGTAAGCGGGACTTATTAAGTCAGTTGACAGTAGTGGCCATTTGTCCTTATATGTGCTAGAAAGGCTCTCTACTTTTGAGCTACCTCCCAGATCTGTCTGTGGCTTTGAAAGCTGGGTTTTTACAAAACTCAGGCCTTAAGCATAAAGTAGAAATCAAAGCAGGTGAATGAATGTAGCTGGGCATTGTGGTGCAAACCAGCACTTGTGCAGAGATATGGGGCTCTCTGTAAGTTCAAGGCCAGGCTGGTCTACATAGAAAGTTCCAGGACAGCCAGGACTACATAGAGAGACCTTGTCTTTTTTTTTTAAGCAGACATTTAAAATTTTTTGATAATAAAATCAAAAGGCAAACTGAAATTACTTGTATTTTAGGGGCTGGAGAGATGGCTCAGTGGTTGAGAGCATTAATTTACCACTCTTGCAGAGAACCTATCTGGGCAATGGTGGCATATGCCTTTAATCTCAGGAAATAGAAGCAGGTAGATCTCTGTGGGTTCAAGGCCAACCTCGGCTACAAAGATCCAAGAAAGCCAGGGCGTGTTATACAGAGAAAGCCTGGTTGGGTGGGTAGGGGTAGCAGAGAGCCTGAGTTCCATTCCCAGCATCCATGTCAGCCAGTTCACAGCTCCTCATAGCTCCAGCTTCAGAGAGATAGACCATGCACCAGTGCGCACAGATATATTTGCATACATATAATTTAAATATAATAAAAACTAAATCTATTGCAATGATAAAATGGAGCTCTACCATGACAAGGTCAATGCCCTAGAAAGAGGAGACACCAAACAATGAGAGACATCTACAGGCCAGGAAGAGTGCTCTGACTAGAACCCTAAATAATGTCTGTTTACTCCCATACAGCCTGTAGTATCTTGGTTATACCAGTTGCATAGTAAAGAAACTGTAGGGAAGGATTTTGTGAAGAAGGAAAAAAAAAATGTTTAATCAGAAATTGTGGAATTGAGGTTCTTTTGAGGCAGTCAAATGGAAATGCTGAGAGGGTAATTAGCTGAATCTGAAGCTCAAAAGCAAGGCCTGATGCAGAGATAAAAAAATCAGGAGTCATGAAGTTGAGCACTGACTGCAGCACAGCTGTAATCCCAGCGCCTGCCTGCCAGGGGATTAGAAGCAGGAGGGTTGGGATTTCAAGGTCATCCTCTACCAATCTGGACCACATGAGACCCTGCCTATCTCAAAGGGGTTGGGAGCAAGCAACAAAACTTGATACCACCAAACCTAAATTCAGTTTCTATGATGCATCCACGTGATGGAAAAACTGACATTCTTGTACATCATAGTATACTCAGGCACATATACACACAAATTTAAAGCTGGCAAGGTATCTCAGAGGTTAAGAGTACTGGCTGCTCTTCCAGAAGACCTGGGTTCAGTTCCTAGCACACACATGGTGACTCACAACTATCCATAACTGCACTTCTAGGGGAGCCAATGCCTCATTCTGGCTTCAGACACTGCATACATGGTACACAAACACAAATACAGACAGGCAAAACACCCATACACATAAGTTCTTTTTAAATTTAAAAGTAAAAAATTAAAACAAAACTGACACTCCTTCCCTTAAAAAACAAAGAAAAAAAAAGGTCATGGGCCTATAGTTTGATCATTTAAAGCATAAAAGCAATGGTATATAAGCACAAAAAAGCGAGGAAAGATCAGTGTCTAATATTAAGCACTAAGAGAATATGGGGATGTGAGGATACATGGGAGGAATTGCACCACACAAGCAAAGAATATGAGAAACAAAGTTTAAAACACACCAAAGAAACATGCAGGAGTTATGGGACATCATTAAAAAAACAAATCTTTGCATTATGGACATAGATGAAGAAGACTTGTGAGTCAATGGCATAGACTAGCTATTCAACAAGATCATAGAAAAAATTCCCCAAATCAAGGAATGGCATATGTATAACATCCAAAAAAAATACACTGAACAAAACCACAAAAACTCCCTGTGGTGTATTATAATTAAAATATTAGATATACAGAACAAAGCAAGGGTGTTGAAAGCTGCAAGAAAAAAATCATGAGTAATACATAAAGGAAAACCCAAATAGTAGCTGATTCATCAGTGGAAATTTTTAAAGCCAGAAGAGGCTGGAGCTTTGTACTTTAAATTCTAAAAGACCATTCATGCCAACTTAGATTACTATCTACTGAAGAAAAAAATTTTTCCATGATACAGATAAGCTAAAAGAATTATGTCTACCTAACCAGCCCTACACAGAATAATAGACAAAATACTTCAGACTGAAAAGAGAAATAAGCATAATCAATAGACTATAAGAAGAAAAAAAATGAGGTTATAATTATTGAAACAAAATAAAACTAAGAATACAAATAGGAAAAAATATAATAAGATGACAACAATCAACACGTTTTTCAATAATCTTACATAATAATGCCCTCAACTTCCAATAAAAAGACACAAAGAAAAAAATTAAAATTTAAATAAAAACAAAAAGACACAAAGTAGTTGAATGGATTAAGAATTCCATCTTTGGCTGGGTAGTGGTGGCCCATGCCTTTCATCCCAGCATTTGGGAGGCAGAAACAGGCAAATCTCTGTGAATTTGAGGCTAGCACGGTCTACAAAGCAAGTTCCAGGCAGTTACACAGAGAAACCCTGTCTGGGAAAACCAAAATAAAATAAAAAATAAATTAAAAATTCCATCATCCTGTTATCTGCAAGAAACTCATCATCTTAGCTACAATGATAGTCACAACCTCAAAGTGAAAGGCTGGAAGAAAGTATTCAAGCAAATGTGACCAGATGTCAACAGATATTCTAATATTCAAACAACTTCAAGTTCAAATTAATCAAAAAGACGAAGAAGGACACAGCCTTCTAATCAAGAGAACAATTAGCCAAAAATAAACCACAATCTTAAGTATATTGGACTTAAAGACACAAGATAAATTTCAACTCAATTAATAGTGGGTGATTTCTATATATCATTTTTATTATAACAGATAAATATACATCAAAACTAAAATACATAATACATCAAATGAACCTAACATATATACAGAATATTCCACCCAAATACCAAAGAATATGCATTCTACTCAGCATCCCATAAAAGCAACTAAGACAGAATACATCCTGGGAACATAAAAAAAAAAAATCTTAACAATTTCAGAAGAATTATATGCATACTGTCTGACCACAATTCAATAAACCTTAAAATCAACAGAAAAATAATCCCCAGTATTTATATAAAGTCATGAAAATTAAGCCACACATTACTGAGTGATGGATGAACCAGAAAGAAAATTAAGGAAGGAATTTAAATTTTCCTGGAATTTATATTTTTGGTTGTGAGCCTAGCCTTTAATGGCTGAGCCATCTCTCCAGCCCTTTTCTTGGAATTAAATAAAAATACAACACAACAAATCCTCTGGAATACATTAGAAGCGGTCCCAAGGGAAATTTATAGCTCTAAGTACCTACATTTAAAAAATAATATAAAGGCACAAATAACTGAATGATCCAACTCAAGAATTTGGTAAAGCAACAAATCCAGTAGAGAGTAATAAATAATAAAAACCAGAACAGAAATAGAAATGAAGAAGACAACACAAAGAACCAGCAAAGCTAAGAGCTGGTTCTTTAAAAACATTAATAAGGGGCTGGAGAGATGGCTCAGCGGTTAAGAGCACCGTCTGCTCTTCCAGAGGACCCGGGTTCAATTCCCAGCACCCACATGGCAGCTAACAACTGTCTGTAGTTTCAGTTCCAGGCAAACACCAAGGCAAATAAATAAAATAAATAAAGTTTTTAAAATAAAATAAAATAAAAAGATTAATAAGACTGACAGACACTGACCAACTAACCAAAAGAAAGAGATGACCCAAATTAACATAATCAGTAATGAACAGGGAAGCATTACAATAGACACAAATAAAATCAGAATGTTACAAAAACCTATAGTCCATTAAGTTATAAAATCTAAAAGAAATGAATAAATTTATAAATTCACCTAAACTACCAAAGTTAAACAAGAGACCAACAAAAACAGACCCATAACAAATGAGACTGAAACAGTAATAAAAAGCCTTCCAGATTTTAAAAAGTATATATCCAAGGCCCATGGATTTACAGCAGAATTCTACTAGATTTTCAAAGACCTGCAGCCTATTTTCTTAGTATTCAAGAGAGAGGAAGGAAGGGGGAGGAATGGAAGGAGCACTCCTACACTGTACGAGTCTAGTACTACTCTATTACCAAAAGCAGGTAAAGACACACTGAAAAGGAAAACTACAAGCCAATGATTCTCAATGAACATCCATATAAAAAATCCTCAGTCAGATACTTGCAAACTGAATACAGGCAATTATTAAAAAGATCATGCACCATGATCAAGTTGGCTTTACTGCCGAGATGCGGGGATGGCTCAACATAAGTCAGTAAGTGTAATAAATCATACAAATGCACTTAAAGACAAAAATCACAACCATTTCAATAAATATCCAGAAAAAGCCTTTGACAAAAATCCAACCTTAATGATAAAAGTCCTAGAGAGAGTAGACCCAGAGGGAACAGCTCAACATGATAAGGCCTATCTGTGACAGACTCAGACGACATCGTCCTTTTACATGGAGAAAAACCTCAAAGCAATTCCATTAAAATCAGGAATAAGACAGGCTGTCCACTGTCCTTTGCCTTTTTGATCAGTACTTGAAGCTCTGGCTACAGCAATAGGAAAAAGGAAACTAACAGGGGACAAGCAGGGAAAGTCCAATTATCCCTTTTTGCAGATGCTTTGATACTATACATTACATCCCAAAAATTCTACCAGACAACTATTAATTATCAATAATTCTAACGTAGTCACAGGACACAAAATCAATAGCCTTTCTATATCAATAACCACCATACTGAGAAAAAGATCATGGGCACACTCCAATGTTACAAGATATTTGATCGCACTGTGAAATTCTGAGACTATGTTAACAAAATTTACTTTGGGTCGGGGGCAGAGCCAGTGACTAGTTGACTGGAATTAGCCATAGAAAGGATGGAGGAGCCAGGAATATGGAGAAAGAGACACACAGGAAAGAGTAGAGAGGGACTTGGATTCACGGTCTTTTGGGCTTGAAATGAGCAGAGACACAATTCTCTTGCTGGGTCTCTGGCCAAAAAAGAAGGTCAGGTGGTTGCTTTTCAACTTCTCTGGTCTAGTAGATTTTTACCCCAACGTCTGACTTCTGAGTCTTTATTGGTAAATAGAACAGAAGAGACTTAGTTAAAAACCTACATTTGGCAGCCATGGCCCAGCCGGTGCCAGAGGGTCCAAAATTCCTGCCAGACCTCAATTTTAGAGTCTGAGCACTGACTATAGGCCGTGGAGTACAGATGGTAAATAAAATATCAGTAGATTCAAGTATGGCCACTAAGCTGACAGAAAACAACACTCTCATTTTAATAGAGAATTGTTTCTAAATCTAGGAATCTCAGAATAAATCTAAAGAGGTGAAAATCTCCATAATTAAAACTTTCAACTTCTGAAGAGATTGAGGAAATCACTAGAAAATGGAAAGACTTCCCATACTCATAGGTTGGTAGAACTAATATTGTGAAAATTAGCATTTTACCAAAAGCAATGTTATAAATTCAATATAATCTCAAGCAAAATCTGCATGATAGTCTCTACAAGAATAAAAAAATAATTCGAAAAAGCATTTGTAACCAAAATGACCCCAGAGAGCCAAAGCAATCCTGAGCAAAAAGATGAATGCCCAAGGGATTCCTGTAAGGATTTCTGGCACGCCACATGGTGAACCCAACATGGCACCGGATGAGATAAGAATTCCTGGCATGTAATGGCCAAGTGGTAAAGCCAACATGGCACTAGCAGAACTCGCTGCTGCCTATGGAGGGCACGCCCCTAGGCGTGGCTATGTAAATCTGTGCCCACCCACTCTCTTAAAAAGGGCCCACCACGTGGAAGTCTCTCTCTCTCTCTTTTCTGCTTCTCTGCCCCTGTACTCGCCTGGCAACTCTCCTGAATAAACTCTCATGTGACCCTAGTAGCGTGTGTGTGTGTGTGTGTGTGTGTGTGTGTGTGTGTGTGTGTGTGTGTGTGTGTGTGTGATTTCACACGCAAAAGCAACATTTTGGTGTCATGACTCAGACATCTCCTAGGCTTAGGTGCACACAGGCCAGGAGATCCTGATGGGGGCTCACTACCAGGCCACCTTCCTTCCAGCTGTTCCATCTCCACAGCATATGTGAACACCACCCGCCTTGATTAGTAAGTTTTCCCTTTCCAGGCAGCATAAATGCAAACTATTGTCTCTAAAAAAAGACTGTTGATCGTCCAGCTTTCTGGTAGGACTATAGTCTCATGGAGGGCCATCGCCCAGCCACGATCTTCACTGGTCACAGCTTCCTTCTTGCCTGACACTCAATTCTGGCCTTCCCTGCTATTGAAACCCAGACCAGACCCTTAGATCCTATCCTCAGTCTTTGTTAGCAGGGTTCTGCCCTGGATGCCTATCACAGGTGCTAATGAGTTCCTAAAGATAGTGTGTTAGACACCCACTATAGGTGCAGACGGGTATCTATAGTGGTCAGCATTCAGTCTGACACCCACTCCTGAAAACTAAAGCATTTTTAAGGGTGGCTTGCATTGGTTTGGGCTTTGCTCTGATACCTGTCCTAGATGCTGACAGGTGTCTAGAGATAGCTAGCGTGGTTTGTACGCCCACTCTTGTACCAGATCCTTCTCTAAAATTCCTACCTTTCAAATCTCAATGCTCAACTTCTTCCCCTCTAGAAACTCCAAACCTAGTGCCTACACTTACCCCACCAGTCACTCATTCTCTCACTCCTAAAGATTCTGATCCAGTTCTCCCTCTGCAGGAAGTGACTGGCATAGATGAAATAGTAAAAGTTTATAACCTGTTTCTTCTTTCAAAACTTTCTTAGGTTAAAAAAAAAAAAAAAAAAAAAAAAAAAATTGGGCTGTAGAGCAAAGGTGAATTTCAGAACAGGCCAAAACTCATGCAGATAAAGTTCATCAAGTTTTTAAATGCCTCACAAATGCGCTCTCACAATATACTAACTTAAATCCTGAGAACATTGAGGAAAAGCAACTTCTCAAGACCCATTTTTACCCAGAGCTCCCCCGACATCAGAGCTAAACTTAGATCTCTTGAGAGGGGCCCACTGACTCCACAGGCAGAAGTCTTAGCTCTGGCCTTTAAGGTGTATCACAGGAGAGATGAGAAAACATGCCAAGAAAAATACCTCCTGCTGGCAGAAGCTATCTGACCAGCTCCTCCTCCTCCTCCTCCTCCTCCTCCTCCTGTGGCAAACAGACCTAGACTTCTTGGTGTGTGCTTTAAGTATAGCCAGCTTGGCCACTGGTCTCGCTCTTGCCTGACCTCGCAGAGGCTGTTCAGGCCTTGTCCTGGGTGCCATCAAGGGAAATGCTGGTCTAAGTGACTGTTCCCAAGCCCCACGTCGCAGGGGGACATTACACATGGACCACTCCCCAGCTGATATCCTAGGCCTAGCTGTGGGTGATTGATACTGCCCGAGTTTCCCTAACCTGACCACCACCATCACAAAAAGGGAGCCTTAGGTAGTCATATAGTATCAGGGTGATCCACCTCCTTCCTCATGGACACCCAGAGCCACATACCCAGTCCTGCAGGAGTTTTGGGGTTCTACCTCTTTCTAACCTCCATTGTTGAGGTGGGAAGCAAAGAATTCCGGCCTCATCAGATGCTGCCACTTGTATTTTCAGAGCTATTCCTGTCACCCACTCTTTTTTATCATGCCAACCTGCCCTGTAGCCCTAATGTGAAAGGACTTTTTAGCTAAAATAAAAAAGTTTTCATTCCTTTTAGTCACCACATTTTACCTGAATCCAGACTCCACCAGCCAATCTAGCTGCTCCCTTGCTTATCTTGCTATCTGCTCAACCTGTCAGCTTCAGACCCCCCCCCATACCCTCTTCCAGTTCTCCCAGGTGGACCTCCAAATGTGGGACACCCAAAATCTTTGTGTTGCTAGACACATTTTCCTAAAATTTCCGGTCTCTTGAGTTTTCCATTTCAGCCTGTTTCTCCAAGCTGAAGTTGAGACAGTCATCCAAAGCAAAAAGCTCCAAGGTATTTTGTCTTGCCCTTCCCCTCCCCCACAGACTAACCCTCCAGTCACAGCTTCTAAAAAGTTTAAAAAAAAAAAATCCATCTTACTATCAAAAAAGAGTTGACCATTACCCCCTGAGAACTAGAGAAAATAACCAAGAGCCATATTTAGAGCCAACACAGGTAAAACAGACCGTTCCTCCCACCCCCCAGGACCAAAGGAAAGGAACCAAAAGCCATTTTACCCTCGGCAATGGATAAACAAAAAACAAGAGACATTGTAACCTCTTCCCATCCCCAGGCCTAGCATACTTACTATACATGTCACTTCCCAAGGTTCTCCTACTAACTCATAATTTTTTTCTGAGCTCCAGAAAATCAAAATTCATCATTCCATGGCTTAAACCCCCTGGACTGCAGGAAATGAGCCACAAAACCCAACAGACTGACTGGCAAAAGATACAGTTCTCATCTTTTGAAAAGACAAACTTTGCCTTTAAAGATAGCTTGAAGCAGCCTTAAGAGATCCATCCACCCTGTTCTGGTCCAATCCACTTTCCCCTGCCCCTCCTCCCCCCCATAAACCCAGATTTCTTTTTATAAAAACATAAGCCCAGCTTTTTATAATAAACATAAGGGTGAGATGTAAGGATTTCTGACATGTAGCGGCCAATTAGTAAAGCCAACATGGCACTGACAGAACACGCCACGTATGGAGGGCACGCCCCTAGCTGTAGCTATGTAAATCTGTGCCCATCCACCATGTGAAAGTCTCTCTCTTTTCTGCTTCTCTGCCCCTGTACTCACCTGGCAACTCTCCTGAATAAACTCTTGTGTGACCCTGGTAGTGTGTGTGTCTGATCTCATGCCATATTTCAAGCTATATTACAGAGCTGTATTAATAAGACAGCATAGGCCCTAGGTTTGGTCCTTGGCTCAAAAAAATAATAAAAAAAATGAGTAATTTTTGAAAGAAATAACCCAATTTAAAAATGGGCTACATATATAAATAGAGAATTCTCAAAAGAATAAGTAAATGGCTAAGAAATACCTCAAAAGGTGTTCAACATTCCTAGCAATTAGGAAAATACAAATTAAAGCTACTTTCAGATATCTTACACAGTCAGAATGGCTAAGATCCCTAAGACACTGACAAGGAATGCTCATGCAGGACAGGATGTAGGGGAAAGAGCCTCATCTACTGTTAGTGGAATTGGAAACTACTGTGGAGAAGTCTTAAAAAACTAAGGACAGACCTATCACATGGCCCAGCCACTCCTTGGCATAAATGCTCAACATATCCTACTCCACAAATAGGTGGGTGGTCATTGCCTAGTTCTTCAGTAGGTAAGAAAGAGGAACATCCTAAATGTCCTTCTGCTGATAGGTAGGTAGTGAAAATGTAGGAGATGTACATGATGGCATACTGTTCAATTGTAAAGAAAAATTAAGGCACAGAATTGCAGGTAAGTGCATAGAATTTGAAAACATTAAACCAGGCATTAGTCCCAGCACTCCAGAGGTAGAGGCAGGAGGATCTCTGAGTTCAAGGTCAGCTTGATCTACAAAGGGAGCTCATGAGCAGCCAAGGCTACATAGAGAGACCCTGTTTTAAGAAAATTCTATAGTAACTTAGTCCTCCCCACCTCAAAAAAAAAAAAAAAAAAAAAAAAAAAACCCGCAAACAAACCCTGCAAGTTTTTAGATCTGAGTATATAACCAGGAGTCACCACAGAAACCAGGAAAGGGACCGTGAGGGGATGAGAAGGGGCCCCAGAAAGGGGCCAATAAGACACAAGTGCTCTGGAGGGAAAATGGCCAGATTTACCCGGGAAGGAGGAGCAGGCTTTGTAGACAGGGAGGGAGGGACGAGGATAAATAATGCTTTCCGAAAAGTCATAGGGAAATATATTGGCTTATGTTTTCTTAAAAATACACACACACACACACACACACACACACACACACACACACACACACACACACACACGGAGAGGGGGGAGTTATGACATTTGGGGTGATTCCCCAATCCAGGAGCCACAGACTAACAAAAGCCCCAATACCAAGTATGGCAAACCTCCTTTGGAGTTGCTGGCCAGGGGAGTCAAAGACTAATAATAATATATAAGTTATTGTTGCCCTTGGTTACCTCCCGAAACTTGAAGATAATACCTATTGCTGAAGACACCATGCACTTTGGACACAGGACTTGGAGGAACTGAGGCAGCATTGACCTGGAAGCCGCTCCCAGGGGACTAGCTCTCAGTATCTAATGATGCTCTGTGAGCTGCCAAGTGAGAAAAGCAATCAATAGTCCTATGTGGTTATAAAACATAAGAACTGTAACAATCACCAACATGGCGAGATATTCCCAGTGGTGCCACAGTGGGACTTCTATTTTAGTGATAGCCAGCAACTGTCTATAGGGCCTGCAGCTTGCTCAGTAGGAGAGGATTAAGCCTGGTACTACAAAGCTAGTCACCCGCCAGCAGCCGGCGGAGTCTCCCTAAAGAAGAACCTACTACTGCCGTTTTCTGAAAACCAATGTATTCTCTGTTTTCTAAACACTTACCCCTAGAGCCACAGGTAATGCAGCTCTTGCTCCTCTCAAAGAAGCTTCAATTCACATCAGAAGGAAACCACTACAGAAATTCCCAATTAACCAGAAAGCAAAGATCAGCTGACCACGGGGTGCTCAGCTGTAATTGATACAACACAACTCCTACGCCTAAGGCTCCGGGAACATTGCAGATGAAGCAGAAAAAAACTAAGATGTAAAGGACTAGGATGTCTGCTATAAGATGGAGTGTTCTGTATGATAGAGATCTGTACCCATGAAATTTCTTTTTTTTTTTTTTTTTTTTTAATTTTTTTTTTTTTTTAAAAAAACTTTATTTATTTATTTGCCTTGGTGTTTGCCTGGAACTGGAACTACAGACAGTTGTTAGCTGCCATGTGGGTGCTGGGAATCGAACCCAGGTCCTCTGGAAGAGCAGACGGTGCTCTTAACCACTGAGCCATCTCTCCAGCCCCACCCATGAAATTTCAACGACACTAACATGCCAGTGTAGATGGGGGACATCTCACAAGGCCCCACCCCTAGACGGAAAACTACAGTTAGGAGCTGATGTGAGAGAGAAACAATCTTCCCTAGGCACAAGCCTGCAATCCTCTGCAGTCAGCCCCAAACATATACATATATGAGCAACATGAAATGGACGCAGTAAGCTGTATTTGTGTGTGTGTGTGTGTGTGTGTCAGAGAGAGAGAGAGACATAAGTAAGAAATGACAAATTTTTTAAGCAGTGGTGCTGCACACCTTTAATCCCAGCACTCAGGAGGCAGAGGCAGGCAAATCTCTGAGTTCAAAGCCAGCCTGGTCTACAGAGTGAGTTCCAGGACAGCCAGAGATGCACAGAGAAACCCTGTCTCAAAAAAAGGAGAGAGAAAGAGAGAGAGAAGGGGGGGGGTCACATACTTGAGAGGGAGTGAGGGTAGACATGAGGGTAGCTGGAGCCAAAGAAAGAGAAAACAATGTAAACACGGTATTTTATATAAAATTCTCAAAATTAAAAAAATCTAAGATATGCTTTTTTAAAAAAATGTTAGAAGACATCTCCAAATCGATACAATTTCTTACCTAAATAATGAGTTCTAAGCCAACCAGGGGACATAGTAAGACTCTGCCCCCAAAACCAAGAAAAACCCAAAACAACAAGAAAATGGTATAATGTCAATATTTTAATCTAATAAGTAAAGCTAAAAAAATGTTAGCTGAACTTTTAATTGGGATAATATAATTCTATATATACTAATTTGATGATAGAATAACAATTTTATTTCATAACTAGCTATTCCAGTTCTTTTAAGAACTGGTGAGCTATATAAAACCTCTACAAAAAAATCTCTATAATGGGGTGGGGGGGCTATTATTCCAAAAGCTAAATAAAGACATATCCTGCCTCCTAACCAAAGGCTCTGTTTGTCTGTCCTGCCCCATTCTCTGTGCCCTGACAGGCTGTTATTTCAACAAGAAGAGCAGAGAGATGCTCAGGAAAGAACAAACACTTCCTAAGGCTCCCTGAGATCCGTGCTAACTCTGACAGGGTGATGCAGTAAGAGGGGAATTGAGAATCACTACTGTCCACTGATGCCAACAGGACTGGACATGTTTATATTTTGCTGGGGTTATGGGTGAACACTCCCATTGACATCTCTTTGTGTGTGTGTGTGTGTGTGTGTGTGTGAGAGAGAGAGAGAGAGAGAGAGAGAGAGAGAGGGAGAGGGAGGGAGGGAGGGAGGGAGGGAGGGAGGGAGAAACAGACAGGCATGCACACAGGCCTTCATTTATTTGTGGGATAGTCTTACTTGATGAGATGCCATGTTTAGATTCACCACAAGGGGGCAGCAGTCTTCATTGCTCTGGCATACCTTTCTTGCTTTGCTCAGCTGTTTGACACCTCAGGCTGTGCCACCAAGCAGGGTGAAGGTCATTCATGCAATAGAGCGACTTAACTGCTCATCCATAGAAGGAACCAAAATTTTATACATTGCTGAACCAAGATACCTCCAAATTTTGTGTGTTGAAATCCTAATCTTAGATGTAAGCCTGTTCTATTTGGAGGAGGGTCCTTTGGGAGGTAATCAGGTTGTAATTTCATTGGGAACTGCACCCTTTAAAACAGGCCACACAGAGCTCTTCCACAAATGAATATACAATGAGAAGTTGCCTATCTGCCAACTAGGCAGAGGACCCTCACCAGAACCCACCCATACCAGTACCTGAGCTTGAACTTCCACTACATAGAGCTGTTAGAAATTTCTGTTATTTATAAATTACTCAGTCTATGGTTTTTTTTCATTTTGCTTTTGAGACAGGGTCTCATGTAGCCCACACTGGTTCCAAACTTACTAGGTTGTTGAGGATGGCTTTGAACTTCTGATTCTCCTGCCTCCACGTCCCAAAGTTCTGGGATTGCAGAGGCTGGAACACAGGGCTTCTGCATGCTAGGCAGACTCTCTAACTGAGCTACACCCCTATTTCCTCAGTCTATGGTGCATTGTTATAAGAGCATGAACACCTTGGATGTCTGATTCCTAATGCTTCCCAGAATAGAGGAGAATCATCCTTGGCCTAGCTCCATGGAACCCTAGTACTGATCCATCTCTTCAGCATTATGAATAGCCTTTAATAATTCTACAGCAAAATTCTCCTTTTTTGTTTGCTTGGACAACACACACCTAGATTTTATTTTTATTTAAGTTCATTTAACAGCTAAATACCTCAAAAGTATTTGTTTTAAAATGATGCATTTAAAAAAAAAAAAAAAAAAAGAGGCTGGGCAGTGGTATGAGCAGAGCGATTGGTCTAAGCAATTGGGAGGCAGAGGCAGGTGAATCTCTGAGTTTGAGGCCAGCCTGGTCCACACAGTGAGTTCTAGGACAGCCAGAGCTACAGAGAAATGTTTGGAGTTTTTTTTTTGGGGGGGGAAGATGAATTTGAATTAAACTTTACATATTTAGTCTCTAGATTATGTAAACATATTACTGACTAATAATGTATATGGCTTTTATGTGTGTGTGTGTGTTGGGGTGAGGGGTGCTATATGTGTGTGGTACCTGAGGAGTCCAAAAGAGGGCATCGGATATCACAGAGCTGTGGTTACACAGCTGTCATGTGCCTTGGGTGTTGGGACCAGACTCCAGTCCTATGGAAGAACAGTAAGCATTGTAAGCACTAAACTAAACTTCAGCCCTGTAAGTTTTCACTTTAACTTATTTAATAGCTTATTTTAGGAAATAAGAGAAAGATCTGAGTAAAAGGAAAGTAGCTCCTAACCACCACCCTCCCAGTGGACCCACAGTCCCCCTCAGGAAGGCTCCCGGAGCAGCTGACTCAGCAGTAGTGGGTCTCCATCTCCACCATCTCGGGTAGAGCCCAGGAATGTTTATATCACCATGCTACCCTAGTAATCTTGATAAGCACTTAAGATTGACAACTCCCACCAAGGAAAGCCTTGACACAGCTCATGGCATGAGAAACCAGGGCAATACCTTAGGAGTAGACATAAGGCTTCCCAGACTTGAATTTTCCTAATCCAACTGGTTAAGGAAGCGAAGTTCATGCACTGGATAGTGGCTGATCTCACTGGACTGGATTTAAAATGCTTTCGTTTCTCATATTTTCATGTTCCGTCTTCCCCCCATTTCCTCCCCCACTGCAGTTCCGTTCAATAATAATAACGAACACAAGGTAGCCAAAGCTAGTCCCAATACCCAAAGCCAGCAGCATGCATGCTGTTGGTGTTCTATAGCATGAAGTAAACTGAGCAATTTCCTCACCAGGCATATCCATACAAAGACAGTGAAGGATGTGTCCAGATTGAGACTCGCAGGAGGACAACCCCACTTCCTGCTTCTCTGACAAGTGATCTACCCTGGAAAGCTGACACTGATACCTGTGTGGCCACTAAAGATGGTGTTCTCAGAAGTAATAATACTGCCTGCTTGGCTTTTATACTTCAGATCTCATCTTGTGTAGACTATTAAACATTTGCAGCCATTAGCTAATGCTAAAGGATTCATCTGTGGCCACAAAAGTATTTTCTTAATGAGAAATACTTAGCTGAGTACCATGTGGCCTCAATTATTATCATTATTATATAATGTCTCTCAAATGCTGTGTCATGAATGCATCTAAATGCTTTGTATTTCAATATTCTCATCCTCCGAGCAAACCCATGCAAATGTGCTATTATTCATCTCTATTTTAGAATGTGGGAGGCACAGAAAAGATGAGCCACAGCCACACAGAGTTAGGAGCCACTCTGTGCCCAGGGCACCAAGCAGAGCAGAACACTTTGGCCTCAGTCCTTAGCCCAAATTGTGATCTTCTCTGACCATTGACAAGGCCTCTAGAAGCAATGTGGCCTGTCCCATAAATAGTCCCATGTCCCTATGGAGAATGCTACAGGAGACTAAGAACCCAAAGACTCCATCCCTATAATGCTGGGGAGAGAAACATGGCCTCCGTCTGCTTGAACAGGGTGGGTGTTTTACTCCCCTCTTTTCCTGGTAGGCTCTTCTCTGAGACAAATGAGATCAGCAGAAAGGAATTTTAAAAAGCAATAACGCAAGACAAGAGTAGCACCCATTTTTTAAGACAAAATTTTGTAGTGCGGGTCTGTTGGTAGCACGTGCCTTTAATCCTAGTACTCAAGAGGCAGAAGCAGGTGGATCTCGGAGTTCGAGGCCAGCCCAGTCTATAAAGTTCCAAGAGAGACAGGCTTACACAGAGAAACCTTGTTTTGAAAACAAACAACAACAACAACAAAAAACCTTTGTAGCCACAAAAATCCTTCTGTTAAAAGATAGGAAATATCTACTTCACTCATGGACTGTTTTCCAAGGAAAATGCCTTCCTTGCATCCCCTCAGATGCAACTGTTTGAAGCTCTGGCTCTTGATCATGTGGCTCAGACATAGACCAAACAACTCCAGGCCAATGACAGAGTTATTTGGGACATGTGAGAATGACTCATACCCAGGGAGCAAATAGAGCCTGCATGCTGAGTGGGCGGCGATCTTAGGCCCCAGAAAAACAGGACATGGCTAGGTCATCCTGCTAGCTGATGAGGCACTCCAGGACCCAAGGCCTATTTCCTATTTCAGTAGCAGGAAGAGCAAGATAGATTTCTGTTGTGGCCAAAGACTGACCAGAGCAGAGGACAAACAGTCCATGATCCTGTGGGCCCTGGCATTAGCCTGTACCCTGTTTCTTCTCCCATGGTGCCATGTCCCCCTGGATTTATCCCAGACTTCAGTCCAACCCCACCTCCCCGTGTCTAGGCTCTGTCTCACTTTTCTACACACCCACCCCCCACTTCACCTCCACCACATTACTCTCTCTCGTGTTTAACTCTGAAGTGAAGCCCCCGAATAAAGCAGAAACCTTTGCTATACCCTTACTCTGACATTTCCCAGGTTCCGTCTCCCTCCCTGCACATCCTTTTTGGTACCTGGGATATAAATGGCGCAACCATTGCTCCAATGCGGCACAGGGAACCGCTGGTTCCCATCCCCAGAGCGCGCATCGGAGTAGGGTAGACCTGCAGAGGAGAGACATGAGAACACTCATTGGTGACGTTCTTCCCAGGGCTCTCTTCCTCCCTTCCCTTCCTACTTCCGGTTCTTCCCAGGGCTCTCTTCCTCCCTTCCCTCCCTACTTCCTGCTTCTGTAATCGTAGAATGGATCAGGGCAGAACATGCTCATTGCCTCTGGTATACAATTTTGACTTTTTAAAAGTTACGTTTGTTAATTTTTCTTGTGCAATATGCATTCATGTCCTGGTGCAGGACGGTGCTGTCCTTCCGTGTCAGAGAGTCAACCCAGATTGTCTTTTTAGCAGCAAGCACCTTTTCTCCATGAGCTGTCTTACCAGTCTCATGGTGGTTAATTTTGAGGTCATAACATCCTTGGATTGACAGCTGTGCCCTAATCAATTGTTTAATCCATGAACAGACTCAAAATTTAAATAGACTTTTAGAAGGTAGAATTTCAGAAGCCTGGCTAGAGAAAGTAGTCACTGAGTGTATATTTTGAGGGTGTATCTTAGCCCAGGTCCCTTCTTGTTAACCCTCTTTGCTTCCTGGCTTCTATGTGGTGGCCAGATTTTCTCTCCCAAACCCTTCAACCATGATGCCTCTGCTGCAAACCCAAGGCTAAGGCAGCCAGTCATGAACCACACAACTGAAGCTGAAGTAAATGACACCATTGCTTCCCTAGAGTATTTCAGGCTTTTTGTCACAGTGAAAAGTTACTAACAATCCGATTTCACTTGAAAGGAAGGAAGCCCCTCTCTTCCAGGTTCTGAATTTCAATAGACTAAATGGGAAAGTGCATATCAAGCATTTTCATAGAATGTCACAGTTTAAGAAACTTGTCAGGTTAACAGAAATCAGAAGTGTGTTACCCAGCGCCAGGAAGGTCACCTGACATGCCCTGATGTAGCCATGCCATTCCTCAGTGCTCACCTCTGCAGTGTAAATGTAGATGGTATTGAAGTTTGCCGCCACCAGGGCCCTCAGCATGAAGAGGAAGCCAATGAGGCCAGCACTAAAGAGGAAACAGAAGTTGTAGCAGGCGACACAGAAGGCCTTCCAAGACGTAGCCTCACAAAGCTCAGGGCCTTGGTAAGGTGCTGCTTCTCAGCTGCCCTAACTGTGACATCCTAAAGCCAGTTTAATTCATTCACCTAAGGGAGGGGCCACCCAGATGAGCACATACCTTGGAAAGGGTATTTTATGAATATGATTGCTTTGCCTGAATGCATGTATGTGTACCATGTGTGTTCCCGGGAGGTCGGAACAGGGCATCAGAGCCCCTGAAACGAGAATTTGGGTGGTTGTGAAACACCTTGTGGGTGCTGGAAACCCACTGTGGATCCTCTGGGAAAGTACCAAATGCTGTTAACTGCTGAGCCATCTCTCTAGCCCCCTCTGATGTCTTCTTTGAGTCACTAGATGGCCTATAATCCCTAGTAAAATGTAAATGAGGTGAAAGCAGTTGTTTGGCATTATTTAAGGAGCAATGACATGCAGAGAATAAGAGATTGTGTGGTACCCAGACCCACCTGACATATCTACAACACAATTTCTACCCCTAAGGCTCATGGTGGAAAAGGAGTCAGAAAGACTGCAGCGAGTTTGCTGTGAGAATGTATCTCCTAGAAATGTCAGGGAGGCTATACCCATGAAGTCTCAGCATCATTCTACCTGAACAAAACCCAAACCACAATGACACCAATGGGCGTGCTATCATGGAAGAAAGTTCCCAGGGCCTCAATCCTAGACTGAGAACTACAAGCAACTGGGGAACACTAAGAGCATGAGAAATGGCCTTCCCCAGCGAACCCTCCCTCTGGTGAATATCCAATACCAAATGGTCAACCCTGAGATCATAAACATACAGGTAATCGTGATGGACTAAGCAGGCTATGTTTATGTATTTAGGAGTGTGTGTGTGTGTGTGTGTGTGTAAAAAAGAAAGGCCATGAAATTAAAAGAGAGCAAGGGAACATATGGGAAAGATTTGAGGAAGGGGAAATGATCTAATTACATTATAATTTCAAAAAATAAAAAATTAGAATAAGAAACATTCACAAATCTAAGCAAGACAACAATGAGAGGCTGTATTAGGGTTTCTGTTGCTATGATGAAACACCACGACCAAAAGCAACCTGGAGAAGAGACAGTTTATTAGGCTTCTACTCCCACAGGAACCCAAACAGAGCAGGAACATGGAGGCAGGAGCTGATGCAGAGGCCATGGAGGGCTGCTGTTTATTGGTTTGTTTCCCAAGGTTTGCTCAACCTGCTTTCTTATAGAAATAAAGACCACCAGTCCTGGGTTGGCACCATGAACAATGGGCTGGCCCTTCCCCATCAATCATTAATAAGAAAATGCCCTGCAGCCAGACCTTTCTCAACTAAGCTTCCTTCCTTTCAGATGAGTCAAGCTTGTGTTGAGCTGAGAACACTAAACAGCCAGCACACTGCTCTTTACAGGTGTAGTTTGTTTCATTGTCTGAGAAAAAACTTTGTTTAAAAAAATTACAACCTATAGTTGATTGGCCTGTAGGTGTAGAACTCACAGACCAAGAGTCAATCACATTATTGCTCAAAGTATTGTAGGATTGCAAATTTGAGGTGATACTTATTATCTACCATTGGACTATCTTTTCAGCCTACAGACACATGTTGTCTATGTCACTGGTCTAGTTCATGTTAGTCCAGATAATTTGTTTTAAAAAAATAAAAGAAAAACTAGGGCTGTTTTCCAGTTGTCCAGGAAGCATTGCATAAAGAGAGCATCCCGGTACTGTACCCACACCCTATGATAGCTGAAGCAGGCAGGACAGAGGAGAGGAAAGGACCTTTTAGTCTGACGGACAGCTTGTTCTCTACTCTCCCCTGGGAGGTGACATGTCTCAGACTCCACTGATCCCCAAGAGTCAGGAAGTCTTGTGCACACCACTTGAGTAGAAGGAACTGGAAAGTAAATACCTTGATGTGCAGATATTGAGGAGAAGAAAAAACAAAGCCGTGCATCCCATGGTGATGGACAGGCTCAGTCGTCTGCCCAGGAAATTGATGCCCAGGATATTTAAAGGGTTCACTAGGAAGCAAACAACAAGACAAGTGGTGACACCTTGGAACAAAAGTGGTTTCCATAGCTACCAATGGGACCCATCCTAAACCCAGGCACATGGTTATAGAATCTGTGACTTCCTCAATACACTTCTTTCTTATAGGCCCATGAGTGACTAATACTGGTTACACATAAAAGCGTTTTAATTTAATTTTTTTTAAAGTTTTTGATAAGGGTTTCTCAACATAGTTCTGGCTGTCTTAGAACTCCCTCTGTAGACCAGGCTGGCTCAGTCTCACAGAGATCTGCTGCCTCTACCTCTCAAGTGCTGGGATTAAAGGTGTGTGCCACCACATTTGGCTTTATTTTATTGCTTACTCTACTGCTTTGTAAATTACCAGTTTGCTAGAACTAAACACTATATACTCTTGGTCATTGAATTCAAGGCTCCACTGTTTATTTATAGACAGAGTCCTGCTATGTAGGCTTGTGCCACACTTGGCCCCTGGGCCTCTGACCCTTTTAGTTTATCTAATTTTTGGAGATATGGTCTCACATATCCCTGACCTCAAATTCAGCTAGGGATGATCTTGAATGTCTTGTCCTCTTGCATCCACTTCCCAAGCACTGGGATTAGGGGCACACACCACACCACTACACCTAGTTTACCCAGTGTCTCAGATTTTGTGCATATCGGTAGGCAAGCATACTGGCTACATCCCCTGTCACACTGGCTTTTTTTAAAAAATGGGTCATCATTTTTGTTGGAAAACAAAAACAAAAAAAAACAGTGCTGCCAATTGAAATCTAACAAGCCACTGTAAGATGCTCCCATTTTAGTTATTATGTATCTTGACATCCTGCTCCAAGGCTTATCCAGGTAAATGGATGGGATTAGGAAAGATCATTTTGAGTGAGGCAACCAAGACCCACAAAAGCAAACAGTGCATGTTCTAGGTCGAAATCATCAGATATGAGTATATAGCATGAAGGAACCACAGAAACTAGGAAAGTGATAAGGACCTATTGTGGGGGTTGGGTGGGGAGAAAACAATAGAGAGGAAATGATAAGTGATCTGAGGGGGAAATGAGAAACTGGGGGGACTTAGTAGAGAGGCCAGCTGGAGAGATGGCTCAGCAGTTAAGAGCACTTGGTGCTTTTGCAGAGGACAGCTGAATTCTATTCCCACTCACATGGTGGTACACAATCACCCAGAACTCCAGCTATATCACCCTCTTCTGACCTACGAGGGCACCAGGCATGCACATGGTGCACATACACACAGGCAGGCAAAGTATTCATAAAGTAAATATTAAAAAAACACACTAAAAATGAAATAATTAGGGAGAGGGAGATATATTAAATACAGAAAGAAGGGAGAGGGTAAAATAGCAGTAAGAATGTTTGAAAAAGTCATAAAAAGCATACTATTATATAAATACCTATAATACATACAAGTCAATATATAGATATACATATATAGCTTAAATGAAATTCCCCCACCTGGGCTGACAGAGCCATAGACTAATCAAAACCCTAACACAGGCATGAGAAGCCCTCTTTTGAGTTGTTTGTCAGGATCATACATCATATGTAGTATTGTTAAATCATACAAAACAGATCAGATCATTAAAAAAAATTGGATCAAACAAAACATTATAGGCTATAGTAGCCCTTGGTCACCTCTCAGAGGTGGAATGTAAGTTCCTATGGCTGAAGTCCCCATGCACTGCAGACACAGGGCCCAGGGGACCTGAGCTGGATCTGACCTGAAAGCCTTCTTCCTGAGGACTAGCTTTCATGGTTCCAGAAGGCACCACATGAGCTTCCAAAGGAGAGAAGCACCAATATTCCTAAGTAGCTATGATGCCTATGAACTACAGCAATGGCCAGCATAGCACTATAACACTAATGTGCAGCAGGGAGGGGCATGTATACCTTGGCTTAATGGAACTTAAGCCCTACCCAACAGGAGGGAAACCATGCTCGGCACTGGAAACCCAAACAACTATCCAAGGCTAGTGAAGTCATGGATCTTAGAGGAGAACCTACGCTACCTCTTCAGTAAACCAACATAATCCCTAACTACACGATAAATATTCTCCTTATACCCACAGAGAAATGTCATCTTCACCTCTCATCAAAGTAATGTCTCTGCAGCAGCTGAACAAACTACAAAACCCACAACCTATCAAAATGAAGAGTTGTGGAGCCAGGACCAAATAGTTATATCTATAAAATAATTCCTGTCTCTAAGGTTCAGAGATCACTGTGAAAGGGAGCAGATTGTAAGAGCTAGAAAAAAAAGGGTTGCTGTTAAATAATAAATAAATAAAGCTAAGAATTTGAGTGTGAGAGTTCAGGGGAGAAAAAAGTTATAATTTCAAAAATAAATATATCTTTTCATTTGACACAGAGTCTCATTATGGATGTAGTTCTGGCTTATAATAAGATCAGGCTGGCCTAAAATGCATAGAGGTCCACCTGCCTGTGCTTCCCAAGCACTGGGATTAATGGTGTATGCTACCACTCCAGACTAAAAATGTATTTGGAATTGATGAAATGGAACAGTTCAAAGCTTTGCTCTTTTGGACCCTCCTCTCCACAGCAACCCAAACTGGGGGTGTAACATCATGATCTGAAGACCTATGGAGTTCTATCAGTCAGGAGCCTCACCATAGGGTAATATTTCTCTTTGACCCTGACTTGCAGGAACCCTGCCTGAAACAGGGAAGGTACATGGGCAATCTTACAAGCAATTTCCCCGAGTGTGCTGATGATCATAGTCCTGTAGTCAGAGGGTGCAAACAGGTGACAATAACAGGGACTCAGATTCTCTTCTGAGTCCCCAGTGGTCATCACCACCTCTGGTTCTGACTCCGGCTTCGAACCACAAACCAGATCCCGTTCCAGCAACTCAGCACTGGCCAGGATAACCCCATAGTAGGCAAAAGAGATTCCCAACCTGGAAATGAGAAGAGAATATTATCAGCACTCAGGAGGCAGAGGCAGGTGGATCTCTGAGGCCAGCCTGGTCTACAGAGAGAGTTCTAGCACAGCCAGGGTTACACAGAGAAACCTTGTCTTCAAAAACCAAAACAAACAAAAAAAGAATATTGGGGGCTGGAGAGATGGCTTAGAGGTTAAGAGGACTGATTGTTCTTCTAGAGGTCCTGAGTTCGATTTCCAACAACTACATAGTGACTCACAACCATCTGTAATAACATCTTGTATCCTCTTCTGTATACTGTATACCTAATAAATAAATATTTTTTAAACAAGAATATCATTAGCAAGCAAAAGCTTTTACCAGGTTTGGGGGACAGGAAGAACCATGACAGACAGGGATAAGAAGGAGAATGATCTATTATGTGAAAGGCACAGAGCAAGAGCCACAGAAAACAGCCTACACAGCATCCAGGCATCTGAAGACAACTTTGAATAAACATACATATACATACATATGCATATACATGCATGCATTTCTGTTGAACATAAACTTTAGAATAGAATAACTGACTCCTAAGATGTATGTATTCTTTTTTATATTTATTTATTATGTATACAGTATACAGAAGAAGGCACCATATCTTATCATAGATGGTTGTGAACCACCATGTGGTTGCTGGGAATTGAACTCAAGACCTCTGGAAAAACAATCAGTGCTCTTAACCTCTGAGCCATCTCTCCAGTCCCGTATGTATTCTTTAACAGATATTCCTAGACAGGTTTCCAAGTGAAAAGCAGGAAGCTGTGTGTGAAATGTTCCTATTACTTTGCATCCTTGCAAATCCTTGTTACCAGCCATCTTTTTAAAGATTTATTTATTTTTATCTTATGCATATTCTGCCTATATGCACATATGTGTACCATGTATATGTAATGCTCTTGGAGACAAGAAGAGGGTTTGGATCCCTTGGAGCTGAAGTTAAATGGTTGTGAGCCAAGATGTTGGTGCTGGGGAGTGAACTGAGGTTCTCTGCAAAAGTAGCCAGTCCACTTACCTGGTGGGTCATCTCTCTTGCCCAGTGGAGCTGTTCTTTGTTGGGTTTACAAGAACTTGTGGGGTTTTTATTTGTGTTCCTTTGTCACGTTATGGTTGAGCATGTGTTGACATGTGCTACAGATTCACAGTTTGGGTGACAGACCTATTCTAGCCCTTTGCCTATTTCTAAACTCAATTGTCAGGGCAGGAGAGATGGCTTAATTTGCTGCTCTTCCAAAAGACCCGACTTGAGTTCCTAGCACCCATGTTGGAGGGCTCACAGCCACCTGTAACTCTAATTCCAGGGGGTCTGACACCCTCTTCAGCCAACCGCTCACATGTGAAGTACAGAGAAATACACACATACACATAAATTAAAATAATAAAAATAAATCTTAAACTGGATTACCTAACATAACTGTTGAAAGACAATTACATATATAGCATGTGTTTTATATGTATATTATATACTGCATTATACATATATATCAAAAATGTAGTATATATGTGTATATATATTTCAAATTTCTTCTCTTAGTTGACAGCTTGCCATTTAGGCTTCTTCTGATTTTATATGGCACAGAGACACTAATTTGTTTGACACAGGGTTTTGTGTAGCCTACCCTGGCTTCAAACTGGTAACAGTATATGACCTTGAACTCATGGTTTCCCCATACCTCACTTCCCAAATGCTGACATCTCCAGAGATGCCAATTTAATGCAGTAAACGTCATCAGTCCTTCCCTGTATATTACACACTTTATTTTGAGGCCTACTTTGAAATCCTTTGCTCACTCAAGGTTAAAGCTGCAAAGAAAGGAAGCACAGAGAAGCCCCCCAAAAGGCTGCTCCACCGAGTCTGTCTGGTGAGTTCAAAGGATCAGTAGCTGTCCTGGGCCAGCTAAAAGCCTAGACTACAGAAGTGACGCCAGGAAGTGACGCATAGAGCCATGTCACTGGAAAAGAGCTGGGAAACTATTAGAGTGTATAACAGTTTCCTTTCTCTTCTTACAGTTTTATCATGGAGGGGAGGGGGGGACAGTGCGTGGTATTAGAAAAACAAGGCATCCTGGGAGGAAACTACCTGATGATCCCTTCTTGTGTGTTTCTCCCCAGGGGACACCACAGATCATATCACACCTTATACGTACATTCTTATGCGGACTTAACAAAATAAAACAATTTATAATATGCCATAAAAGTTACATGGAAATGTAGTCTTTCTGTTGAGAAATCAAGACATACATAATTTTGGACTTTGGTTGAAAATGGATAATGGGGATCACAGGAGACAAAGTAAAAAGTAAGATGTTTGTAGGTTTCTACCTGAGTGGGTTTCCTTCAAATATCTGTTTATTTAACAGCGCCTTGCAGTAATTATATTCTTACCATATGATCCAGATCTGTAAGGTGGTCCGAAGATATTTAGAATCCAGTAAATCTGCAAATCTTCCTCTTTTCTCCTAGGAGAATGAAAAGGAGGGATGACAGAATATGCATGGAGGGATAAAAACATATTTCTATAATATTCTTCTTGATCATACAAATTGAGAGTTACACAAGGAATATGGTGTGCTGAGATCATCCCGTGTGGCTCCGTTTATGAAACAATCCCAGCCCCTCCCTCCCCTTCAATCCAACCAGGACCTGGGGGCGGAAGAACAACTCCTTGGTTAACAGTACAGGCTGCTCTTGCAGAGGACCAGTTGGATCCTGGCACCCACAAAGCAACTCACTACCATTTCTAACTCCAGTTCCAGGGGATCCAACACCCTTTTCTCACCTGGTGGTAGGGGGAGGGGCAGGTGGGAAGGAAGCACTGCATGCAGACATATGAAAGCAAAGCAACCCAAACATACAATTTTTTTTTTAATTAGCCCTGGCTGGTAGATCTAGGCACTGAGAATGGCCTTGATCATGAGCACTCTGCTTAGCCAATAGATTAATCCACAGAAGGATTCACAATTAGAGGACATTGGACACTGATGGAAACTTCCAGAAGTGAGAACCGTTTGTCCCTGACTCCTTTATCACTGTTTGCTTCTCAGTTGCCATTAAGTGAGCAATCCTGCTTAGACACTCCATCACATGCCCCAAACAATGAAGCCAATGGCTGCCAACTGTAACCTCTGAGACCGAGTTAAAAGGCAACCTTCCCCTTCTGAAATTGTGCCAGTGTCTTAGTTCTGTTCTCCTGATGTAGCAAAACGCCAGGCAACTTACAGAAGGAAACCTTCTGCTGGGCGTAGGGTTTCAGAGGGTCAGAATTCAATGACTCTTTGACATCAGCTCAGATGTGTGATCATTCCGGAGTGGCCCCTCCTTGGTGCTTGTCCCCTGGGCACCTTCAGGATGAGGCCGCTGCATCAGTGCTGCCCACAGCCCCACGGAGCCTCCTCTAGGTCCCACCCTCTTTGAGCTGGCCCCTGGACACACCCCTATCTCAGCTCCATCTCATCCACAGGATTCTTTCCTCCACTGAGACTTCCTCTCCTTTCTGAACTGATTCCTGTCTCATGTCCAGCATGTGGCTCAGCTACCCTGCTTTATATGCACCGTGGGCACAGGTACCAGCTTTGCAACCGACTCTCCCATGTGTGACTAACTTATTTTGATTTAAATAAACTGTCTTTCTACTCTGGTCTAAAGAGTGAATTCTTTGACCAAATCACTGATTTGATATCCTCCAAACTGCCTGTAAGAGGGTCAGGACTTTAATTTCTAAAAAAAATAAAAGTGGGTTGTGAAGAGCTGGGAAGATGAATTAGACATTAAAGATTATCGCTCTTCCTGAAGACCAAAGTTTTGTTCCCTGTCAGGTGGTTCACAACTGCCTATAATTCAAGTTCCAAGAGATTCAACACCTTTTTCAGATCCATTGACACCTGCACATTACACACACACACACACACACACACACACACACACACACACACACCATACACACATACACCTTTAAAAACAAAAGAGAGATTGTTAAGATGTCTCAGCAGGTAAAGGCACTTGCTGTCAAGTCTGGTGTTATGAGTTCAATTTTCAGAGCCACAAAGCAAAAGAAGAGAACTGATACCCACAAATTGTTTTCTGACCCCCACATTCATGCTGTGGCATGCATGCACATTCACACATAAATAAAGGATGCTACAAAAATACTTTAAGTAATAAAACTAACCCATCAACAAAATATATGAACCATATACTAATATGCAACAATAAATCCCCAAATAGGTGGTGGTGGTGCACACCTTAATTCCAGTAGTTTGGAGGCAGATGCAGGCAGATCTCTGAGTTCAAGACCAGCCTGATCTATAGAATGAGTTCTAGGACAGCCAGGGCTACAAAGAGAAACCCTGTCTTGAAACAAAACAAAAGCAAAAATATAGTCCCCCAAATTGAAACAGGATTTATGGAAATAACCCTCTCAAAACGAAACAAAACTAACACAAAAACAAAATGATTATTAAGAAATCACATATTGTAAGCCAGGAAGGCAAATGATGTGATTAGTTCTGCAAGGTAAGAAGCATCATTTATATCTTATAGATGACAAAAATGAAGTCAGGTAATTTACCAGTTTTACAGGGCTGTATGGCAGAGAGGAAGTAAATCAAACCCACCTGTACCCTCCTCTTTCTAGAACATCATTGTGCCTCCAGCAGCCAGACTAGAGAGCTCTGGTCTCCTTCCTTCTGCACTACAGGTGGGGACCACCCGGGCGTGAACTCACCAGGATGGGCTCCACCAGCTGCCCCTCTGGCATGACAGAGCGATTCATCTTGGCAATGCTCTCTAGAGTGTCCAGCGCAGCCTTCGTGTTTCCAGTGGAGACGTTGAATCGAGCAGATTCAGGAATAAACTGGACACAGATCACAAAGAACATCAGAGCTGCGGGTACCATAGACTGCAAAAGGGGCTGCTGTTACTATTTCATGCCTTACGAAGAAGTCCTGGCTGCCTCCCATACCCAGGAGGGGTGGCAAGATTAAAGGCATTTGTCAGGCATTCTGACTTATTCAGTGCTGACTTGGAAATTTGTCTCCAGGAAGGGAAATCTAGGGAACATGAAACTGTGGACTAAAACCAAAGGACCAACTTTAGATATTGAATAGAACATAATTTTTTTTTAAACAGATACATCAGTTATACAATGGGCTTGAGAGCAATTTATACCCAACAAATTCCAGGCTGCACTTGAATCTAGACCTTAAAAACACTCAGTGGTGGGATACAGTTGGTTAAGAAAGCAACGAAGTCTCAGTCTATAGCCAGAGACAGCAGTCTTCCCACAGACAGCAACAGCACTGAAAGCCACTGGTCCCAGAGCACGTGGGGATTGAACCCAAGGCTGTACAAGTGAGATAACATCACACCCCCATCCCAAGTCCTCAGGGGCCAAGGATGGGGGAGGGGGATCCTCAGCAATAGAACTGAGCACAATGATCTATCCTCTAAGCTGGTACAGAGGAGAGAAGGGAGCTTGGCTGTGGGACCAGCCATGGGAAAGATGTGGAGGTCATGATTTTGCTTAGTGTGGAAGAGGAAAAGCTTGGGAGAGTATGTATTCTTTTAAAAACCACTTTAAAAAGCTGGGAAGTGGCGGTGCACACCTTTCGACCCAGTCAGCACTCAGGAAGCAGAAGCAGGTGAATCTCCTTGAGTCCCAGGCCAGCAGGGTCTACAGTGTCTCTCTGGGGCAGCCAGGGCTACACAGGGAAGCCTGTCTCAAAAACTCAAAAAAATACAAAACCAAGCAATCAAACAAAAACCTTTAAAAGATGCCAAGTGAGAAAACAGACCTCCCTAGTCTAATCACAGGCTTTCTAAAGTTAAGAACATTCCTGTGAAGACCCAAATTGAATAGAGGTTTGGAATAAATGACCATTCAGAAGCCTTCTCCTCCTCTATTCTCTACCTCTCCTCTCTTCTCTTCTTTATAGTCTCCTTCCTTTGTTTCAGGTAGCCCAGGCTGTCCTCAAATCACTATGCATCTGAAAATGACCGTGAACTTCTGATCTTTCTGCCTCCGTCTCCTGAGTACTGGACTACAACAAGTATGTGTTACCACATCCAATGTATGCTGTGCTAATGACCAAACCCAGAGCAGCTTCAAGAATGCTAGACAAGCACTCAGCCAGCTGAGCTGCATCCCTCCCCACAAATGAATGTCACTACAGCTCCAGGGAACATGCACATATCCACATACAGACACACGTATTCATCACATATTAAGACAAAATAAATCTTTTTTTTTAAAGAGGCTAACATAAATACATTTGTGAGGAAGAGGTCAGTGGTCCAGCAGAAGGGGAGTACAAAGGCAGTTTCAAAAGTATCACCTTGAAGGCCATGATGAGGATGATGCCAGGGATGGAGGCAATTCGGATGAGCCAACGCCACCCAATGGTGGGGATGACCACAGAGGCCAGACTGATGATAAGCAGGGAGCCAGCAAGCCAGAAAACCTGGGGAGAGAGACCTGAAACATGACAAGTTCTTCTGCCCATCTCCTTGCCATTTTTCCCTTCTCTGGAGCCTCGGAACATCCTTTTGTGTTCTGTGTGGACAAGATGGGAGTTCTGAGGAGTGACTGTCAGTCTCTACTCCCAGGACAGCTCATCTGATCTGAGGAGCTGATGAGACACTCTACTTCATGGCTCAGTTTGTGTCTGTAAACTGTTCGCTCTACTTTAGTACACAGAAGCCATCAGCAATATCACTAGAATTTAAAACAAAAACCAAAAAAGCCCAATGCCATAGAGGTCTGCAACATGGATTTGTTTTCTTACAGAGATAAGACAATGCCCTGGCCATGAGGAGGTGCGTCAGGAGCAGGGACTGATTTCTTCTTCCAGTTCTCTGCCGTCCGTTTCTTCTCTCGGAGGAACTGAAGTTTACTGTCTGCCTCCAAAGCTCCTTTAGATATTGTTTTGAAAATCAGCCCATAGTATATGTGATGCTTCACATTTTTGCTTTTTATGCTTACGGATTTAATATCAAATAAAATGAGCCTAGATGGTTGAGAATTGTTAACAGATGCCAGGCAGTGTTAGCATACACCTTAAATCCCAGTACTCAGGAGGCAGAGGCAGATTTATCTCTGTGGGTTCAAAGACAGCCTGGTCTACAAGGTGAGTTCCAGGATAGCCAAGACTGTTAAACAGAGAAACCCTGTCTTGGAAAACCAACGAATTATTGATAGAAACATCCCCATTATCCTAACCCCTCCTGCTCCATCCCCATTATCCCAAACAAACCCTCCTGCTCCATCCCCATTATTCCAACCCCCCCTGTTCCATCCCCATTATCCCAAACAAACCCCCTGCTCCATCCCATTATCCCAAACCCTCCTGCTCCATCCCCATTATCCCAAACAAACCCCCCTAACCATCTAAAAGGTTCATTCCATCTCAGAAAGATGAATGACCATAACATTTTAGAAGACCCTTAGTAGAGCCAATTAAGGGATTTTTTTTTAAAAAAAAATGTTATTTTATGTGTATGAATGTTTTGCCTGTTTATAGGTTTGTGTGCCATATCTGGTGCTCCAAGGAGGCCAGTAGGTGTCAGATCCCCAGTAAGCTGGCATGTGGGTGCTGGGAATGTAGAATAGCCAATGCTTTCAACCACTGAGCCATCTCTCTGCCCCAATGGATGATTATCTTATAAAAGATAATTACACAAAAATAGACTATTTAAGAAAGTGATAGGGCTACAAGAAAAATAGAATGTATGAAAATGGCTTGAGTAACAATGGACAACTTTCTAAAGAGTCAGTAAATATGGCTCTTGTATAAGAGTAAGTGGCAGTTGATAGTTGATGTGGCAATGGGATGGATGTCAGCATTAACAGTGCAAAGAGTTTTTTAAAAAATGTACCTGTCATACATTTTTTGAAGGTAAAGGTGACAAAGTTTATCGATGCACACTTGCACTATGGGCCTATGAATTGGGGATGAGTCAGCACAGCCTGGCAATTGAGAAAGACAGGGGGAAGAGGGGAGTCCACTGTGAGTCCTGCGTTCAGGCTTAGAGGGCAGAAGGTGAGCTGTTTGCTATGATCTGAGATAGAAACATGGAGATCAGAGGTTCTTGGGGAAGGTGGAGAGGTGAGTTCTAAGAAGGTTACATTTGAATACCCTCTAAGATATTCTAGTGGCTCTCAGTTCAGGAAGGTGTTCTTGGTTTTTTTAAAGATGGAAAAATAACATTGGTAGAGCTGCCCATCTGCAGGATTCACACCCATGAATTTATGACCATGGTTTCAGCCAACTGGGTATGGAGGATATTCAAAAACAAAAGAAATTCATGCTGAACAACTGTATAAAACATTGATTAGGCAACTCATCTCTTGATGATTTAAACTACACAAGATCTAGAGGATATATCTGTGTACCATATCTGATACCCAAAGAGGATTAGGTGTCTGATTCCCTGGAACTGGTACTGTGAGATTATGCTCTTGTACATTGTAAATATTTGTCCTTCCTATTGGTTTAATATAATGCTGATTGGCCAGAAGGCAGACTGGAAGTATGGGCTAGACTAACAGACTAAGAAAACTCTAAGAAGAGGAAGAGCAAAGCAGAGATACCAGGGAGACACAGCAGAAGCAGGATGAGAATGCTTCTCAGAGAAAAGGTACCGAGCCACATGGCTAATCATGGGTTAGATTAAAAGTAAGAGGTAGCAAGTAATATGACTGAGCCATAGGCCAAACAGCATGTAATTAATATAAGACTTTGTGTGATTATTTGGGACTGCTAGTTTGGATCTCCTGACTAGACCGAACCAGAAACTTCAGACTACAAATGGAGTTACAGATAGTTGTATATACAAACCTGAAATATGACACCATTTCCTATAAGAGACTTGAGCCTCAAGAGATTTTTGTATCCTCTAGGATCCAAAAACCAATTTCCCATAGATATAAAATGACCATATATATATATATATATATAGGCAAGCACTGGAGTTGACGCTATGGCCCAAGAATACATAGACAAGGGAGCATATAAGGAAGCCTGATACTACAGTGCTGGAAAGGTGGAAGAGTAGGACCCTGATCCCTTATATGGAAGTATAAAACCCAGATGCTGTGAATTAAGATGCATTCCTGGTCATAAAACATTGAAGATAAGATCTGGAGAGAATGTGGAGTCACCATTGGGTATTTCTGGTTCTTTTTACCTGAAGTACATGTAAAAATACAACTGTAAAACAATCTCCTGTGCTGTTTATTGCCAAATACATGAAACTTAAGTAGAAAAGGTCATCTTTTCCTGGACATTCCCTGGAGTTGGGACTTTAGGACCTGAGGGCTTCAAAAACAGTCCAGGGGAGCCAGATTGATAAAGATTCTGGGTGTAAAACCTCTAGTCATCAGCTCGTCATGGTCAGAGGAGAACCCTAGAGGAACAGCAGCTGTCATGGTCCCTTCCTCCAAGTGGGGCTAGTGGACCTGGTGACACCAGCAGCCTTGGGAGGGAGCAGGAGCTGGCTCCCTTTTCTGAAGGCTCAGTAGGGTGAGAAAGGCCATGTGAGACGCTTTCCTGGGTATCTGTAATTCTAGTGAATTCAGTCACTGGCCTATGCCCTGGTTTTGAAGAGGTTGGTACAGTGTTTCAAGCATCACTTCTGGGTGACACAAGTCTCCAGCTCAAAAAAAAATCTTCATATCGGGCCTGTGGCACCAGACTGCTTCATGCTCATTAGTTGGTACCAAAATAATAGGCAGTACCCACAGTCAGTCACTGGCTGGAAGGAAACCCATGTGTCCAGTCCTTTCAGATGCACTAGGCTCCACAGAGTTCCCACCTCACCTTACCTGAGACAAGGGCAGCATGTAGCCTCGGTATTTTGTGGGCAAAAATTCAGTCTTTATGATTAACCTGCACAGGGAATTGGGAAACACAGTAATTTTGTTTTTAGAAAAACAAGTGACTTCTCTTTAAACAATCCTAAGTTTTTACCTCAACAAAAGACATTGTAAGTAAAGACATTGAAGAGAGGCTTCAGAGACAGCTCAGCGGTTGAGTGGCTCTTACATGGGACCTGGATTTGGTTCTCAATACCAACATAGTACTCACAATCATCCATAATTCCAGGTCCAGGGGATGTGACACACTTTTCTAACCTCTGTGGACACAAGGCACTCTCAGGTTACACGTACATACATACATGCAGCAAAGCACTCATACACATACAATAAATATAAACATTTTAATTTTATTTATTGCATACATCTTATTATTTATCTTTTTAATTAAAAGAGTTCATCATACATCAAACTATAATTGTTACAGTGATTCCCCATGTCAGCAAGCAGAAAGAAGTGAATGGCAATTGCTCCTCTCTGGTCACTTTGCTCTGACAGTCATTTTAAACTGTCACACAGGGACACTGGCCTTTGGCTAAGAGAAGCTGAAATGGTTTTCTCAAGTCTAATCTCTTTTTTGATGTAAAACATACCAGAGAAATCAAAATGCAACCAAGAGAAAACAAAGAATGCTCACTGTCTGTCACAGTGCAATTCCCAATGAAATCACAGTGATTTTGTAAACAGAGTAAATGAAGCAAAATTCCATCGGCTTTAGCATCTGCCAGGGCTGGGCTTTCTTTCTTTAACATATTTATTGTGCTGCTTCTTTACGAGGATTTAAAAGCTCAGTATCTACTCCTTTCAGGCTCTCAGCTCAGAGAGATACTTAACCAATGTCCCAGGGAAGAGCAAGTCTGTCTTCAGCACATTAAGGCAATACCAGGGGCTTTGATGGAAGGAGAGCATGCCTTAAGGCACCCAGGAGGAAATGGCCTGAGGAGCCCTGTGAATTTTGAGATGGTTTCATAACTGGAACATTATCACGGTAATTCTCACACCCAAATATTGAGACCCTGTACATTTACCTACCGGACACATTAATTGTAAGCAGACACATTAATTCTATTTCAGGATTTCTCACTCTGCTTTGCAAATTCATCTTCATGTGGGTTTTGGTTTTGTTCTTTTAATTCAAATATTTTTCTGTTTTTCAGTTTTATTTTTAATTATATGTGTATGTCCATGTGCATGTGAATGTATGTGGTGTGCAGGTACCCAAGCAGGCTAGAGACATCAGATTTCCCCTGAAGCAATAGCAGTGCATGTTCTTAAGTCCCAAGCCATCTCTCCAGGCTGTTGGGTATGGTTTTAAACTATAAGGCAACGATACTTTGCAATGAATGGTTATTCCTGGGTGCTACAAGTGCCCATGGCTGCTTATGTTTAGCCTCAGAGTAAGCTATCTCTCATACCCTTTGAGGTGAGAGGTTGGCATTGGGGAAGTCCATGGCAGGGAAGGATTGGGAGTTCATAGCGAGTAAGGCCAAATCCTACATGTCTTGACCTACCTTCAAGCCAAGACCTTGCCCATGCCTAGCAAGAAGAACCTGCCACTAAGTCACATCCCTGGTCCTAGAATAACATGTGCCTCACCTGCTTAATAAAGTCCTGTGTGTCTGTCTGTCTGTCTATCTATCTGTCTATGAATCTGTGCCCCTTCCCTCCCTCCGTGTGTGAATTTGTACATGTGTTTCTGTCTCTCTCTCTCTCTGTATCTCTGGGTCTGTCTGTGTGCATGTGTGTCTGTTTCTGTGTCTCCCTCCACCTTGTATGTGTGTCTGCTATCTGTGAATGTGTCTATGTGTGACTGTGTCTCTCTGTATCTGTCTGTAAATGTGTATATAAATGCCTTTCTCTCTCCCTCTGTCTCTCTGTCTCTGTGTATACACACACACACACACACGCCCTAGGGTACCCACATTTCTTTCCCACAAAGTCTTACCCTTGTGCGTGGCCAGACACTCCACAACCTACCATGGTCCTCAGAAAGACAAACCAGACGTAGGACGGGGAAAAAGAGGTCAGTAAGGAGAAGTAGGCTCCCCACAGGAATGAGAGCAGCAAAATCTGAAGCAAGGAAAGAGAGTATGTTACCAGGACGTGCCAGGGGAGTGAGGAGTCTCTGACACCTTCTGAAGCAGGTGCTCACTCTGTCCGACATCAACTTCTCCAGGAAGCTGAGCCACAGCACCCATTGCTCTCTGCAGGGCCCAGGTCATTCTCCTGTCTGAAACATCCAGTATGTTCACCCTCCAAGGTGCTCTCCTTCCTCACAAGACTGTTGGGAGCACAGGAAGGCCAGGTATTGGAAAAAGTAGCAGAAATAAACTTTTCTTATTTACAAGAAAAATAGAGGTTTATAGTATGGACTAAAGTTTCCAGGAAAAGCCACACTGATGATTCTATAAAACTGATGAAAACCATGACTATGGAAAGTTGGACCAGTGCAGGCCCAGAGCCAATGATCTCAGGGTTATCTTAGCTCAATGAGTAGCCATTTGTCATCCACCTCTGTATCTGGTCCAGCATCCTAGTGATCATAAAGTAAAACCTCTGGACTACGTTAACAGATGACTAGCTTTCACTGTCCCCAGCTAAGAATGTCATCAGATAGTATTTGGGCCCTAAACAGAGATTCCTTGGCTTTGCTGGAGTCACCAAATCTAATGTTCCCAACCTGTGTATCAAATAGCAAGACTAAGCTGGAATGTTGTCTTAGTTAGGGTTATTATTGCTGTGATGAAACACCATGGCCAAAAGCATAAGGAGAAAAGGTGTGGTGATATGTTACATATTTAATAAAACTTGAAATATCAAGAGACAGTTCACAGTCAAATCCTAGGCAGACAACTCAGGAATTTCTTGATCCTTGAGTATAAGGACAAACAATGGGATTTAATGGCACACACCTTTAATCCCAGCATAGGGAAAGCCTGGGAGTGGTGACCTATACCCTTAATCTCATAATTCCAAAGACAGAACTTTCTCTGTTTTTGTGAGTTCAAGACTATCTATGAAATAGAGTAGTTCACACCTTTAATCCTAACCTGGATGGGTTACAGCTGATGAGAAGGGTATTTAAGACCTTGTAGGAACCCAGCAGAGGCAGAATTGACCAGTAGCAAGGCTGAGGAAGTTGGAAGATAGCTGGGTGAGAATTGACTGTGGTGTTGCCTCTCTCTGATATTTCAGCCTTTCCCCAATATTTGGCTCAGAGTCTCTTTCCTTACATTCCGAATTTGTGCTACACTTGGTGTCCAACTTTGGGGCACGAATTCCCAAAAAAAAAGCCACTTACCAGCCGGAGCAACATATGACCAGAAGAGTAACTACCTGCTGGTTAGGCTGTTGAGTTAGCCTCTAGCTTTAGGCAGGCCCAACCACATGTGTTTCCATTTCACTTTTGTTTTTTCAGACAGTAGCCTCTTTTTCCTGGTGGGTTGTGGGTTCTTTCTCTTTCTGGACCACTCCTTGGGTTGCTATCACACTAGGTAGCTGCCCTACTTCATAGCCATTTGAATTGCCACTGACAACTAGATTGGTGAGTACAACAATTTTTTTTTAAAGGGATGAATTTGTTTAAGGCAATGGAAAGTGCTTGGTCTTTCTGTAATATTTCTCTAGATGATTTGATATTGGAACCAGTAAAGGAAAAGATAAATAAAGTAGATGGAATTATCCTCATGATGTTTATCATGAATATTTTTTTGTTTGTTTGACTTCTATTTTATCATTGAAGAAGTCAATTAATGTGAATGCCAAGAAAAAAAAGTCTTTAAAAAGTCTATTAAGAGGTAACTCAAAGATATTCAAACCCAAACAGAGGAGTATAAAGAACAGACTTCAGCAATGTCATCTAAGGCTACAGAAAAACAGCCTAAGGTTACCAGACAGCTGACACTAATATACACAGTAACTGTTAAAAAATCAAAAAAGGATAAAGATAGAGAAGTAATTGGGCTCTGGTACATATGCTAGAACTAAAAAGGGCTAAAGATGTGATTGTGATATATAAGATATATGACACCCCCACTAAGAACTAGTTAGATATGGTTACTGCTGTTTTGGAAGCAGGACCACTTTTACAGTGGAAAACATGGTGGAAGGAGGAGCTAAAACAATAGAATAAAGAAGCAGAGCCAGGGGCATAGAAGTCTCCCAAGACCAACTTCTTGGGGAAGGAGAATATTCTGATATTGAAAGGTAACCCCTATATGATGAATAAACTCTTGATTTATGCCACATGGCAGCACTAAATGGTTGGGATTGGATAGAAGAAATAGGAAATAAAATCCTTCACAAAAATAATTCAAAGCCCAAAGAAAACTTTTACAGACTTTTTGCAGAGATTATCTGCAGCAGTAAATAGGATAGTACTTGATTCAGAAGCACAGCAAATAATAATCGAATCCCTGGCATTTGAGAACACTAATACACAATGCAAATAATAATAATAATAATAATAAGACCATTAAAAGCAAGGTCAGCACCCTTAGAGGATTGGATTGATGAAACAATTAATGCAGATTCTTATGAAGGTGATTATCATCTCTTGATTGGTTAGGAAAGGTCATTTCTAGAGGTATAAGAAAAAAGCAGAATGTTAAATGCTATAATTGTGGAAGGCAAGGTCATATACAAAGAAATTGTAATCAAGGTGTTCTCAGAAACAGTGCCTTTGTTAGGAATAATCCCAAGAAAACACCCCTCCCTCCTGGAGTATACAGACAGTGTGGAATGGGTAGACATTGAACTAATGAATGCAGGCCTCAAGGGACAGACATGGTAACTTTTTGCCTTCAGAAAACACCCCAAGGGAGCCTTTGAAAGCCTCCAAAGCCCCCATATCAAATCCAGTTCAGGCTTTTCCTGTCATTTCAGAAGAAACTCCTTCACAGAGTGATTAAGAAACATAATACCTATTAAAAAAACAAAATAAAACAAAAAAACCTGTTGCTTTGGATAATAAAAAACCTATAGAAGAGAAAAAATAAGGAGAAACTACAAATCAAAGCTGATAATGATTGGAAAGGAACCTCCCCAAAGTTAGGTTTAGGGAAGGGTTTTGCTTTTGTTTCCACAGGTAAAGAAAAGTTATAGGTACCATCAAAATTAATAAAGACTCTATTTGAACCAGAGAAACTTCATGAAAATAAGAATTGATGGCTCATCCACCCATACTACAATTCTTTAAGTTGTAAGAAAAAACAAAGGATTGGGGTAGATTTTTGTTTTTGTCAGAAAAGCAGAAATACACATCTTCAAGAAGTTAAAAGACCTTGGCCATCTAGACATCTACAACAGAACGGAGGCTATTGAGAAAAATTCAGAAGCAGAAGAATATCAGATCTGTTGGTACCAATATACTCTACATGGTAAAATCTTTCTTCTTCTATCTTTACTTACAAGATAAGTTGAAGTCCCAATTAAATTATAAATTAAAGCTGGCTTTGTAATTGGAGTGTGGCTCTCTCCTCTAAACCCAAGCATAATGTTAAAGGAAAATGCAAAATCTCTGTATCATATCAGAAGAGCCACCTGATATTGGACAGAAGAATGACTAAAAAGAAGGTACTGTTCTATTGCCACTAATTCTATTCTGAATAAAGATGTAAGTAGTTAGCTTCCTGTATATTGTGCTAGGTTTTAGTCTCATCAGTTTTCTGCAGTGATCCATGGCAATGCCTAATTGTGAATTGGAAGTATCCAAAAGGAAGATGGGGCCCCACAACGAGGATATCACATGGACTATGACAAAGCCAGCAGGTTGACAAATATCAATCAATCAGATTTGAACTAGAAACTGCTTAGGACAATTTCGAGGTGGCTAGCTGAGATGAACCAGCTGCACAGACTACTCTAGCCAGGACCTGAAACAAGCCCTGCACTTTCCTGTTATGCAGAGACTGGATAACAAATGATACAGCTACATAATTCAGGATCTGACAATTAATAACACTTTTTTTTCCCAGGATCTCCTAAAGATGCTGTCACTCCCCCAGACAGTAGGAAGTAAATTTAAGACACAGTGTCCACATTCACAAGAGGTAGGGTGGGTGGTTTTGGGTCTTTCAATGGGTTATGAATGATTGTCATTGTTTAGGGTAATTGGTTAAAAATTGTTACTGTTATAATTAGAAAAAAGCTAAACAAAAGAGATTAGACTTATGGTTCTTGTTTAGAAAAAAAGAAAAAAAGGAGATACAGATATGATAGGATATAAGGGTAGATTATTGAATCTACTTTTAAAAAAGAAATTACTAGCTTTAAATATTTTTCATTGGATTTGATTTTTTGTATATTGTATACAAATTATATATATTGATATAAGGTTGAGATTAATTTTGTCACTGTACATATATCCTTGTTTGTTCAAGGTATTATACTTATACAGTTCATCTAACAATGTAATACAAATTGCTAGTCCATGAAAGTTATTACCAACTAATTAGGATATAAAGAAATGCAAGTTAGTAGTTAGATATTATAATCAAGCTTATATTAGATATGTTTTCAAGATCAAATATATTTTAGATAACAGGTCTTCTTCAAACACTTCAGAGATCCATTCCTATGGCATTTAAGGTATTTTAAACACATAGGTTCTTATTATTTTTCTGACAATAGGACACATGCTCATGGCAGCACCAATCCACTTCAGAGAAGATTATGGATATCAGGAAAACTTCTCCATGAGTTGACCTTCTTTGTGACAAAAGTTAGCCACTGGACAAGAAAGTGCTCTTGCCTTGACTACTGACAATATGATATTCAAAATGGACAAGCAGGAGAAACACACAAAAGAATTGCTGAACCTTGCTAAGACAAGGTAGAAAGGACTTTGGGAATATCCTGCTGCCCAGAGAAATCTGTCAGACATACTAGACCTGTAAGCCGAAGATGGATGCTTCAATAACACAGAAGAACTTTGCGTGACTGTCCAGGCAGCCAGCTGTTTGATTTTTTTTTTTACTTTATTTATTTATTTATTTATTTGCCTTGGTGTTTGCCTGGAACTGGAACTACAGACAGTTGTTAGCTGCCATGTGGGTGCTGGGAATCGAACCCGGGTCCTCTGAAGAGCAGACGGTGCTCTTAACCGCTGAGCCATCTCTCCAGCCCCCGCTGTTTGATTTATTACGTTTGAAGTTGCTATTTACTTAATATTATCTCCTTCTTGGGTCTCTGAAGACTTTGAAGATGAGATAGTTGATAGTCATAGTTTTTAGTGACAGTTTTAGAAAAGAAACTTACTTAAAAGTTAGAGTGTATAAGTTTAAGAGACATCAAAATATGGTTTTTAGTAATACAAGTTAGATACAAAGTAGATTAGGTATAATCCATTGGACTCACCAAAATAGGATAAATAATGGAATATTTTCTTTGAATTTGTCAATTATTAATAAACTGGACATTCCTCATGTAATCATTGTTTGTATATTATTGTATATAATTATTATACCTATTGTGTATGTCTTTCCTATGTTGGTTATAACTTTCTTTTTATTTTTGACACAAAAGGGGATATGTGGTGACATGCTACATATTTAATAGAACCTGAATTATTAAGAGACAGAACACAGTCAAATCCTAGGCAGACAGCTCAGGAATTTCTTGATCCTTGAGTACAAGGACAAACAACTGGGATTTAATGGCACACACCTTTAATCCCAGCACAGGGAAAGCCTGGGAGTGGTGACCTATACCCTTAATCCCATAATTGCAGAGACAGAACTTTCTCTGTTTCTGTGAATTCAAGACTAGCTATGAAATAGAGTAGCTCACACCTTTAATCCTAACCTGGATGGGATACAGCTGGCAAGAAGGGTATTTAAGGCCTTGTAGGAAACCAGCAGAGAGAAGTGACCAGGAACGAGGCCAAGGAAGTTGGAAGATAGCTGGGTGAGAATTTACTGGTGTTTTTTTTCTCTGTGATATTTCAGCCTTTCCCCAATATTTGGCTCTGGTCTCTTTCCTTACAATCTAAATTCATGCTATAGAAAGGGTTTATTAGGCTTATACTTCCACAGCACTGTTCATCATTGAAGGAGGTTAAGACAGGAATTAAACAGGGCAGGATCTTGAAGGCAGAAGCTGATGCAGAGGCCATGGAGGGATGCTGTTTACTGGCTTGCTCTACCTGCTCTCTTACAGAATTAAGAACCACCAACCCAAGGGATTCCATCACTGTCAATGGACTGGACTCTCCCCATCAATCACTAATTAAGAAAATGTTCTACAGCCTGATCTTAAGGAGGCATTTCCTCAGCTGAAGCTCTTTTCTCTCTGATGATTCCACTTTTGTCAAGTTGACATAAAACTAGCCAGCATAAATGTGGTACTTGTGGTAACTCAATCTGTGTTTCTGTGGGCCACAGTCACTTGCGTTTGACTCCTGAATAAGCCATCTCTTATTTATTCCCTTTGGGGTAAGAGGTGTTGACCTAGGGCAAGTCCATGGAAAGGAAGAATTGGCAGAGAGCCCAAGAGAGTGAGGGTTGGGGAGTGGGTGAACCCTACATGGCCTGACTTACCTTCCATCGGCCATATCTATCAGCCAGGAGACCAAAGAGGATGCTGGATACCATGTAGCCAAAAAACACCATCTAGAGTCAGGGTGAAAACAGACAGTGTTCTAAGCCATAAGAAACACATTTAATATGTTAAGCATATAGCCATCCTAGCTAAAATTAGGCAGGAGATAGGCTTCCAAAAGCACCCTGGGACTCAGTAAGCACAGGCAGGCTCCTGAGATTGGTATCTATATTTCTTGTACAAACATACCTTACTAACACAGCCCAGGTAGAAACAGGTCCACAGAGCAGGGAACTGCTTTCTTCCCATTCACTGGCCTCTGTGCTGTGCTCAGAAAGAAGCTGTGACTTTCCAGTGTAATTCCCAAACAAGATGCTACCACAAACTTTAAATGAACAGCTGAACCAACCATCCGCCTAAAAACTTCTCAAGGGCTGGGACTAGGGCTCAAACTGGCAGAACATTTGCTTAGTAAGCACAAAGCCCTGGGTTCTATTCCCAGCTCCACCTAAACCCAGGCATGATGTCTGCAAACTCAGCCCTCCAGAGGTGGAAGAAAGAAGGTCAGAAATCTAAGGTCATCCTTAGATACACAGTGTATTGGAGGCCAACTTGAGCTACACGGATGCAGGCAATCATGGAGGTGGTCTGGTCTAATTAGGCATGAGTCATAGGTTCTTCAGATTAGAGTTCATGGCTCCTGGGGCACTGTTTGCCTTTCAGTTCTTGAGAAACCAAGGCACCCATTCAAGCAGTGGAGCACTCGGGCCACCTGTGTATCTCTGCATTCCCTGGAAGCCACTGAAGCATATAGAAGCATGGCTGACCTATGAGTTTTAGACATTAACCTTGAGTACCCTGTATAGCTTGTAAACATCATTGTATCTTGACAACTACAATTGTATTTTCTTTCTTTTTGGTTTTTGGTTTTGGTTTTTGAGACAGAGTTTTTCTGTGAAGCCTTGTATGTCCTGAAACTCACTCTGTAGACCAGATTGGCCTCAAACTCAGAGATCTGCCTGCCTCTATCTCCCAACACTGGGATTAAAGGTGTGTACCACCACCTCCCAGGGTATTCTGTTTCTGAAAGTGGATAAAAAGGCTGATTGCTTGCAATGAATTTATCTGGGCCTCATTCTTGCTGAGCCCTCCCCCAATCCTGGCCTGGTTTTTATTCCCACCGAGCATATCAGGAGACTTTGTCCAGCATCCACTCAGCCCTGAAGCACCTTCTTCTCAACCTTTCAGACACTTGCTTTTCCCCTTTGAAATCCTAACTGCAGCCTTCAGGAAATCAGAAGCACCATGCCAGCTTCCATCACTTCTCAGGGAAAATGCTCGTTCTCTCCTCTGCCTGCTTTGTTTTTCTTCTTTCCTACCCCTCATAAGAAGGATTCACAAGAAACTATTCAAAAGCCATCATACATGTACGTTTGCCCTACCCCACTTCTATACTGCAGATCAAACTCAGGATCCTAGGGTTTCATATATTCTCCTTTATAAATTATTTTTAATTAGCATACAAGTTGTATGTTGTTGTAGTAGGTTTTTTTAGACTCGTTTTGGGTCTGGGAGATTTGTGTTTGGAGTTTGTAACCTGGCGTGCGCACGGCGGCTGCGGTTTGGAATCTGGTCTGCGCGCCCATGGCTTTTGTCCCCCAAAGAAATGAAATCACACGCTTATATCTTTTACACTGTTTGGCCCATACCTTAAGCACATTATTAGCTAGCTCTTTCATCTTAATTTAACCCATTTTTATTGATTTGCCCACCACGTGGCTCCCAGCCCATGGCTGACCGGTAGCTCTACATGTCTGTTCCTCTTCGGGGTCGGAGAGTGACTAACTTAACTCTACCCTTCTACTTGCCTGGCTGCCTCTGATTCTCCACCCACTTCTACGGTGTCTTAGATGGGCCTAAACAGTTTTTTATTTACATCATACAAAAAACATTCTACCACAGTATGTGATGGGTTGTTACAGCATTTTCATGCACTTTTTAAAAACTGTGGTGTGTGTGTGTGTGTGTGTGTGTGTGTGTGTGTGTGTGTTGTGCGTGTGGATGTCCAAGAAGCCCAGAAAAGAAAATCAGGTACCTAGAGCTGGAGTGGTTGTGAGCTGCCCAACTGGATGGATGCTGGGACTCAAACTTGTGTCCTTCTGCAAGAGCAGCAGGCAGGCGTCCTTAATAGTGGAGCCATCTCTCTGGCCCCAAACATTGTTCTTATGCTCCCTCCTTCCCTACACATTCCCCTTCTTCCACTTGGTCCCTCTGTCCTCTCTCTGTTCTATATCATGTCACATGGATTCTATTACCTTCATTTTTAACTTTCCCAGCCCCCCCCCACAAGGTTTCTCAGGGTCCTCATCTTAGCTTTATGACATTATATCTGCCCTAAACACATATTTAAAAATTAAAATCAAAGACCCATGCATGAGAGAAAATATGTCAAATATGTCGTGTTGGTCTTTCTGAGTCTGGATACTTGACTTAATGCTGTCCAGTCCCATACATTTCCACACAATGCCATGATTCTTTTTTTTCTTATGGCTGAATACAATTTTGTTTTCCTGTGCATTCATTTGTTGGTGGATACCTTGGACAGTCCTGCCTCTAGGCTTTGTGCACAGTACAGTGATGGAGATTACTGGGTCTCTGCAGTTGGAACATGATACTTTGAGTACATACCCACAAGTGGTTTGTCTGAGTTATATAACAGTTCTGGCTTTAGTTGCTGTTGAGAAGCCCCCACACTGATCTCCATAGTGGCAACATCAGTCTCACCAACAGTGAGTAAGATTTCCTTTTCCTCCATATCTTTGCCAACATTTGTTGTCATTTGTTTCCTTGACAACAGCCATCGTGACTGGCGTAAGATGAAACCTCAAAGTCATTTTAATTTTCATTTCTCTGATGGCTAAGGAGGATGAATTATTTCAATGTTTATTGGTTGTTTTGTTTCTTCATTTGAGGACTGTCTATTCAGCACACTAGACCACTCACTGAACAGAAGATTTGGAATCTTGATGTTTAAATTTTTTTTCCAGTTCTTTACTTGTTTTTGGACATCAGCCTCCTATCTGAGCTGGCAGAAGTTTTTCTCCCTTGTCTAGTCCTATGCCTTGAAGTCTTCCTCCTGATTCCCTCAAGCAATTTCAGTGTTTCAGGTTTTATATTAAGGTCTTTGATCCACTTTGAATTGGTTTTTGTGCAAAGTGAGATGTAGTTCTAATTTCATTCTTGGTGTGTATAAGCAATTTTCACAGAAAGGCTATATACTATCCAGTGGGTATTCCTGACACCTTTCTCAAAAACTGTGTGGCCATTGCTGTGTGGGTTTGTGTCTGGGTCCCCTGTTGTATATGCTTGGTCTGCATATTTATTTTCTGCCTGCCGCATTTGTTATGACTCTGTAATATAATTTGAAATAAAGTATTATATCTGTATTGATCTTTCTGCTTAGAGTTGAATTGACCAGGAGGACTCTTTTTGTGTTTACATTAATTTTAGGATTGTTTTTCTAGTTCTGCAAAGAGTACCATAGAAATTTAGATGGGGATTATAACAAATTTACAGACTGTCCTCATCAATATAGCCATCTCCACAGTATTAACTCTATCAATCCATGAGCATGGAGTCTTCCCATTTTCTGGCATATTCTTTAATTTTTTTAAAGTTCGGTGTCTTAGTTTTCATCCCATAGATCCTTGAGCTATGAAAGCCACGACTTTTGCCCTGGGCTCTATGCTTTCTGGGACAGAAACCTTGACTGTGTTAACCCTGAAGCCTACATGTCTGTAGCTTTGCTGGGAAAATACATAGTAACAGGACTCTGACCTCCCCTGCCCTGCACTCATCCCTCCCTGTGGAGCTTTGCTTTTTTATTTAACATAAAACATGATTTAGCCAAATATAGTGGCAGACATCTGTAATGCCAGCACTCAGGAGGCTGGATTGGGGGAGATGGAAGGCAGCTTCAGCCGATAGTGAGATCCTGTCTCAAAAACAAAACAAAAGACAACTTTCTGATTTAAGCACTCCAGACACGTCTACTTTTTCAGAAAACGACAGATGTGCTGCTGTGACTAGACGCAAATCTGGGCTCCAAGTCTTCCATCCCTCAAGACACAGGAAGAAGCAAGATTTTAATTTACCACACAAAAAAAGAATACAGAGCAGTTCTGAGGGAGAGAGTGGAGGTCCAGCCCAGATCAAAATTCACAGGAGAAATTCAGAAAAGGCCATGCGTGGAAAGACTACCATCTGTTCCTACCATCTCACCAAGCAAGGGTGGCACCTCTGTCCATATCCTTGTAAGCTCAGAAGGATATAAGCCAGGGAAAAGGGAGGGGCTGCCAGAAAATAACACTTCTAGAATTTTCCACAACCACTTTCAGACCCTAACGTTAACTCTGTCTTATGAAATCATGCCCTCAAAGCCTCTGCTGTCTGACTGACACAGGTCACCACCTTCTTGTCACTCAGCCAGTCCGTTCACTCTGGCCACATCCCAGAATATCTAACATGTGTTGTCTCCATTAAAACCAGTTTTAATAACAAGTAAGTCACTATCATTACCTTTTATCATTACCTGTGTGTCTCTGGACCTCCAGGGCTGATATTATAGCCTCAGTAATTCCTGTACACACAGCCTCACCTCCAGGCACTGCCATCCACCACTAGATGCTGTATCTCTGGTATCTGCCCTTCAGCCATATCTCCTCAGAGGTCTTAAAACACACAATTATGGCCAGCTTTTAAGCCCTTCAGTGACAGTTCTACATCTACAACATGCCCCCTACATTTTTAATATGTCCTCTTTTCCAAGCCATGTGGCAGATGGAAAACATACTTTAATATCCATTTAGTAAGAAACATAATGACAATGAAATAATGAATTTTTATGTGAAGTTGCTTTTTGTGACATGAAATGAGAATCTGAAAACTGTGACACATACTGAATCAAAGTATTTTGGGGGGAGGAATTATTTCTTTGGTGGATGTTGAGGACCAGTGGAGATCAGCGAGGAATACCGGATGCCAGGTGTAGGGGAGGGGCTGGCAGTGCACGGAGGTGCAACTGTTCCAGAATTACTGGGGAGGTAACTAGGAATCCTTGGCTACTCAAGGTTATTAACTAGAGGAGATGGGTGGGGGAGGGAGGGAGGCAGAGAGAGAGACAGAGACAGAGAGAAAGAGTCATTGAATGCTAACTACTTTGGTGCCTAAAAATCTATGAGCCTTGAAGGATAGTACTTGCTGTGAAATAATGCTCTTATACACTGCAAAAAAATTTCACTTGTATTGGTTTAATAAAACACTGATTGGTCAGTAGCTAGACAGGAAGTAGAGGCAGGGCAACCAGGACTAGAAGAATTCTGGGAAGAGGAAAGGCAGAGCAGCAGAAGGCAGCCAAATGCAGAGGCAGCAATATGAGAATGCTGCATTGAGAAAGGGTACCAAACCACGTGGCTAAATTAAATAGAATTGGGAGTTAACTTCAAGTATAAGAGTTAGCAAGTAATAAGCCTAAGTCATAGGCCAAACAGCTTGTAATCAATATAAGCCTCTGTGTGTGTATGCAAGACTAGCCGGGCAGGACAGAGAAACTTCAGACGACAAGCATCCTCATTTTGGGTGGGGCTAGGGTTGGCTCTCAGCTCTTGGAGTACTGAAAGGGAAGCCAGGTTGTTCATTTCTGCAGCACAGGCAGCAGGTACTCACCGTGGTGACAAACGCCACCTGCCAGTTCTCCAGCTGCCATTCGCAGCGGATAACAGGAGACACAACAGCTATTAACATGATCTCCATGGCCTCCACAACCTTAAAGAGAAAGCAGGAAACAATGTAACATCTGCACTCCAGCTCATGCCACCTCCACACAGACCTGTCACCCTCCTAGTCCCAATGTCCTCTTCCCCATCTTCCTACAGTAGAGCCAGGCACTGTAGCATACACCTGTGATCCCACTACTCTGGAGACTGAGGCAGGAGCATTGTGGATTTGAGACTAGTACTGGCTTCATATCAAGAGCTTGATTGGAGAAACCACAAACTGGATAAAACAGAACAAAAAGAAAGATAGCCGTATAGACCCTCAGCTTTCATAGGTGTAAAAGTATAACTTGGAAGCATGGCTGAAGATGGACGGCACCCGTTCCCTATGCTTGCTGACCTGTGCATGTGCTCAGTAACTAGACTGAGGGACCAGTCACTCCTCATAACATGCCACACCTTAGCATGTTATGAGAGTATAGGATACACCTTTGCAAGTGAAGTTTTATAATAGCTTCTTATGTCAGGAAGCTGGGGTCTCAAGGAGATGAGAAAGTTTCTAAAGGCTGGAAAACAAGGCAACATACTAGGAGCTCAGTACCAGGAAAGAATCTATTCAACCAATGGTGCGGGATGTGGTTCTAAGTATGAGTGAATGGATAACTAATGTTCTAGTTTGCTTTATGTTGCTGTGATAAACACCAGGACCAAAAGCAGAACAGAAAAAACAGGCTTAGTTAACCTACGGTGATAGTCCATCATGGAGAGAGCAGGGAGGCGCCCTGGATGACCCTGGGGACAGGAACTGGAGACAGATTGTGGAGGGGTGCTGCATAAAGTCTTGCTTAGCTGTCTTTCTTTATACAGCCTGGGCTCACCTGTCCAAGGTTGGGATCACACACAGTGAGCTGCATACCCACCCACTCTTGCATCCATCAGCAATCAAGAACATGCACTCCAAACAAGCCAGTGGGCCAATCTGGTGGGATCAATTCTCAGTTCAGTTGATGTTGCCTCCTCTCAGCTGTGTCTAGGTTTGTATCAAGTTAGCAAAAAACCAACCAGCACAATTAACCTTTGTCCATATCTGCATTCCATCTCAGGGTGGGTTTATTTCTCAGGGAAAGGAGGCAGATACTGGAAATGAATGAGTAGGAATAGGTGAATTAGAAAAAAAAAAAAACCAACAGAGACTTGATAGCATGGAGATGGGCTTCTCAAGGGAGATCGTGTGGATACGACTCCTCCAAAGAGACTCACTCACCTCTACCTTCTTTGTTTTTAGTATCTTGTGTGTGTGTGTGTGTGTGTGTGTGTGTGTGTGTTTACCCAAGCGTATGCATGTGTATCACATGTATTCAGGAGCCATGGAAGCCAGAAGGTGGTATTGGATCCCCTGAGGTTGGAGCTATAGATGGTTGTGAGCTGCCATGTGAGTGCTGGAATCAAACCTGGGTCTTCTGCAAGAACAGCGAGTGCCATCCTTCTAGCCCAACCTTATTTTTGTAGACAGAGTCTCTTACTAAACCTAAGGCTGACTGGATGGCCAGCAAGCACCAGGGACCATCCTGTCTCTTCCCCTCCACACAGCACCAGCGGTGCAGGTGCCTTCACCACCAGATGCAGCTTTTTTTCATGGCTGCTGGGATTACATGCTGCAGGTACTTGTGGGCTAAGGTTTGTTTTTGAGATAGGGCTGGCTTTGAACTCTTAACCTCAGATGATCCTCCTCCCTCAGTCCTCAGTCACTGGGACTATAGCATCTATCGCTGTGCCAAATATGACGGCTTGGCAAGGACAAGGGTATCAGGCAGAGGAGGGATGAGTAAAGGAAGACATGACATTGGTCCAGGGTTTATCCTGTTGATGACCCTGCCGAGTGGTCATAGGGTTGTGTATTATAGTAATATGGAGGTCGGGCAGGAGGGGCAGTGGTCCCCAAGCTGGGAGGTTTTCTTGTTAGTGTGTAGCTCCTCTAGGGCACTACAGCTGTGCTCAGAGCGCAGACGCTGGGCTGTTTGAGCACAGGCCTGAGACAGCATAGCCATCTCAGAAAGATGCTCAGTTTACTAACTCGTTCTCCTTAGTAATACAGAACAGCTGGGCGACGTCCCTCAGGACCGAATGTCTAAAGGGTCCCAAAGGAAATACAGTAGTTAGGAGTAACACTGTCCCTCTCTGACGACACAGGGTAGTAAAACCTGACATGTCACATCTATGTGACTCTCAAGTGTGAAACTGTGAAATTTGGACTGATGGAGTCTTCCCTTCACAGACAAAGAAGAGTCATGGATTCCATGGTAGGGTAGAATACTCTGACATGCACCTTTCCATCCCAACCTCTCTCCTGAGAGAGCACACAGCTCTGGGAAAATGCACCAGAACTTGTGGGATGCCTGTGTTTGTTATATGACTCTTTTTCTGACTTTCAGTTTTGGTTTTATTTATGTGGGATCTCTCTCTCTCTCTCTCTCTCTCTCTCTCTCTCTCTCTCTCTCTCTGTCTGTCTTTCTCTCTGTCTCTCTCACTCTGTCTCTGTCTCT